>OX465293.1:9887500-10240000 GCA_949987695.1 Merzomyia westermanni | reverse complement strand
TCTTCCACCCGCCTTCGTTGTTGAGCGAATTGTTCGCAATCGAAGTAGGTGAGACGTATGACGCCTATGCCACCTCAGTAAAGGCAGTTCAGGGTTTTAACTCTCTGTGTTGGTATTCACGAAAGTAACCATATCTGGTTAATAATTGGGTCACGTAGAAATCGACCTCTCCAGCCTGCGTGGCAGCAACGTCTCTACGAGCTGCTGAGCGAGGATCGTAAATTAGTTTTCTTTCATCAGCGAGGAGGTATCTAGGTGTAGTCCCCTCAATGACCAGGACAGCCCCTATGCGCTGGACCGTGGTAATAGTGGCTCGGTACTTCCGAGATTTCATTGCAGTTAAAGCTCGACAAGACATCTTGTAATTTAACTGTACAAATCTGGAACATTCCAGGCTTTGTTGAGGATGTGCGATGTACCACCTACCTAACCGAACCAAACCTACTTTGGTTGTCAGAAATCTCACTTCAATTTGTAAACTAATTGAGGCCAATGAGTTGACTTGTGTTGAAGCGGTCCTGCATGCCATAGACATTCCAATTATATGCACTTCTGTGCTTGCATTTCATAAAATTTTTTTTAGCTCAACCAATGCTTAGAAAAACGGAGAAAAGGGAATACAAGGGAATTTAGTAAACCGCATGCTGTGTGACCACCCACAAACAGAGCTTGACATAAAAGTTCTTGGAAATGCTGCTCACTGTCTGGTGCGTGCAATTGTTAGAAGCCATGTAAATATTTATGTGTCTACCATGAAGTCAAAACTAAGCTCGAAACTAGTATGAATCCCATGACTAACTGGTCATCCAACGAGTCTTTTGTTTTCATAAAAGCAACTGATATTTTTAACAAAGGCATGTCTTTAGGGTTATGAATGAGTAATCGATTTTTGGTTTCATCGATAATTTTTTGTTATTGATGATTTTTATTTTTATCTATTTTATCGATTTTTAATAAATCGATTACAAGAGTTAAACTTTTAAGGCTATTTTTTTTTCAATAGTGCCATCTGTGAGACACATGGAAAATGGGTAAAACTAGAGGCGAAAACTTATAGTTTTCTATAAATCGCTTCTAGTTTACCTTGATTCTAGTGAAATATTAGTTAAAGCTAAAAATTTATAGAAAATATTTATTTCAAGTTTTTAGGTAAGCACACTGTATTCTTTAGTTTTTAGAACAAACCATTCTATTTATTTATTCTATATAAAAAATAGATATATGATGATGTATTTTCTATTAAGGTTCGATTTTTACAAATCGATTTATTTTGCTATAATAATAATAATCGGTTATTGACGAAACGATGTTTCAAACTCTACAACACAACCCTAATGGACGAAGATCGGGGTGTGAACCCTGGTGACTGAATCCTTTTAAAGTTTATATCAAAATCTCTCACTGTCTTTTCAACTCTATTTGGTGCTAGTTCGGATTCAATCAAAAGGCTCTAGTTGCGAACTATTCTTTTGCGGCCCAATTTAGTTTTCCACTGTGTATGTGTAATAAAAACCCAGCAGGCAGTGCCGTTATCAGCAGCATTTTGTGTTGCACATAACACGACATGTGTGTCATGCAACCGATCAGCTGCGTTTGAATGCACAACCAGTGATTTGTGCTTATTTTTTTTCAACCCCCGCATTCTTCCGCTTGTCGATGCAAAAAGCTTTACTGCATGCAGCAATCATTCGCATTGTTAAGTGCTCAATGAAACAAATTATTATTGCCTTGTAAATATTATTTTCATATATTTTTATTTTTGTACACGGCTAAAAATTTGAACCTAAATTTAATAACTTTTGCCCCCTAAGGATATGCAACGCCTTTTTTAATTGCCCTGTTATTATCATATACTTATATAGAAAGTTATATCAATGATGAGTTGTACACTAAACTAGCACATTAGCAACGCTTCTTAGTGAGCAAATGGGCATTTAGGAAAGCATGAATAATGTTGCATACTTAAAGGCGCTTAATTTATTTATTTTTTTTATTCTCTGAGCACTCTATGTTTATTGAACAAATGTTTTATATGGACTTTTTAGCAATCTGGAAAAACATTTCGAAAAAAATTCAAAATTCGTGTTCTTAGATAAAGTATTTTTGAAAATTCAAAGAACATAAAAGGAGAATTTTAACCCCCTTGCGGATATGCAATATTTTTTTTTTAACCGTCTTTATATGAAAATTTAGGGAGTTATTATTGATATAACCCCTACCAACCATGACGGCTGCCTAGTTTTTTAATTTTCTCTTCGATTGTAAACTACCTCAAAGTATTTTTTCTGATTATCCGATTAGTCTAGAATGCATCCGGGGCGGGTCGTAAGGGATAATGTATTCCATGTCAGTTTTGCTATTTTTATAAGCATTGATTGATCCCCTTTATTCTTCTACGGGAACGTTTGGACAAGTCTACTTTTAACACCACAAATTAAAATCTAGTTTTAGCAGCTATGGCTGTAATGGAATAGATGATATCCATATACCCCACTGTGGACGAAAGGTATTGATCGCGTATCACTCTTTTTAGAGATCAGTCGCACTATGTTGTGCAGGGATAGTTATAGCATATTTGTTTAAAACAACAGTGCCTAAAAGTATGCAGCCTTCGTTGTCTACACACGTACGTTGGAAGCATTTTCACCATTGCTTAAAAGTGAAACTCTTTGAAAAAAATTATCCCTTTTTTGCTATTGATTGCTCACAGGGCTGGTCTGTTATACACTAAAAAAAACCACTAGTAACGCGTTTAGCGAATTAAAGAAAGTATGAAAAAGTTTTGCATACTTATAGGCGCTAATTTGTTTTTTATTATCTCAAATTTGTCACGTGCCATATATTTCGCTCAGAAAGAAACTTCGTTATAATTTTCCGATAAATATTTTCCTAAGGACCGGTAAAATGGCACTTAAGTATGATTTTAAGAAAAATATTTTATATTTGGAAAACATTTCAACAATTAGCAATCCATTTTATTCAACTTTTTATTATTTTGCCTCAAAAATGACGTTGCACAATTTTCCCATTTAATTTGAACCACTCATTCATCGCTTTATTTACATATTCATCCTCTAGTCAATTGATGATTACTTTCAATTAGTCTCATTTCAAATTGTTTAAATTTAACCATTAAAACTTACAACATACACCTATATGGGTATTAACTAGATATTTATAAATCTATTTGTGTTTTGATTTGCTTTTCTATAGGGTTTGTGGTTTTATTGTTGTAAACCTTCCGGCTGTTGTTGTGTTGCTGCCTTGGGTATTGCAATCCCATGATGTCCATCGGTTATAAATAAATATCGATATTGGGTAGCCTTCACATATTAATGATTTCGGTATATGTGTGGGTATCAGAAGCTATGCAAAGGGATTTCCTGAGCTTTCGGTGTATTTTTTACGTAGGCATATACAATTAGTCAAAATATGTTTGAATATGGGTTGGCATTGCAAATTCGCTTAAGAATTTATTAATTTCACTAATTAAGGAAATAGAACACATACATGAGGGTGGAATGAAAACAAAAACTTTTGAAAAAATAACAATAACAAAGCCAAGCAGGGCTACTTGTTCGTTGCGGTTAAAAGTGATTCATCATCAACTCCGGAGTAAGGATACGAATCACACTATCGGAAAGTAAAACCTTTAAAGAGATATATCATGGTATCATCGCAATAGCTGTCCATTAGTCCACCCCATGTACATGATTGATGATGTAAATGATGAAATTTAATCAAGAAATATTTTTGTATGCGCGAAGCCTGTGCATACAATTTTTATATATAGAAAACGAAGATTTTAATTTTATTTTGAAAATTTTTTTGATCAACACTTTGAGCTGGCCAACTAGAGTTTAACATAAAAAAGTAAAAAATAATAATAAAATGGAATTTTTTTTTGATTTTAAAAACTATCTAAAAATAGTTAAATGTTATTTCTTCAAAATACTAGATAATCAAAAAGAGAGTATATTTAATACTGATACCAAGTATTTACTTTAATTACAAAAATTATGGAAAAAAATTATTTCTACGTTTGACTTTCCCTAAGATCATAAATTCTATAACACATTTCAAAAAATTTTCCCGTTGCTGCTACGTCTTTGATGTACTATATATTTAAATATCGAGTGAGGCACCCCAAAATGTTGTCCAATTTTTTTTTTTACAAAACAATTTTTGGCGCAAACATTCTTTTTCTGCAAGTAAAACTTCGGCGCCCAGCCTAGCGTACAAAACTATTTCTATTTTCAGCCCACCTTCATATACCTTTGATGAAAACTGAAAAATTAGAATTAAATATGTAAATTATTTCTTGCGTTTCCATGCAAAGGTGTATATTACCATTTGGGAAAACACAATACTATGAGAAATTATGTTTTGATGAATGAGTAGGTCATGACCTGAATTTTATATAGTTTTTTTTATGAGCGAAAGCATAGTAAATACAGAAATACTGGTATTAAATGGATTTGAAATATCAATATGGTGTTTAAGTGTTTTAGTTCCGCTCGTGGTTTCGTTTATAAAAATTAATTCGGTTACGTTTAAAAAAAAAAAAACATTTTTCTAAACTTTTTTTTTAGAATTCACGAGCACCAAATAAAAATGTTTAGTGATCAAAATTGAGTAATTTTGTATTTAAGTAATTGAAACGGACTAGAAACTTTAGAATTTTTTTTTTTTTTTAATTCAAAAATTGATATTTTGGAAACCAGAAAACTCTCTTCGGAAAATGTTAGGTTATCTTTAGATATATCATAGGTGTAATACAAAAGAAATTTAGTACAAAATTTAATGGCGAACTTTAATTTTTTCGAATTTGAAAAATTTTGAATTTTCGAAACTTTACAAATTGCTTTTCAAAATATTTTTTATAGTTTATTTCTTTTTTTTTCGACTACAGTATTTTTCGAAATATAGAAAAATTAAATTACAAAAAAGTAAAAAAAAAAGAAAAAAGTGAATTTTTTAATTGCATAACTTTTCAAAAAAGATTTTCCTTTGTTTACTTTGTTTTATGATAAAGGGAAACTCTTCACTAAATTTTATTTAAATCGGAATTGGTCGATGCCAGCTATATGACCATTTGACATTTGACCCTAGTAATAAACGAAATACCATATTTAAAGTACCCATAGTAAAATATTAACAATAATTTTGGACCGCATAACATTCTGGTATTTTAACTAGGTAGCTTTCAAGGCAAATGTTCAAGAAGTTGCAACGAAAATAGAAAGATTAAAAAAATTTATTGGGTAAAAATCTGTAAAAACGGTGAGTAATTCGAACCAAATAAGTTAGTAATTTCATTTGGTGAGGTTCACTTAACAGTTTTGGAATTACTTTTTAGTTTTTTAGTTTATAAAAGAGTTATGAAAGGCTGCATACTTTTAGGCACGTTTTTTTCCATTCAAAATTTCGCATCCATGAACGCGTTGGTGTTTTTATTCAAGTAAAAAAAAATTGTGTTGGGCTTGGAGTTCACCTAAGCAGTGGTGGTTGGCCACGGTTGGTAAGGTTTTAAAGTGTCAAAATGGCAATTAAAGCATACAATATTGTTGCATACTTAAAGGTGTCAAATTTATTCTTTTATTCTCGTTAGTCTTGCATGTCACTTTTCACAGACACTTTGACTAAAAACATCCCTAATTAAATTTTTTGACAATTTTTCTAGACTATTTATATACTTTTATGATATCCATAACAACATATTTGTGATAGTGATAAAGGGATAAAAGATTGCACTAAATTATTCTTAGTGAAATTTTTGGTGACGCTTTATATTGTTAATGGAATTAATGTCAATAGCATTAATTCGCAAGCTCCAAAGAGAATTAATGTCAATGATATTAATTCGCAAGCTCCAAAGAGAATTAATGTCAAATTGTCGGACGGGTTATTCTTTTTTGCCCACACGAATTTTTTTTATAAATTTGTAATTTAAAAAAAACCCCGGCAATTATTTTCCAACTTTTTTAATTTATACTACTATAAAAAATTAAAACAGTGTATGTCACTAATTGTAATATTATTGTAAAGCAGAAAAATTGTTTGTGATGAACTTAAGATTTATTTAAAAATATTCAAAATTTTAGTTTTGTTAATTTCATTAATTTGGAATTTAGTTCAAAAAGCGCCGCAGGTGCAAATTTGAAATAAAAAATCTCGACATCATATGTCATTGACATTAATTCGCAGTGACGTAATTTTATTAACATTATGACATGTAACCGAAATTTTATATTAAGTTACCCTAAACCATGTATCATACTCAGAAGAATTAAAATTTTTTTTTTTTTTTTTTTTTGTTTAACATGCAATTAAAAAATTTCAAACAGCCTGAGCATAAAAATTTACTTGGCTTATACAATCTAGACAAAAGAATAAGCACAATAACAAAGGGCGTATGATTAGCTTGTATATCCCTTTATGATCTTGATCTTGCGATAGTATACCCTACACATATATTTATTCCTGCTCGATCCATACTAATATCACTAAAGTAAAATAGTTTAAATCAGGGACGTAACGGGTATTAGAGAAATGAGGTAAAGGTTATGTTTAACCATTAACATTGATGAATGCAATGATGGCTATAAATAACGATTATCATAAGAAAAATTTTTTAGGTCGCCATAACCAACATGAATGAGAAATACTTTTTCTTTGGCTAAGAATTACCAATATCAATTTTTTATTTTTTTGGTCATTTGTGACTAGATGGACAGCATTTTTTTGGCTACCAAAACCAATATTTCCTATATCTTACAGATCAGGTTTGCGTAATCTTTTTACTCAACAAATAAAAAAAATGTTTCAGTCCCTGGTTTAAATTAATCAATTTTATTAAAAACCAAAAAAAAAACAAAAATTTTATGCTTTCGAGCAGAGCATTCTGTAACGCGCAGTAAATCCCATTTCATAAACAAAATGAGATCACCATTTGTTGCTGTAGCGTGGCCATTATCCGATGATTTATACATACACATTCACATTTTTACCAATGATATACCTTACACATACAAATATCAATTGAAAAACATATCTTTACATTGATTAGTTTCATTTACCACGTGTGCCTTTTTGTTTGTGCACCTGCATAGGCCAGCCGATTGTTTACTCAATTGTTGTATCTTCATTTGTCACTGTATTCAAATATTCGTATAGACATTTATGCAAAAAGGGTACAAACATATATTCATACAATTATTCATATACCCATGTGTGTATATATTTATATATTGTTATTGTTTATTTTATTTCGATTTTGAAGAGGCGTTGAAATGCTGCCACTGATATTAAAGTGACATAGACAGCTGTCTGTGCTTATCTCCACATATGTATATGTGCGTGTGGGTGTACACGCAGCAGGTGGCATTTAACATGTAAGTACATAACATATATATCAGACTGTGACAAAAAAATAAAATAAAAGTAATTTTTTTTATTAATATTTTTTTTATTTTTTTTTGTATTGCAAAAAAAGAAAAGTTATAAAAGTTTAAACCTTAGTATTAATTGTAAGATTAAGTTATAACTCTTTATATGTATTTCTATGTATTTTCACGCTCTGAATCCAATTCGCACAAAAAAAAAAAAAAAAAAAAAAAAAAAACATTTTTAGTTTTTTTAGCTTAAGGCAGACAATCGACTAGTCATTAAATTTTGCTAGCAAATCCGATTGAGCATTCAATTCCGTTTGAAAGTCTGTATTTATCTCTGTTCTTCATTGCTTTTACGTTTTTAACAAATTTCCACAGAAAAACTTGAATTCTAAAAAACACACCAATGCTTAGACCTTATTTCTCTCTCTCTATGGCGCGATATACAACAGGTATATCATCATAAACCTCCTAAGAGATTTTTGCGCCAAGCTTCTCTTCCAATTTGTGGTGTGCCGATTTTGAATTTTCCCTACAAATTGGTGGGACCTACAGTTTTTTGCCGACTCCGAACGGCATCTACAAAGGAGACGAATTTTTGCTGAGAAGCCTGTCATGGCAGAAATACACTCGGAGAGTTTGCCAAACCACTGCCGAGGGGCGGCCCCGTTTTGAAAAACTTTTTTCAAATCACTTTTGATGTTACCTGTACCAATCAAAAGGTATCGAACATTTACAATATTTTATTTTCCAAAAAAACATTTTTTTTTGTTAAGTCTAATATAATAAAAAAAAAATAAAAATAATATATTAAAAGTCTAAACAAAAATATACATTTTTTTTTGTGAATTATATATCTGTCGGTATGTAAGAGATCTTTTTATTGCAAACAACAAGCTTTTCAATTATTAATTGAAAGTATACGAAATAAAATTAAAAAGATACTAAACATGATTCAAATACTTCCATAGATTTGCTTTTTAGAATATTTAGTTTGCTTGGTAGGACCCAAGTTCTCTTCCCACTTATACCCTGTTTTTCCTGAAGGGCTTAGAGGTTGACTGCGTTTAATACTTGAATACTTTCAGAGCTCGAACATGAAAACTTCCCAAGATGTGTAGTACACAGTTAGAAATTTGACTGTAAATTTGATACTTTTTTGTAGTTACATATTATCTATTTATTTTAAGTCAAAACTAAAATAAAGCTGTTGACTTTTAAAGTTATAAAATGTGTTTTTATGAAACAAAGAAGTAATATCAAATGTATATATATTTTCATAGTTGGCGGCATAATTCCAAAGCTGAATAAATACGCAGACTCATACAGTCAATTTTTATCGCCTCAGTAGATCTGGAAAAAGATAAAATATGCTCGTCTTAAGAGGCAACTAAAATACACTATACGAATATTCGATAGAGTTAAACAAACAAGTAAATCTACAAAAATATTTCTCTATGATGCCTAAACCCTCTAGTTTCCCTTAAAATGTCATTTTATTAATGGTATCCGAAAATATGCCAAGCAATCCTTGCTTGGGAGAGTTAACATTCCGTACCAATTTTACTTAAAAGAGCTCCATACAAAAATTGTATGTTATATAAATTTGGGGTTAAGTAATTGCAAACTTATAATAGCTGATTTTTTTTTTTGCAAGAACTTAGCAAACATATAGATACATACATAAAACAACAAACTGAATTTTTTTCTCAAAAAGTTTAAATTTACTTTGAAAATCAAATGTGAACTTGTCGCTTGCGTTTTAGCAATCAAAATTGTGTTTGCTTAACTTTTTTGTTGTTGTTTGCTTTCAATTCAAAGTTTTTCTAAGCCAAGCAGAAAACATTTCATAGACCAGCGAAGCGACTAATAAAAACGGCGAACTTCTATTAAAATTTGATACCAAAACTCTCAAAATAAATTTAATACTGAAAACATCTACCTAACAGTTATTAAAGCAAGCTTACTCTTTGTTTTTTTTTTTTTTATTATTAACGAGATGACTTTTTTCTGTGTATTCAACCATTACTAATTATTTATATTTCCCTCAGTGTGCTCATATTCCTCTATTGCTTATCTTGAATACTGAATTGTCATGAATAAACCGATGCGCTTTAATTTCAGCGATACCATTAAAATAAGTTATAATCACATAATCTATAAGCAGTAGACAAAATTTATACTCAAATTCCCAAGCGTTTGATTTGCTCCTTGTCACTATAGCAAATTCAGTACAATAAATTTTACGCTGATCTAACTTTTAATTAAATTCTACAACATTTAAGTAAATAAGTAAAGCAGCACTCACTTAAGTAACCAACTCAAAAACTTTACTCCTTGTTATAGTTATACCAACATTATAACAATGAAAACAACAATGAATACATGCTGCTTATATACCGCCCCCGGCCCTCCCAGGCATTCATTTCAACACGACAACCACCAAGCGCACCCGCCATTCATCTTTTGTATTTGTAATTTGTAATTCATTATTGTATTCTTTGTCGGCTTATATTAGCTCAGTGTCATTTACATTTTGTATTTGTTGTTATACAACCGTTTCCGTTGAAATCAAAACAGCTTTTACGCCTTTACTGATTCATTCAATATGCTTTTCTGCATTCTTGTTTTGTATTTCTCTTATCTAAAAAGTAGATAATTTGAATTTGTAGTCACAATTTGGGTTTCAATGAAATATTTTTTTTTGCAAAGTTAAGAACTCTCTTTGCTATCTCAAACTACTCGTTACACCCACATGTGTCTTAAATAGTAAAAAGAAACAATAGTTTGTTCAATTTGTTATAATCGTATAAATTTTGTTTAATGTCTGCTTTGCTCATCGTTGGCATACATTAGTTTTGGGGTGCGCGTAGGCGTATACGCAATTTTTTTTATTATTTTCAACACCCGCGCATATGAACTTTGATGCGTTATTTATTTTTTTTTTCATTGTGACATGAAAATTTTGTTCTTTTTGTAAAATCTTTAGGTATAACGAAATTTTCACAGCCCCTTGTCTATGCATTATATTTATTAAAGAAAAGCTCTGGAGCTGTTTTCTAGTAAACTAATATAATTAAATAAAACAGTTCTTAGTAATTTTGTCTTTTTGTCCGTATATTTGTACGCGCATCAATCAAAAACCGTTACAGGGAATTTAATGCGTTTTTCACCGATGTATTGGTAGATGTTCGGCTTGAATTGAAGAACTCATTGTAGCGCATGGAAATGTTTGAAATCCACTGTTCAAAGTAGTCGCAATAAAAAAGCATACATACTGAATAAATAAATTACATGCTTACACATGACGTTTAAAAAAAATTTGAGCTTATTACAAACCTGGCTCATTCATAACAGGTTATAACAGACGATGTTAATTCTACCTTTTTGAGGAGAGCGTTTCAAAGTTCAAATCGTTAACTGGGATTTAAGATGAATGAATGAATCATATTTAATTTACATT
This sequence comes from Merzomyia westermanni, assembly GCA_949987695.1. NCBI lineage: Eukaryota > Metazoa > Arthropoda > Insecta > Diptera > Tephritidae > Merzomyia > Merzomyia westermanni. Next base: position 10,229,146 of record OX465293.1, on the reverse strand, counting down.
TTCATTACACAAAGCACAAAAATTAGCTGCTTGGGTATTTTTCTAAAAAAAATCTAACCTGAAACTTAAACACCCTAATATCTTATAGTCTTATAGTGCATTACCTAACTGACCTGTTAAATAATGACTACTAATCTTAATGATTACCGGTTTGATTAATTATTTTCTTGAGAATCCATTTATTGATTGGTTACCATTACTTTCAATTTTGATTGACTATATTCCAATTAATTAAAAAAATAATCAAAAAGAATTATGATTTTTTGCGATTACTTAAAAAAAAATATACAAAAAAGTTGTTTTGATTACTTTTAATTATCTTTGATTACTCTTGATTGATTTAGATTTTTTTTTTTGATTATTTTGGATTTTTTTAATTTTTTTTAATTTTTGATCCTTAAGTATTCATGAAACGAGCTCAAGGCCAAAAATAATAATTTTTCACTTTTTGAATTTTTATGAAAATTATTATTGTTTTTATTTATTATTGTAAATCAACAAAAATTGTTGGTAAAAAAAGCAATAACAAAACCGAGAGCACGCCTTAAGGCCATTCTGCTGATAAAACAGATCTATCAAAAAATCCATCATGATCACACTACTAACTGTCAAATGGCGGAAGTGGTTCATGCACATGGTAAGGAAGAATAGAACTAGGAGTTTAGATGACATCAAAACCAGCGTATTGTTAGCTTAATGGTTAGCAATGCGTGCCAAAATTTCTCTGATGAAGAAGCTTAGCAGCTTCCGAAATGGATCTATAAGAAAAGCTATGGCGGTTGTCTCTAAACATTTTTCCTACTCCATTCAATTAAAAAGCTTTTAATAATTAATTAAAAATGAATATTGAAAAATAAAAACAATAATAATTTTCATAAAAATTTAAAAAGTGAAAAATTATTATTCTTGGCCTTAAACTCGTTTCATGAATACTTGAAAATTTACAGGCCGTAATTCAACAAAAATTGTTGGTATAAAAAAGCAATAATAAAATAAAATAAAATAAAACAAAATAAAATAAAATAAAATAAAATAAAGTAAAATAAAATAAAATAAAATAAAACAAAATAAAATAAAATAAAATAAAGTAAAATAAAATAAAATAAAATAAAATAAAATAAAATAAAATAAAATAAAATAAAATAAAATAAAATAAAATAAAATAAAATAAAATAAAACAAAATTAAATTAAATTAAATTCAAAATAAATAAAAAAAAATTTTAAAAAATTTGATAAAATAAAACAAAAGATAATAAAAAAAATAAAATTAAATTAAATTAAATTAAACTAAATAAAATTAAATTAAATTAAACTAAATAAAATTAAATTAAAATTAACTAACTTAAATTGAATTAAATTTAATTAAATTGAGTAAACTAAAACCAAACAAAATTTAAAAAAAATAAATAAAGGGAAATAAAATATAATAAAACAAAATAAAATAAAATAAAGTAAAATAAAATAAAATAAAATAAAATAAAATAAAATAAAATAAAACGAAATTAAATTAAATTAAATTAAAAATATATAAAAAAAAAAATTTTTTAAATAAGATAAAATAACACAAAAGATAATAAAAAAAATAAAATTTAATTAAACTAAATAAAATTAAATTAAATTAAACTAAATAAAATTAAATTAAAATTAACTAAATTAAATTGAATTAAAATTAACTAACTTAAATTGAATTAAATTTAGTTAAATTAAGTAAACTAAAACCAAACAAAATTTAAAAAAATTAAATAAAGGGAAATAAAATATAATAAAACAAAATAAAATAAAATAAAATAAAATTGGATCAAATTTAATAAAATAAAAAAAATGTTATAAAATAGAATAAAAAACAATAATAATTTTTGTAAAAAATTCAAAAAGTGAAAAATTATTATTCTTGTCCTTAAGCTCGTTTCATGAAACTTGAAAATGTTGAACAAAAATTATTGGTATAAAAAGGCAATTTTTGATTTTTTTTCATTTTTTACAGGATCACAAAAATATACGCATCAACAATACTGAAAAAAATCGAAAATTATCAAAAACGTTAAAAAAAAATTTTTAAATAATCAAAGGTAATGAAAAAACTTTAAACGATTTTATTAGGCTAATGGATCTAGTGGTGCATAGTGCAAGTTAAAACTACATTAGTTAACTTCACTTCGTACTCAACGTTTCGCTACCGATTTGTAGCTTCTTCAGGAGTAAATATTTATTTAGGACGACAACAAACAATGAATTATTTGGTTTAAAATAATTTTAAATAAAAACACTTACACAATTAAAAACGATTTGTGATATATTTATTTTTGATTTTATCTGATTTTTTTTAATGATAATAAATGAATAATTGCATTGTCTTGAAAAACAATTAAAATAGTCATTGCCAATTAAAAAATCCGTCTGACTAATTGAATACTAATTACTAATCAAATTTAACAGGTCTGTTATATAACTATAACTCACTCTTATTTTACATTTTTTAGTAATTTATAAAGTAGCATTTGAATTTCAATATTTTTCTCATAAAATTCTAAGTTAAGAGTTTGATAAATCTGTATTTTAAGCGATTCCAAAAAAGTATTGAGCATTTATCATGCAACTTTGAATTATTTTTAATATAGTTTTTTAGCCTATTACGTTTTAGTGAAACAGATTAGAAATTTTAACTTTCGAAAATAGCGTTCATATTTTAGAACCTTTTTTTTGAAGCCATCCTTCGTTTTCTTCTTTTAAAAATAAAAGTTGTTTGCTACATTATGGAATGTTATAGACAACAACGGTTTCTTTGCAGAAGAACTTAATAACTTCATATTTTTGTGGCTTGCCTACCATACACAAGATATTTACAACAATTTAGACTGTCAAAAATTTTAAATAAATACACAAATTCCTTTTAGCTGCCAATTGGCTGTCAGCACCTTGCTGAGGCATTTAATGCGTGATTTATTTGCGAATATTTTTTTTTTTCGTGTAGGAGCAAACATTGCCAAAAACAGGTGCAATTTATGAAATAGCAATATAAATAAATAAATATGTATGCATGTATGTATGTATTTATATACAAAAAGCTATTGGTTATAAAATTTAGCTCTCTTCTGATTGGGAGGGGCATAAGTTATTTATTATACACATGACAAGTACGTTGACTTTGCTCAAACTATTTTGCTGAGCACCTAAATAACTCCAAAAATATATAAATGGTCTCATAATAATTATTATGGAATGAGTTTTGTGTAAGCTTTCGCTGATAATACAATAACAACAATTCAAAATATTACGTGAAAGCCAGAACGGAAATATTTAAAAATTTTATTGCAGCGAAATTTTATCAAAATCTTCTTTAACAAATTTTCTTTGAAATTTAAAACAGCAAATAAATTAGTTTTTTTGTTTTTCATACATATGTAAAAATGTTTGTTGCATCAACGCACAACAGTTTTGAATTGACTTGAAAAGCACCGAATTCAATTTTGGTTACTCGCATACAATTTCTATTGGCATGAGCCACTTTTGGAAAAAAATACCCCCTTTGCGTTTTTATATGGTTGTGCTGTGAGGTATTCTAATTTTAAAACAATCAATCATTATTTTTAAATATTTTAAATTTTTACGCCATTTTTCGCCTTAATAACAAATTAGCTCTGGGAAAAAAATTCAGATATTCCTGCTCACATCTTTGTCTTAATTTTTTTGCCACTCCAATTCTTTACTCTATACTTTTTTCGAACCTGTGAATTGGTTATACTAATTTTTCAAATTGTTTTAAAATTGTTTAGCATCCCTGTAGGAAAAATTTCGTATTCTTAACTTCTGGGTTTCAAGGCGTTAGATCGAATAATATACAGTTGTGTTCGATATAATAGTAGTGAAATTAAGATGGATATCGTTCAAAGAAATAAGAAGAAGCTGTGATTTTAATAATTTTCATTTAAAATATAGTGAATTTCATAACAGAAACCGCATAAAAAGAAATTTCAAAATTTACACAAAGTTCAGGAAAGTTAATTAAACTTTAAAAAATGGCCATCAAAATCTTCAAATTTTTTTACTGAATTTCTATAAAATTTTTGAGTACACAGTTTAGTAGACCAATCAATTTTGGTATAACATTGTGCAGTATCTTTAAATTTACACTGAAAACCGCATTAAAAAACGTCGAATAATATGGAAGTAGACATTTATTTTCCACTCAGAGTCAGCCCGTGTCCGAAAAGTTCATTTTTTCAAATTAATGAAAATATAACAGCAATTACTCTATGATTTATACTTGCTATTCAATAGTTCCCCTCAAGCTTGAATTCAGTTTCTAGCCACTGAAATATTTAAGTTTCTGAAGCATACTCGTTCATCTCAAGTTTATATAGGATTAGCCGGTATATGCTATAGCATGCTCGAGCTTTCTCCAGTACCTGCTCGACAAGGCACAAATATTTCTAAAATTGTTGACTGTGTGCTAGAATATTTCTCCAACATAATCTAGTAGGTACTCAAGAATACAAGAGCATGATGTAGCATAAGTGTTATCTTTTGAGAGCTTTATTATTTTACTGCCTTGACGACCCATTAAACTTCACTCACTCTACTGTACTTTTCCATATCCATACTTAGTTACATATAAAGCACATGCCATTAGGTGACACCTGAAAATAAGTCACGCAGTTGAATAGTCAATTTCCGCGAAATACTATTTTATAGTTTACATACTTTAGTTTGAACTTTTGTGTTGTTGTTGGTTGGAAAAACTAGTAACTTTGGCATTCATTGGTAATGTTGTCAATGCTACCTTTATGACAATAATAAACAACAATCAACGAAAACAGAAAATAGAAAATAGGAAAGTGCTGGATATGCACAATAACACAATAACATAAGAAGGACAACAACTACAACAATAAACAATAGCAATACTAACTACTTGTAAACATCATAAGTAGAACAATGTCATAAATAATGTTTCTAAAAAAAAAAATCTAAAATAAAAAGGTAAACTAATTTACAAAAAATAATGTTAAGCAGATGGAAACGGATGGGAAAGCAGGAAAGTTGAAGCATACCTGAAAATACAAAGAATCATCAACAAGAGGAGGAATATATATATATGTAGATATAGCACGAGAGGTGTGAACATGATTTACTATGTGAATTTATTTTGTTGTATTTGCGGCTCTAGTATTCCAAGAAATAATAACAAGCAAAGCCAATTTTTGGAGTGAAATTTGAAATTTGAAGTTTTTTTTTTAAATAGATCGACAAGTTTTATTGATGCACCGGAAATAAAAATTTGTAGCAGAGTGTTGTAGTAAGTATTATGGAATTTAGAAAAAAGTTAATTGTACCAGAAATAGGCAGGGTTCGATCATTTCGAAATGATTTTCGGGACTTTTTTAGCATCATTTCGGAACTTTTTCGAGAGAGTTTTGGAAGCCTTTCGCCCATCATTTCTGCATCCTTTACGGGAATATTTCGGAACTTTTTCGTAATAATTTCGGAATGTGTTCAGGACAATTCGAAGTAATTTTCTTATTGCTTCCTTGCCCTTTGACTTTTTCGGGACCATTTCGGGGTCATTTTATATTGTTAACGTGACTTTTTCGGGACCATTTCCGATATTAAAAAAAATTTATTTTAATAAAATTTATTATTCTTGGCGTTAAGCTCATTTACAGTCAGCGTTTTCAATCTAAAAAGTTGTTCTTCTACTCTCGCTCTCCCTATTTCTCACGCTCATGAAGTTGATAAATCTTTATATCGTTATCTCTCTCGTACTACCTCCACCTTTCTATGCATATTCCTTTCTCACTCTCTACCTCTTCTTCTCTTGCTCCATCTTTCGACCTGCTCTGGCATCTAGAGCGTATGTGCAAACAGAATAGCGCACAGCGCTACTTTCAACTGAGAACTAAATATATGAGTACTGAGACATGCTATGATTATGAACAAAAGTCGTCAAACCCAGAGGCTTTCAACACCTTATTTTGGCAGCAGAGGAAACGAAGTATTATAGAGGGTTGAGAGAAACAGGTTGAGGATGTTTTAAGTTGGCCTTCATTTACTGCTTCACAGTGGTATCAGCTGGTTCTAATCTGGTTAACATGAACGTATAATGATGATATTGTATTTCTTTAACCCTAAAAGTCCCACCAATCAACTAATGTTCCCAATGATCCTGCAGCTTTCCACCGCTTTCAAAGCTAGACTTACTTGCCATTCAGGTTTGAGTAAACTAATTCTTCGGCTTGTTATTTAAATATATATTTTGTACGCACGACGAAGAGAATCTTGAACTTTGTTCACAATTTTACTTGTTAACCCTATATTTATCAAGTTGATTAATGTACACTTTACTCTTAACCATTCGTTTTTTATAACAAATCTAATGTACCATGTATAACACTGACGTCACATGTGTTCTCATAGCATTTTTTTGCAAATATCATCTCACATGCATACAACTAGTGTCTTACATAACTCATTTTCACCCCAAAATAGAAAAAAAAGAAAACAGCTAGAAAATTCCAATTTGTCGCCAACACAATTTCGGTTTGTGCGTGCTCTCTCTGTGCTGTCACTCTAACTGCTTTACACCTTTATTTTTGGCATATCCCAACAAACAAACGAAAAAAATATACTTCAAACTTTTTAGATATTTTTAGAATTTTAAAGCTCTCAAATTGTCCTCTATACAACATCCACTTTCAATTTTTCTCCAACCTTTGAGACAGTTTTAGTTCTTAAGTTCGTCTCCAACATTATTCTAGAATTATTCTCCGAACTTAGATACATTTTTGGTTTTCAAATCGATCTTCTACATAATTCTCCAACCGTTGAGTATGTTGAGATATATTTAAAGTTCTCAAATTGATAGCCAGCATTAAAGCGTAAAACAATTAAAGTAGTGCGAATTATAAAAAACCAAGTCTGAAATTTATCTAAACTTAAATTAAATTTTAAGTCATATACATATACATATTTTATTTTATTTCGATATTACTAACTTTTTCTAAACTGAAGAAATATAATTTTTTGAAAAAATGAAGTTTTTGGCTGAAAACGCTAGCAAGTTCAGTTGTTGTTGGGAAATAACAATGGAGTTTCGAGAAATAACTTAATTCTCAACGTAAATGTTTGTTGGGTTATATTATACTTACTTTCACCTTTACAGTTATTGCTGTGTAATTTGACATTACCTTAACTCACTCACCATGCCATTCAACAACTGCTTCGTTTTCTATTTTTGTTTATTTTTTTCCTTATTTTCTTTTGTTGTGCACCAATTTTTTATGTTTTTGCTTGCTAGTTATTTATTTACTTTTTTTATTTTGTTACAAATTGCATTTCTCCGAATTTCACCAATTTATTTACTTTATTGAAATGCGTAGTTAGACATTTGCAACATAGAAATGACATTTTTGCATTCAATCTGATTTTTCATTAATTCTGTGTTTTCACAGAATTTTATCCACTGCGCTTATTTAGTTAGTCTCCCTGTCCATCCATTCATTGCAAACTTAAAATTCATAAAATTATTGCATACAATGAAATCCAGCTATGAATATATTTGCGTTTATGTACTTTGCATTTTAATTTACTTACATTGTGTTTATATAATCGAAGTGCAACAACAACAACAACTGCACGCACGCATAAAATATTCGTAATAAAATGAAATGACATTGCCAAGTTAATGGATATTCAACAGTATCTCAAGCGAATTATTACATTTATTAAGTAACTTGCATTACTACTTCTGGAAATTTGCTGATTGTTTGTTAGAATTTGAAACGGTTGCAAGAAAGAATCAAAAGTAATTTTCAAGAAATTTATGAGAATTTTAAACAGATTTTACGAAATATATGCGACTGTGTGTGAAAAAATTATATTAAAAACAGAGACGTTACTATTTTGACTATAGTCAGAGATGTCAAAAATTAATTAATTAAATTAACAACTTTTTACTTTCAAAAGTAGTAACCAGTTGGAGAAACTTAAGCAATTGTTTGGGAAACTATCTAACTTTGAACTAGTATAAAACAAATAAGAGGATTTTCAAAATGTTTTTCTTTTAATTTAAAATGAAAGTTATTTAAAGAAAACTCAAAAGTTTTCCAAATAAATTTTTTCCAAAAGCTTTAAATTTTTAAGACCATTTTTAAATCAATTTTTTTAATTATTTAAGGATATTTTTTATGCAATTTTGTATCTCGATAAACACATTTTTTGCATGCATCAAAATCATTTCTTAGCACTTTCAAAACTTTCCTTAAGAAAATAGAAACTTTTGAAAAAAATAACTGCTCAAAAAATTGATTTATGTTACTCTGGAAAAAAAATTTGCCCACTAAATTATAAATGTACATGAGATTTCAATAAAAAAATCGAATGCTGAATATATAAACTGAAAATAATAAATTTATTTAATAGTGGGTATGGTAGACATATAGTTCCTTTTGCGTTATTTTAAGCAGCAGAATCAACAAACAAAAACACTAAAATGTTCAAAAATATTACACATCAAAAAAAAAATTTTAGAAAACCATTATAGGTATGAGCTCAAGGCCCACAAAAATAATTTTTATGAAATTTTGAATAAAGTTATTATTGTTTTTATTTTTGTTTTTGTTGTTGGTTTTATGGTCTGTTCATTTTTACATATTTTTGTAAGTTTAACGAGCTCAAGACCAGTTGATAATACTTCTTAGAGGAAAAATTGAAAGCAACAAACATATATAGGCTATAGTTATAGTACTATTTCCAAAACAGCTACGATTTCTCGTCAGACTAAGTTGTATATTTTTTGCTATTTTTATTTTTGTTTTTTAAATAGTTTCTTCAATTATTAAAAGTTTTTATTTGAATGGAAAGGGAAAAAAAGCAACCGGGAAAGTTTTTATATATAGATCCATTCGGAATCTGCTAGACGGTACAACAAATAAAAATAACAACAATTCATCTACTTCATTAATGGCAAATAGCGGTTTAGATCACAAAAAAAACATCGTTCTGATAGCAAAATGGTTAACAGAACGTGGCAAAATCTCTCCGATGAAGAAGTAACTATCATACAAATTTAAAAAAAAAATTATAAACTTGGCATTGAGCTTATTTATAGTCATTAATACTATACTTTTGTACAATCCAAAAAAAAAAGAAATTAAATAATATAGTAGCTATCATAAATAAATTAAGTTTTTAGTAAAATAGTTCCAGAAAATCACGTGTATCTCGAAATAAATCCCAAAGTTCATCACTAGTTGCCAACTGTTCAAGAAATGAGTTTTATAGCCTCATTCTGTTCGGAACCGGTAATTTTTTACGTACGAGATTATATAACCGAATATCGATACTGCCGGAAAAGCTGTGATTTCCTCGAAAGCGGTGCCGCAATATAACGTTCGCTATATAGCGGCAGTTATGCTTACCGTCATTGGCGGCACCGCTTTCCTGTAAAGTTCGATAAGCGTTGCGGTCAAATTGGCCGATTTTGTTTCCACTATTTTGCTGCCTGTTTATTGAGGTTTTGATTTTGGTTTATTTCTAATATTTTTTTCAAAACAACAGGAATGTCACAACTGCTGTTTTGTTTAAAAATATTTTAAATATTTGATTGGAATTCTCAGCGTTTTGAATATGACGGTGGAACAAAACGTTGACGAAAGATTTGCCACCTTCATGATGGCCGTAATATTTTATGCTTGCCGCTATAATAATAAAAACAGCGTAAGTTGAACTAAAAAAAATTAATTTTAAGGCTTAATCCTCAGATAGCAGTCGAAATATTTTAGCTTACCTTAAGATATCCGTACAAAAACGGAGTTGAGGAAGGGAGACTATTCTATAACGCGACCAGGTTTTAAGAAACACTGAAAAAATATACGATTGTGCTATAACAACCTAAGCTATAACTTCTGATAACTGATATTGGGTTGAACGAGCATAATAAGTCAAGTGTTCGAAATACAAAAATATCTACACAACCAGCCTGTGAATATTTAACACTACATTTACGCCATTTATATATTAAAGTAAGCTTATAAAAGCTCATATGACTACACACATAGCACCAATAAATATTTCCAGTTCACGTACAACTTATTACAAGGCTTCATTTTATAATATTTCTTAGTTCCTGATATTACGCTTGTAATACACAGAAATGAATTTCCTTTTAAAAATTCTGTACAAACATACCTAAGTATGTAAGTTGAAAATGTTATTTCCGCTCTTCTATCAGCTGATGGCGAATGCCATTTCCCAAATATTTGTTAGTTTTCAAATAACCGGTACTCCCAATTCTGTAAGTGATGAGTAATTGAATGAAAGGCGTGAATTTATGCTCGTTAGAAACTTATGTCAAAATCAAAAAGCTTATTTCATTTCAAATACAAAAACATGTTTTGTTACTGAATAAAAAAATAAATGCACTAAAAACAGAAAAGCAGAAGAATATATCGAAAGTCGCTCAAAATTTTAGCAAAACATCCACGGCATATATTAGTACCTAATTCCAGCTCTTGTTTCAAAGTACTCCACTGTGTCAGAGTTTGACTCATATTTCATCACTTAGGCTCGTGCAAACATTAAAATTAATTTCGCTTTCTAACATATGAAACTTTTGTAATGCGTTAACTGGAAATCATGCATGAAACAAACACAGCTTTTGTTGTTCAAGCCCTGGGGCACAATTTTATTAGCGAAAATTAAGCAACAAACAAAAATGGAGCCTACTTAAAGGCGCACAAGGGCGTTGTAAATTACTGGCTGGTACAGGGATACACACTTAATTACGCTTCAATTAAACAATTGTTTTTGGTTTTTTTATTTTTGCAATTCATATTGCTCTACACCTCTGCAGGCAGAAAAATATACCATAATGGTTTTAAATTTATTATTGTTATTGGTATTTTATTAAAAACAAATATTCTTGTTTAACTTTGCTTTTATTTTTGCAAACAAAACGGAAGTTTTTAGCTTTATTTTCGATTCAGAAAATAAAAAATAAATGCCAGCTTTTATTTTTCAGTAGCATGGCTTAAAATTTGAGTTAGACCTGTTAAAATTGATTAGTAATTAGTAATTAATTAATTAGACAGCTTTTTTAATTGGTAAGGATTATTTAAATTGTTTTTCAGGAAAAGGTAATTATTAATTGATTACGATTAAAAAAAATCTAGGAAAAATCAAAAAAAATTATTTTTAGTAAAGAAAATTATAAAAAATCAAAAATAATCAAAAAAAATTATTTTGATACTTTTGATTATTTTTGATTTTTTTAATTTCTCTTTTGATTATTTTTGTTTTTTTCTGTATGGTTACAGAAGCACATAAATTTACACATCAACAATACTGAAAAAAATCAAAAAAAAACAATAAACCTAATAAAAAATTATCAAAAGTATGAAAACAAAATTTTTTAACTATCTTAAAAAATCAGGATTTTTTTATTCTTTTTTTAATTAATTGGAAAATAATCATTAAAAATTGAAAGTAATTGGTAATCAATTATTAAATGAATTCTTCAGAAAGTATTCAATCAAACTCTTAATCATTACGTCTAGTAGTCATTATTTAACAGGGATAATTTGAGTTTATTTTTTAAGTGAGAAATATACTGTATACAAAAAACTCTTTTCCAGTTAGCGTGGAGGTAGAATTTGCAATTAATAAAAAAGAAAATTAAAAAAAATACTTTAAAAATTTTTGTGTATGCCTTTCCTTTTTTAAAGAGAACATTGATCAAATGGGGCAGTTTAGCACCAGAAAGTAAAAATAAAATTTTGTATTATTTTTGTAATTCAAGCAAAGCATCAAAAACTAAAATGCACTTTCACTTTCTTTTATATGATAATGAAAGAGGTTTAAACTAAACTTCTTTTTGCTTTTTAAGATTTTGGACCGAAAAAATGGTTGCGTTGGAATTATTGATTATTTACAAAATGTTGGTTAACTAATTTAATTTATTTTGTTTTTTATAAAGGACATGCTCAGCGCAAAACAATGTTCATCCCCCTCATTTTTGACTTAAAAAATTAACTATGTTAAATGTTCACTATTATTTTCGACTTGAAAAATAGAAACGAGCTTTTAATCTAATTTTTAATTTGCAAAAAAAAAAATTATTTTCAATTTTGTTTTCAATTTAAGAAATAAAATTTATTTTTTTTTTTTTTTAATTCAATAAGTTAAATTTAAATTTTCACCTTTCGGTTTGAAAATATTGACTCAAATATTTTAGTTCTTTTTTTAACTTAAAAAAATCATTTCTTTCCTTAGCTCTCATTTTTTACTTAAAACAATAGATCTATAAGAATGGATCTATAAGAAAAGCTATGGCAGTTGTCTCTAAACATTTTTCCTACTCTATTCAATCAAAAAAACTTTTAATAATTAATTAAAATAATTATTAATAAATAAAAAAACAGTAATAATTTTCATAAAAACTCAAAAAGTGAAAAATTATTATTCTTGGCCTTGAGCTCGTTTCATGAATACTTGAAAACAATAGAGGTTAAATCTAATTTTTAAATTTAAAAAAATTTAGCTTTTATTTTCTTAAAAATCTTTTTTTATTTCTAACTTAAAAATAAATATTTAAAAGATGAAAGATGATGAAATTTCCTTTTTTACTGAAAACTTATCAAAACCAACTCAAATCTAAACATTTTTATTTTCAAATTTGAACATTTAGTTTGTCCTAAGAATAAACATATAAGTAAATTTTAAGAGTTTGTTTTTGATTTAAAGTTTTTATTATTTTCTACAAGTGTCAACTTTGAGGCTTTCTTCTTTGACATTAAATTAAATTTATACGGAACTATAAATGAGCTTTTATTTACATATATGCATTTTTTTTAATAACTATTTCTTAGTTATTTCTTATAGATCGATTTCGGAAGCTGTTAGATTTCTTGATCAGAGAAAGTTTGAAACGCTCTACTAACCACTAAATTTTAGAAATTTGTTTAATGTAAATAAAAGATAAATTTGTGTGGCTTAGAGTAAATTTTTTACTTTGTTGTTGGTTTTTACGGTCGGTCCATTTTACATATTTCGTAAGAATTTCAAGTTGTAAGTTTTTTTTTTTGCTTAAGTTTTAGGTATATATGTTGCAGCGCTCGAATATAAACATGATGCTTGTCCCGAAATTGGAGCCTGGAATCTTTAGTAAGTATGGTTATTTCTCTGCTCAAATTAAAAAGTTTAGCTAGGGCTCGTTTTGAAGGGACAATTTAACTTGATTTAGTCAATACAGTACTGTCACTTCTGCTCATTTGCTCAAATAATAATTGTGTTTTGATCAGTCCACAGCAGAACTCTGGACCAAAAACGGGTCATACATTTCTAGGTGAGTTTTTCTCCCCTTCGATTTTTTTCTTGCTCCTCTTCACTGTATGTCTCTCTCATCCTAATATATCTCGTTTTTGGCTCTCATATTAGTCAGGAATGCAAGAAAATCATCAGACCTTCTTCTCAGTTACGCCAAAACTGAAGCACCGAATCTTAAGCCTGCTGAACAAGAAATGTATGAAGGCACTTACTCAAGATCACTTCACGTGACCTTGAAATCTTTCTATTTTTCTCTCTATGCTCAAATCACACAATATCTTTTACAATAGCAAAAAACTACACAGTTGACCTCATGCAGAACATTTGTATGACATCAACGTGCCCTTGTAAACAACATACCACTCCGCTTGAACAGTGAAACTTTGTGACATAAGCAAATGTTAAATTGTTTTTATTATCATTTTACAATGCATATTCACATTCATTACCTTCGTATATCATATCCCATGCTTATCATTCTAGGAAATTTTCATTAAGTGACCAAGCCACAAAGCATACAAACAGCATCCAGCAAAAACAACAATCAACAACAACAACATTCTTTATCTGCGGCCAACATCTTGAGTGGTCAGCTGATGTGTGTCACATGATGTTAGTGTGACATCTGATTTCCATTACACTCTGCATGACATGGAAATAAGAAACAAAAACAAACACAGCACACATATTATTCAAAGAAAGAAAATATACTGTATGTGTGTGTGTCTGTGTGTTTGTATTATTGTGGGTTTATGCAGTTACAAAAAGGGAACTTTCTAATGTAGTAAACAGAAAAGCTGTCCAACTGTTGACTTTGCAACGCTCCTTTTAGAAATTTCACTCAACAATAGTTATTGTTTGGACTTTCACTGCTTCGCTTTGCTGAGAATTATTATCCGTCTAAATCTTTCTCTGATTTTCCTTTTGTTTGTTTTATCTCTAACATTGCTTAAGTGAAATGGTTTCAGTTTGATTAGTTTTGGTCTTTTGTGGTCATTTGAATTTTACTTTCATATACCCAATTGTTGCATATGCAGATTAGACTTAAACAAAATAAAAAATTTGTTTATGATAGAAAATAACATCAATATTTTTTGTTCGTAACATTTTTTAAGAAAAACTAAGAGGTTGGATTTTTTTATTTCTTACAGAAAGATATTCCAACCCCCAATTGTCACATACAAATTAGCTTTTGAAATTTTGAAAATACAAAATTTTCAATAAACTTCGGTATAAAAACTTGCACAAACAATTTGTTTTTTAATTCGAAAAAAATTACAAATCATGTTTCAAAAACAAATTATTTTTTTGTAATTTTTCGAATATAATCTTTGTAAAATTTAGATTTCTTCCAGATAAAAATGAAAGAAAAAATTTATTTGGTATAAAAAGTTCCAAACAAATTTTAAAATTATAAATTATTGCAAATTTTTTGAATATTTAGAAGTATTTGGCTAAGCCTTAATTTACACGCGATCAATTGTGAAACAGCTGAAAACTGTTCTGAAGGCTTTGGAAAACACAATTTTCGAACATAAATAAAATTTTGAAAAACAAAAATTTTATTCGGTATAAAAACGTGAACATCCTAACATATATTTCGAATTCGATAAAAAATTTCAAATCATTTTCCAAAAACGAATTTGTTGCTCTAAATGTTTCACATATAATCATAGCGAGATCTACGTATTGTCGAAAAAAATTCCAAACTAAAAAAAGAATTATATGAAAGGTTGCGAGCAATTTTTTACAATTATACATAAATAATTATTTTACGAGAATAATAAAGTTTTTTTTTAATTTTCGAAATTTTGAAGTACTTAGCAAAACTTTTATTAAAAAATAAATTGTTGAGTAACAGTAAGATTTTCCAAATTCTAACGAAAAAAATTTCGAATAATTCTTCAAAATCAAATTATATATTAAAAACAATATGCTTTTTAAAATTAAATAATGGCTTATTTATTAAATCAAAACTCCCTTTAATGAAATATTAAAAAAAAAATATTTTTAATGTTGCAAACAAAATTTTGTATAGCTTTTTAAAAAAAAATTATATGTTTGAAATAGAGTTGATTTTAACTGGCCTTTAATATTTTAATAATAAAAATTTAAAAAACTCAGTGTTTGTTTTAGGGTTCTACAAAAAAACTGAAACAATTTATTTTTTACTATATCAACATTTTTTCAATTGCAATATGAAAAAATTTGATTTCTTTGTAAAGTTCTATACAAAATTTTTACAATCATTTTTCAAAAATTAAATAAATTCTTCTTAACTAACCAATAATTTTTTTCTTGGTAAAATTTAAAAAAACTGAAGATATTTTTAGTTTCCAAAGGAAAATTTCTTAATTTTTTTACAGAAAGAAATTTTGAGAAACTTGAAATTTTAAAAAACTTATTTTTTTTTTCATACACTCCTATTCTGGCTTCCAGTGGCTCACAATTTTTATAGTTTTATTTCAACTTTTCCTATCATTTATAATAGTCATGACAATTGTCAGTAGGCATTACCCAGAATCGGCCTGCTAAACCGAATTTTTTTTATACTCGTATAAGAATGATCTTTCTTTGTTTTTTCAGTTGAAATAAATTCGAAATTATTGTTCAAACTGAAACTGCTTTTGAAAAATGTGTTAAAGATAAGAATGAGATTTTTTGTTATTCAAATAAAAAAAAAATCTACTTAACCTTTGAAATTCGAACTATTTTTGAAAAATTGTAAACAAAGTATTTAAAAAGTTTTTTCTTAATTTTGTAAACAAAATTTCGTTTACTTCATCTTAATTTTTTATGTATCAAAATATGAAAAACATAGCGATTTTATTTTTCATTCAAAACAAATAAACTAAAAAAATAGAAAAATTTTTAGAAAATTTTAAAACAAGAAGAATTTAAGAAACTCCAAAAAATTCTAATTTTTTTATATCTAACAAAAGCCAATAATTTTTTAGAAACAAATGTATTTTTGAAATTTTTCAAATGTTATTTTTATTATAATTCAAATTATTTAAGTTAAAGTGTGAAAACGTTGATGTTTTTTCGATTTTCTTCTACACTAAATTTAATTTTTTCAAAATAAAAATATGAGAAAAGTGAAATATTTTTGGAAATATTAAAACTCTGTTTAAACTTTTTGAGCCAAATTTGTTTAACTTAACTCTAGTTTTTTCAGTTTATAAATTCTAAATTCAAAATAAAAATAAAAAAAAGTTTGAAGCATTTTTCAAAAACAGATAAATCAAAATAAGGTTGTATTGAATATTTCTAAATAAAAATGCAAAAAAATTTATTTTTAATTTGATATATTATTTCAATAGCTTTAAAAGTTTTTCGCCTTGAGTATGACACTGCTTATTTAAAAGTGCGATTTAAAAAATGTTATTAGTTTCCAATGCAGCACCATTCAAACTAAAAACTGCAATGGGGTATAAAATATTCAATACCATACAAACTTGCACTTTTCTATTTACTTATTGAAATTTGTTACTTGAGCTGCCAATGTTAGCTCTTCCTCTTCCACCTAAAGTTGACCTAAACGCACTAAGTGAAATGACATTTGACTTTAGCATAAGCTTTTTAATTTGAAAAATCTTTACATATATTTATTTACATTTTATACATTGTTCATGCTGTTTTCTTCATAGCACTTGTTTGCATTTCAAATACATACAGACATTCAAGTGCATACGTATATATGTATGTAAATATATCTTTATGCCTCCACGTGACTTTGTGTGGGTGTTCGTTTCCTGTGTCCCCTGTTGCAAACGTCGTTGATTACCTGCTTACAGGCTTGACTTTGCCTGCGTGCGTTTGTATGACTTCACTTTACACTTGCACGCAATGTTATAACATTTCCGCTTCCTGGAAATGGACTTGAATACATAACTATTTTTATATCTACATAACGATGGCCATGCGCTATAATTATATTAAATTAAGAAAAAAGGGAAATTTGTTGCTTTTTCCTATTTAATTTTGTCCGTTTTTTTTTTGTTCTCATCCCTTTTTATTAAATATCTTGTGCTTGCGTCACTTGTTATCCATTTTATTAGCCATATCCTGTGTATTTTCGCTTTAAGTTAATCCCACAATGCCTTATTCTATTTTTATAACAACAACAACCAAAAAGTAATTACATTGACCTATTTTCGCACATTGTAAGTCAAGTGTTTGCTGAGTTTTTGCACGCGTACCACTTTACTGTCTGTTTTACCCTAACTCTAGTTTGGGCAGTTTTATTGAGCTTTTGGTTGTGCCACGCATAAAGTTGTTTAAATTAAAAAGTTAGACAATTTCTCAATCACCTACAATTTTGGAGTTTCAAATAGTCCTTGTCACTTATCCCTAGCCAGCAACCAAAAATTCTATCACTGCTGTTTGTGCGCTTAAAGTGTAGCATATTTTAAGGCGCTTGGAAGGAGAGTATTCCGAGAACTTCAAAAGATATTTCCGTTTGTTCTTGATCTAATTATTTGTATTTGGGGACTCTTCTTAAACGCGCAATTTAATTGAACCCAAAAATACTCTAGCGCCCTTTATAATTTTTAAATCTTTAAAATAATATGAGCGCCTAAATGTATGCAACAGTATAGTACAATGTAGTTGTTGTTGGAGCAGTGCTCGTTTTTAATGTTTAATTGTTAGTTGAGATTAGAGCAAAATAATAACGGTTAGAACAACGGTAGTATGCCAAAATATGTTGCGAAGTCCCCAATTTCTTATCTCACCTCTTCTCGGACACTGGGTTGCGAACTCAAGTGCCTGCATCAAAGCAGCTTTTAGAGCTAATACGCTAACAACTCAGCTATGATGCCCTGTAGAGTTAGTACAATAACTACTAAATGACCGCTATACTTCCAGATTACTTCCTTCTGACAGTATGCCAGATACGCACCGTACTATTGCCTACTTTTAGGCGCATACTGTTAGGCATATTCTAAATAATATCGACTTTTAAGCAATTTTCTAGATAAGGCTAAACACAACTTAAAAGAGGCGATGTGGATGTAACTTGTCCAAGAACTTTTGGAGCATTATCTAGATCTAGATCTCAATTACTTAGAAGCGTCTAAAATACTTAAACTGATTTATGTACACATATGACTCATAAAGAAGCTTCAAATAAACTAGTTGAAAGGTGCTGCCTTAGTTGGTTGTAGACAGCTTTTTGATAACTTTTCAGCCTAACTGGGTTTGTCATTCATGGGTTCGGTATCTATTAAAAAGATAGCGAACCTGATAGAGTTTTTAGCGTCTTTAAACAAAGCTCTGTTTCTACAAACGGGTATGAAATACTAAACAAAGTTTCTGTGAAGCCCTGATGACATTAGATTGTCTTTCGTCGAATTTCTTCATTCAGCGTTTCATACACTTTTTACAGCCGTTAGTAAAATTTGCATCTTAAGCGTAAAAAGCTTAATAACTTTTTTCAAACGTCTGCTATCAACTTCATTGTCCAAACATCTTTCCACCAAGCCTTAAGCTGTGGTAACCCAAGAGATCACTGTTTTCTAACTATATATCATAAATTTATAATTTTTGTATTTAAAATAAGATGAGCTACAAAAGTAAATTATCTTCTAAGGAAATTTACTTTTCTTTTAACTGTACCATGCACTTTAATTAGCATCTTTGCACATTATTTAATGGTCCAAGTCATTGCCTTACGCTTTTATCCGCCCGCTTTAAGTGAGCAACATACCAACGCAGGCTCATAGAAAAACGAAAAAATAGAAAACAGAACAATTACACTCGGACGGAAGATAAAGACTTAACCGACAAAGTGCCAATGGAATAGAGCCATTAAAGTGACAAGTTGGGAATAACACGCAAAGCAAAGTATTGAGGTTATACAAATGTAGGTTGGTGTATGCTTAAACCCTACAGTAAAACAAGAAAACAAGAAAAAATATCTAATATACGACTAAAACTTTCTGACTGGTATGAAATTAGGCCGAAAGAAAGCAGTTTGTGCCACCAAAATGCAACATTGGCTTCTATGAATTTTATCTGCAGCCATGAAGATTCCAAATACTTGTGTAGGTAAAACAAAAACAACAATAAATAGAAGAGAGAATATTAGCAGGCAAATGAATAACTCTCATATGGCCTTGTAATAGGCGAGCTGCGCCAAAAGTTCGTTGATAAGTTTAGTTTAGCAGCTTCCGAAATAGATTTATTGGAATAGTTAGGGTGCTTGTTTCTGATTTCGTCCACATTTTTCTATTTAAAATCAAACATTCATTGCAAAAATAACTAAACCGTTATTGAACTCTAAAAAATTAATTAATAGTTTCGTTTATTTTATTTTATTTTGTTTTATTTTATTTTATTTTATTTTATTTTATTTTATTTTATTTTATTTTATTTTATTTTATTTTATTTTATTTTATTTTATTTTATTTTATTTTATTTTATTTTATTTTATTTTATTTTATTTTATTTTATTGTATTTTATTTTACTTTATTTTATTTTATTTTATTTTATTTTATTTTATTTTATTTTATTTTATTTTATTGTATTTTATTTTATTTTATTTTATTTTTTTTTTATTTCATTCAATTTTTTCTTTTTCTTTTATTTTTTTTTTATTTTATTTTAGTTTATTTTATTTTATTATATGTTATCTTATTTTATTTTAGTTTATTTTATTTTATTTTGTTCCCTAACTACAGCCTGTATATGTTTGTTGCTTTAAATTTTTCCTTTAATCAAAAATAATAATTAACTGAGAACTATTATCAACTGGTCTTAAGCTCGTTAAACTTACAAAAATATATTTTATTTTATTTTATTTCCTTTTATTTTATTTTTATTTATTTTAACCTGTTTAGTTTATGTTGAGCTTTAGACCAATAATTTGATCGATATTTATTTGGTCGATATTTCGGCGTCAGTCTGAGGTCATCTTCGGGACACATATCACAGTGTATTATCGACCTCAGACTGAGGCCGAAATATGGACCAAATAAAATAAAATTTTAATATAAAACTAAATAAAGTGTTTTATTTCAAATTATTGGTCTAAAGCTCAACATAAACTAAACAGGTTATTACAACAAAAGGCTATTACAATTTATTTATTTTATTTTATTGCTCAACTTCCCTTGGTGCCTGCAATATCTCGTAATAATGCGAGAGGTATGTGAAAGTGTACTAATTCTGTACCCATTCGACCGCCATAGAGCATAGCTTCTAAAAGCCTTACACTCATAACTGCGAGGTTCTTCTGTATGTCTCTGATGCATGACTATGTGCGAATAGGAAAGTTGCTGTCACTTTGCTACAAAATAGTTTGCACCAAGTCGCTCAGCGGATTAGATATCAATTTTAATTAACTGAACTGCAGCAACAAATTAATTTGTAATTTCTATGATGTAGGATGGTTTCGTAAAAAAAAATCAAGAAAATAAAAACCAAGAAAATAACGCATGCAATGAAATTCATAGAAATTGTTGCATTGCTTGGTAATTAGAGCAATGTTGTGTAGGTAAAATTGCAGTTGTTATTTGCTCTATGCGGTTGTGGGGGATTTAAGGTGCAAAGAATTTACAGCGCTGATGGGTAATTGTGCGGTGTAACCACTCAAATTGTTTCGTATGAAAGATAATTAAATCCAATAATTGTACTTCATTAAATAAGACACAAATTGTTTCCATTTAATGAACAGCGCAGTGCAAAAACGAGCGAAGTTTTTACAGGAAAAGAGAAAAATTAAAAAAGATACGTGGAACTGAGGGAGGAAGAAAAAAATGGAGGAAAATATCAAAAAGCGGAGGTAGCTAAGATGAATATATAGAGCGGGTCATGGACCTAAAGAGGAAGCGGTCAATTAGAGCTGGTGAGTAAGGGAGACTTAGATCCAGCCGAGAACGTAAATAGGTTCCGTCACTTCATTCTTTTATGCAGTGATTTTAGGAGTCATAGTGAGATATGGGTAGTGTAGGTGATAGGGGTAAGAGGGCATACGTAGTGAGAGCGGTGATGGAAAAACATGGTGATACAGCATTGGTGTATCGCCCAACTCTAGTCATGCAATACCAGCCGTCTAGTCTTGAATTACTTTCCCAATTACTTTGCAAACAATCAACAAAAAACGAGTTCATTGTTTTATGTTTCTTTTTCTTTTTCTCTTATCTTGTATATTAAAAAGCCAACTCTGAATACTTAATTTACTTCTGTTATTTATTGAAGGCTCTAAATCTCTCTAAATTCCGCAGCTTAGCGCCTTGACCAACTTTTTTATGGTCACAATTGCCACTTACCTTCTTAGCCTTACTTAACATTTTTCTTTTCTTTGTCGCACCACTTTTACATTTCCTAATAACTATCTGTTGTTTAGAAGTAAATAAACACTTGGCAATTTGTTTGCCCAATGACTTAACGCCTTTACATACTTATGGGGCCATTAGTAGATATAAGACGAACAACGATATGCTACTGAAAAGCCGAAGGCGGTAATTCTTAATTTGTTGCTTGACACTTCTTCCGCTGCTTGATATGTTTTCTTTTTGAATTTTCCCCCCAAACTTCAAAGCTAAATTGCTAACAAACAATTTTCATTGGCATTGTTAATTTCTTTTCTTGGGTCGTTTTCGGCCTTTTTTTTTGGTTGTTCTTTGTTTAGCATTATTGTTTCCCTTTATTGTTAAGTCTTGTGTTTGGGGTCCCATTGTGGGACAGCAATGTGTACCGTGTGACTTTTGTAATATATTTATTTGTAGCCTTAAACAGTTGTTAAATTTATTTGTTTATTTGTTTTGTTTGGTTTTAGTCGTATTTGTAGGCGTACGACATTCCGGCTCTTCTTCTTTTTTATTTTGCTTTGTATTTACATTTTAATTACAGTAATTTGTTTTAACTTTTATCATTTCCATTGTTATTCAACAGTTCGTTTTTGTGCTCATATATAAATTGTAAATGCACAACAACGCGACTAGAGTATGTAGACATAAGGAGGCGCACAGTGGGGCTATGGTAGTAAAAATTATTTTAAATAATAGCAAAATTGTTTAAATTCATTTATGCCGTGCTACCGATGACCAAATATGACTTACATTATTTTTTATAGATAAAAAAACTACAAAACAAAACGTCAATTGAGCACAGTCGCAACCACATCCGTAGCCTTAGACGTTAACGTAACTTAACCTTAAAACTAACCTTAACCGCAATTATGTCGTCATTATGAACGTATCCTTAACCGTAAATGTATCGTTAACCGCAAGTATTACTGTAAGACAACCATAACCGTAATTGGATCCTTAGCCTTAACTCTTAACGTAACCATAATAGTATTAATTGCTGTAAACATAACCATAACAGTAATCTTACCAGTAATCATAACCGATGACATAAACAATAATCATAACCATTACCATAAACATAAATTTAACCTGATTCGTAACCGTAATTATGAACTTAAACATACACACAACTTCTTTTTTCCCGTTTGCTCTTAGAAAGTGGAGAGACTCCATCTTATATATGGGTCTGGTGGGTTTTTCATGCAGAGCTGGAATTTTAATTTGATTTTTTGTTGTGTAAAACTATAGGAATTAGTAACACTTTAAAAAAAAAGTTTGCTAAGTTTTGAAATTAACCTACCTTAAAGCATCAGCGTGTGATTCACACTCTTATTTCAAGAAAATGTTTTATTACCCTTATTACTAAAAGAAGCAAAAAATAAAAGAAAGTACAAAGAGACTGGCAGCTTTGAACCTCAATAATCAACCAGACTCGCGCTCAAAACTAAAAGGCCTACTCATTATTTCGTCGTTTGCAGCAAAATATTTTCTCGAAAAAACTTAGTAACTGCAAAGTTGAGCATTTAGTCCCACTGTGCTCTATAAAACAGCTATAACATATGATACTGATATTCCCTAAGGATGCTATTATCGCTGTTTTTATACCTGTTTCGAGTTATTTCTGTCGTTATTGGCTGATCATCTACTTGCATTTGCTTTTTCTTCTCTTTTGTCATAATTGCTGCTCGTTTATTTTATATTTTTTACACACGTACACACACTCATATGTAAAGAAAAAGAAGCATATTTCACCTATTTTTTTACTAACTGTCGCCAGTCTTTGGTCTCTGTTGACTTGTTAAAATGTCACTAAGTTTTATATAAAGTTGTAAATGTGCTCTTTCTCTTCTTTCTCTCTGTAATCCTCGATTACCGTTGTTGTTATTTTAAGCATTTTTGGTTTTGGCTTTTACTGTTGCTTTCGCTGTTTCATTTAAAGTTGTTAAATGGTTACAGAGTACGTCAAAAGAGAATATATTTCTTTTAAATATAATTCAGCTTGACCAAGAACCAGGGAGACAACTTTTAATGAATTCAATTTTAGCGAGAAGTGCAATCATGATAAGATTGCTACTCAGATTTCTGTTGGGCTTATGACTAGAACCGCTGCTATCCCCATAAAAAGGTTGAGCATATTAACTATCTTGTTCGTACTTGTCAGGTCGATCAGCTTATCAGTTACAAACTTTCTATCTTTAACCCAAGTGTTTCTAACCAGTTACTTAAAGATTTTGTTGAGACTACACACTTTATTCTAATCATCTAGATTTCTGGTAACATATTTCTTATAGTCCGGAGGATGTAAAGGAAGTTGACCTTTCGTTACCACGCACATGGTTGGACTAACGTGGGGCACCTGGCACTCACTGAGGACATTTACAATCCTCCTAAATATTTCCGATAATCCAACGGATATCGGTGAGGACCATTATTTATGCAGCACCCTGTATAAGCACATATTACTTAGCGCCATTACTCTAAATGAATTTCAAAGAATTGTTAAATTTTCCCTTTCATGCTTTTGTTTTACCCTCATTTGGTATAAGGAAAATTGGCGTTGCTGGGTTCATTTACATGCTGCACATTTTACAAGCTACATTAGCGGTGGTTTTTTTTTTTTTCTTTTTACTCTTTTCGCCTTTATTGGACGCCTACATTTGTTTGCTGTGCACCTGACATGTAGCCTTTCACGCTTGTGTAGGTTAACGTTCAGAGAATAAATTTTGCCCGCAAGGAGTCGCTATCAGCTTTCAACTTTTTATACCCGGCAGTGATGAATTTACAAGGTATATTAATTTCATTACTATCGACATCAACGAAAACAGGATGACTTCAATAAATTTTAAAATATTTGATTCAGATACGATACGCAGGCTTCTTTATACTCATCTTATATTTCGGCAAATACAGAAAATATTTAATTGAAATGTTGTTCTTTTAGAGTTCTGATAACTTAGTTTTGGAAATATTAAAATAAAATAAAATGAGTTTAAAAAAAATCAAGTAAAATAAAATAAAGTAAAATAAAACAAAATAAAATAAAATAATTTTTTTGTTAGTATAATGAGCTCAAGACCAGTTGATAATAATTCTTAGTTAATTATAATTATTTTTGATTAGAGGAAAAATTGAAAGCAACAAACATATCAATTTTTCCTCTAATCAAAAATAATAATAATTAACTAAGAATTATTATCAACTGGTCTTGAGCTCGTTATACTTACAAAAATATGTAAAATCAGCAGACCGTACAACCAACAACAAAATAAAATAAAATAAAACAAAATAAAGTAAAATAAAACAAAATAAAATAAAATAGAATATAATAGAATAGAATAGAAGAGAATAAAATAAAATTAAACGTACCAAAATAAAAAAAGTGATATATAAAATATTAAATCAAATAAAATAGAATAGAATAGAATGGAATAGAAAAGAATAAAATCAAATATACCATAATTAAGAAACAAATCAAGTAAAATAAAATTAAAAAAAATAAAATAAAATAGAATAGAATAAAATAGAATAGAATAGAATAGAATAGAATAGAATAGAATAGAATAGAATAGAATAGAATAGAATAGAATAGAATAGAATAGAATAGAATAGAATAGAATAGAATAGAATAGAATAGAATTGAATAGAATAGAATAGAATAGAATAGAATAGAAAAGAATAGAATAGAATAGAATAGAATAGAATAGAATAGAATAGAATAGAATAGAATAGAATAGAATAGAATAGAATAGAATAGAATAGAATAGAAGAGAATAGAATAGAATAGAATAGAATAGAATAGAATAGAATAGAATAGAATAGAATAGAATAGAATAGAATAGAATAGAATAGAATAGAATAGAATAGAATAGAATAGAATAGAACAGAATAGAATAAAATAAAATAAAATTAAACGAACCAAAATAAAAAAAGTGATATACAAAAAATAAATAAAACAAAATCACACAAAATAAAATAGAATAGAATAAAATAAAATTAAACTAACCAAAATAAAAAAAAAATTGTATATAAAAAAATAAATAAAATTCAGTAAAATAAAATTAAACAAAATAAAATAGAATAGAATATAATAAAATTAAACTAACCAAAATAAAAAAAAAATTGTATAAAAAAATAAATAAAATAAAGTAAAATAAAATAAAATTACATAAAATAAAATAAATAAAATAAAATAAAAAATATTAAAGTAAATTAAATAAAATAAAATTAAACAAAATTAAATAGAATAGAATAAAATAAAATTAAACAAACCAAAATAAAAAAATGATATATGAAAAAATTAATAAAATAAACTAAAATAAAATAAAATAAAATGAAATAAAGTACAATAAAATAAAATGAAACTAAATTAAGTAATTAGCAATGAAAATGCCAATAGATGTAGCAGCTTGCATAATGGCACGGTGAAATAAAAGGAGAGTTTAGCTAAAAAAAAACATCGGACTGATAGCATAGTGGTTAAATGCTAAATTTCTCTGAGGGCTAGATCACTATATATTGATATATAATGTTCAGTTTCTCCCGAACTTAGACTGCCTTACTTGTTTTTGTTTTGTTACCTCAAAGCGCAACACCAATTTGGTATTGGCTAATAATGGATTTTTCCCAGTAACCTGTTTACTTTGCTTGCCGCACACATGTTTCATAAACACACATATAAATTGATGATTGTGCATGAAGACAATACAAACACCCACACAAGCTTGAGCCCTTTATTGCGTGCAACATTGGCCCCACCTAATAGCTTTAGCATTATTCATCATGTCTTACGCAGCTCAACCAGCAGCACTACTCTCAATTTAGCCAACTTTCAAGGAAGCTATGTAAGTTGAGTGTATTTAAAATGCCACACATAACCCTCCATCTGTTTTGGAACATCTTTTTTGCGATGCCTCAATATTGCATTTTTTCCAAAGCTTAATATATGAGTATCGCTTCGACTCAGTCCCTAACGCATTTTAGAGTTTCCCCTAAATACACATTATGGGCACTTTGCATCGTTAAAATGCAGCATGTGGCATATTGCATGTAGCATGTAGAAGCTGCCATGTGGCGTGGTGCAAGTTGTTTGCATCTAAAAACACTTCAACGAAAATTAAATGTGCATGCCAAAATGCAAGAGAGGGGCGTAAGTTAGATGCACATACATACATAATAATGAATAGGAAATATACTCTCACATTTAAAATGCAGGACAGCATTTCAAGGAAAAGGCAGCCGAGCCGGCCGGATACGTTTTATGGGGAAATTAGATATTCGATGCCAAGTTAGCGTCGGCTGTCTGCATCATGCCATGAGGAGCTATGATATCCAGATTTTGTATGAATGTATTTATGATCTAAGTATTTGAGTTGCTGACTTCAATTTCCATTTCTTGCATGTCCCTAAACAGTTTCTAGTTGAGGCGAGAGAGTAAGGGAACAAACGCATTTAATTGTTTATTTTGACTCATTTCGTTGACTTTTGAAAAAGCTCAGATTTCGTAAGATGCTAAAACTTCAACGAGGGTTAGGGAGCTTCGAAGTCGGCGATATTATATGATATGACAAAAAGACTACGTGGTAACAAAACTGGCTAAACAGCCGCCACGGACTATATCACGTCAGCTATCGACTTCCGGACGCAGAGGATAGAGTATCCTTCGAGAAAGTAGAACGGGAGGTGGGTTTGGTCACGGGTAGAGAGGTTACAAGCTACATGGAAGACTCAAAAAGGGGAAAAAGGACTTAAAAAGGGGAAAAAGGGCGGGAGGCTGGGAAATTTACTAATGAGAATGTAAGAGTACTTACAGGTGTCCTCACAGGACATTGAGCTTCGACTATGGTGTATGCAAACAAGCTCTCTATGCAGAAGCTGTCAAGATGAGGAGGTCGACTTTCTTTGTAAATGCCCAGGACTGCAGATAAGGCGACTCAGATTTCTGGGAGCATGCTTTTTTGACAGGGGATGTGAACCTTTTTCTTAAGTTCGTATGGGAAGGTAAGCGGTTTAAGAAGGAGTAAGTGACCTGGTTTAACTAAGTTCTTTGACCGTTTGGAAGTACCCAAGGCGAGGTATCGCATGATTTCTTCAAATTAAATTGAGTTGAGGAATTTGTATCTTTAAGTAGAAACTAAATAACGGATACCTACTCATACAAACATCCACGTCTCCACAAATATTTTTAAATCGGTAGGTATATACGAGTAGATACGTTTCGCATTATGTTCAACTTTCTCTTAAAGTTATTTCGAGCGTAAAGTAAAAATGGCGATAAAGCAAAGATTCACACTAATTTTGATTTACGAGCAGCGTAAAAATCCATGAATATGCTGAACGTATTTCTCTATTAAATTAAAGCAAAAACAATCTTAACCTATACTAATACAGTGTTATTGTGGTAAGCAAGCTACCCACAGCAGAAAAAAATTATTGAGGGGTTAAATTTTACGAAGCATTCCTAGCGTTGTCCGTAGCTGAACTAAACGAAAATTTGTTGCTTTACCGTTACCTAAGCCATACAACTATATACATACATACTAAGAATATGAAAGAGAAGAGCTCATTAACTTTTCCTTTAGCCTTTTTTTTTAAAGCAGATTCACTTGTTGACAGCTGACGCTTTGTTGGAGCTTAGTTTTCTTTAGTATCTTTCGTGTTTGCTTTTTGAAATAATTTTGCAGGCTCATACTTGCTTGCTTTTAACGAAAAATCTGAATATTGTAAATTATTTGAAAATGGTTGTCATTAATTTTATGCCTACAACAAAACTTATACACACCTTTATATTTAAATTAGGATGTCTCACTTTTTAAAGAAAATAATAAATTTTTCTTCAAGCCTTCAAAAAAAAAAAGTGAAGAGAAGTAAGAAAATCTTAGTTCGAGTCCAAGGGAGATACTTCATTCTAGCATAAATTGTTCTGAAGTTACTAACAGTCGAAATTCCACTCCATGTGGGCGGTACTATACCAATTTTCCTACATTTTGCAAACATTTTTGTATTATATGTTTACCGAAATTTTCGATATCAAAAATGGAACGTCATTCAGCTACTATTTGTTTTTGCTTTCTAATATTCAAAATTTGGTATAAAGATTCCACAATGGAGGAATAAGGGAATAGAAATAGAAATAATCACAGAAATGGCAATGGGAATAGTAGTAGGAATAGGACTGGGAATGGGATTGGGAATAGAAATAGGAGCAGGAATAGGAATAAGAATAGGAATAGGAATAGGAATAGGAAAGGAAAAGGGTTAAGGAATAGGAATAGGCATAGTAATAGGAATAGAAATAGAAATGGAATAGGAATTTTAATAGTAATAGGAATAGGAATAGAAATGGAATAGGAATAAAAATAGGAGTAGGAATAGAAATGGAATAGGAATTTTAGTAGTAATAGGAATAGGAATAGAAATGTAATAGGAATAGGAATAGGAATAGGAATAGGAATAGGAATAGGAATAGGAGTAGGAATAGAAATAGAAATGAAATAGGAATAGGAATAGAAATAGGATTGGGAATAGGAATAGGAATAGGAATAGGAGTAGGAATACAAATAGAAATGGAATAGGAATTTTAGTAGTAATAGGAATAGGAATAAGAATAAGAATAAGAATAAGAATAGGATTAGGAATAGGTATAGTAATTGGAACGGGAATAGAAATAGAAATGGAATAGGAATTTTAGTAGTAATAGGAATAGGAATAGGAATAGGAAAAGGAGTAGGAATAGGAATAGGAATGGAATAGGAATAGTAATAGGAACAGGAATAAGAATAGGAAAAGGAATAGAAATATCTTTCGTTCCTGTTATAGCAAACCTACTAAAACTCTACAATTCCCATTGAAAAAAATTCCTTTTTTTGTTGAGTCACCCTAATGTAGATTCCGCATGTATTCACTATGTACTTGTAATTTTACTTGTTGAATTTTTATGCGTGCGAAAAGCATTAAGCATCTATGCATCAAAGTCACTTAGACTTAATGCTCTTCATGTCACCTCATGCTTGTTAGTGTGCAAGTAAAAGTAAGTATTTGCCGAGTCTCAGATAACCCAGCTAACTCAAAAGGGGGGAAATATTCCGCAAAGTCTTATAGCTCAGTCTTCAGTGGCTCTCGCTAACAAAAGAGGTTTTTTTTAACCCCCCAAAATAAACAAAATCGTTGTGTGCAGATTGGACAGCAGTCACAAAGAAAATCTTAATGATCGCAAACAATGCGCAGTCAAAGCGTAATTTTAAATAAATTTCGGTGGCGTTTTGTGGTGATAAAAGGCTTTAGGCTTTAGTAGACCATATCGCAACATTTTTTGTTAATTTTGCTGAATCTTAGTTGGAGTTTTATACACAAGTACGAGCACTCATACTTATTTCCCTCCTACTCCATTATTCTCGCCTTCTTCTTGCTTACCTTCTCAGTCTTTTTTCCGGCGTTTCCTTTTCTCTCTGCCCCTTTTCTTTTAATAACGTCAGCTTGTACCAAAGTTTCTTCTAAATATGACCTCTATAGAAAAAATTTGCCTTATTATAAATTTATACTAGAGCGCTGCTGCTTTGGTTTGCCGGGATGCTTACATACACGTAAATATATACATATACATACATAGTATGTGTCCTTTTATGCTTAGGCGAGCATGCGTTTCGCATGAATAAAAATCAACGCCATCATACATAAAAATGCGCTTTTAAGCGGATTTAGTAGAGGTTTACATTTTTGTTTATGCATTTTAAATATGCACACGCCTTTTGACCTTTAACGCACATATATATCTGTGTCAATAAGCAACAACAGCACAAGTCGAGTTCGAACGAAAGTGAGTTGAAATTAAGTGAGAAGATTTGCTTGTTGCTTATTTAAATATATAATAACCACCTAACTTAAAATTGGTTAAGAAAAACAGCTTAACTTATTTAAAAAAAAATGATTATGTTTTGTAGTTAAGAGCAGAAGTCAAAAAAAAATTTCAATCAAATATCTTAAAATAGGCTATTGGAAAAAATCTGGCGAAGTTGTATTAGTATTTAAAAATTTCTAAGCAAAAAAAATCTAAATTTTTTTCTATATCTAGTTATGTATTAATCTTTTTAAGCTAATAACAAACCAAAATAAAAAAATTTATATAGTCGATTGATTTCATTTTCTCTCATTTAATGAAAAAATCTAAAAATTGACTTTGGCTGTTATTACTTGTTACAGCAGTTATATTTGGAATAAATTCGTAATGCAGAAGTGTAAAAGTTCTTAAGCTGCATTATCATAAATCTTGTCTCATCTGTGTTGATAAAAAAAATGTTCGATTACCTAAAAGAATATTAAATCGTACACGATATATGTATATCCTTACATACATACATGCATATGTTGATAGCATATACAGTGGCGCATACAGAGTGGGGCCCAATGTATGCGGGAGTTCAGTATAGCTGCCTTTGTTGTTGTGGTTTTTGGAGAATTTTAAATTTCTGTTTTTTTTTTTTTGCTCCTGAATAAATTTTTTCTCAAGCAATGGAAATAGTTTATATAGTTTATCATAAAGAATCATTATTTTATCAATATTGGCCCCTTTTTTAGTCATTTCGATGCTAGATAAAATTGATTTGCCTAAAAAAAGCAACAAAAAACTTGCAAACAGAAAATTTTATAAGCTGACAATTTTGCTCGGAAATTTCAATTTAAAAAAAAAAAAACAATTATTTTAGAGGAAAAATGCATCGTGACGCTACAGGGCATCATAGCTTAGTTGTTAGAGTACTCTAACAGCGGCTTTGGTGCAGACACTTGGGTTCGTATCTCAGTGTCCGAAAAGGGGTCTGATGAGAAGTTGGGCACTTCGAAACATGTCATCCCATACCATCGCTGTGCATAACGTTGTAATTTTTTCCTCTAATATCAATTAACAATTATTTTTTATTTGATTCATAAGTTTCTAACTGCTTACGAAAAAAAAAGCAACTACTATTATACAATTTTAGTGACTTTGTTTTTGCGGGCGGTTAAGGCGGAACCTGTATACGTTGTTAAATTCTCCTAGGACTAGGATACAGTATTCAATTTCCTTCAATAATCTGCATCTTTTTTTGTTTTCGACGTTTTTGACAGACAAAAAAGTTAAAACGTGAAAACGGCTTATCTAACTAAGTTTTTCATTTTGAGGGTTTTTATGGAGAATTCAATTTGATATATGTAGCCTAATTTTTGACTTTAGCGCCTTTTTTTTTTATTTAAAGCAACAATTGGGTGGGTTTTTTAAAATCTAAGAATAATATTAATTGGATCTGCAACTTTAACAACATTTTTTTTCCGCCATTCTGAAATATAATAATAATAGCCGATTTTTCTCATAAGCTACATATAAACAAAAATTCAAAATGATATTTTTTTTTTCGAAATTAGAACTTTACTCTGTGAACTTGTTGCTTGACAGCAACCAAAATTGTAAGCGTATATAATTTTTTCTGTTTGCTTATTTTTTTTTTTTTTCAATTGAAATGTTTTTTTTTAATGCAAGCATTCAAAATTGTAATGGCGCATATAACTTTTAAACAAACATTTTTTTTAGGCACAGTCTAATATACTCGTACCCGTAAGTATAAGCTTAATCGAATTCTCCTGTTCAGAATTTCATAACTGTCAACTGAATTCTAAATATAAATATCGTTATGTACTATGTTGTTTTTTTTTTTTTGGAAAGGCACAAGCAAACGCAAAGGCATTGTATTTATAGTACTTACCTCAAATGCTAATAGGCAGACTGAATTAAAATGGCGGTCTACAATACAAAAGTTTGATTAACAGCGAAAGTAAAATTTAAAAAAGTTAATTGTACCTTGTATGCGTGTAAAGTCCTTGAAAATCAATTTTTTTTTTAACTTTTAACCTTCGCAAACATTTTGAGCTAGGGAAATGTGTATGTATAAACAGAAAACTCGTGCAAAAAAGGTGTTTAAATTAAAATGCATTACATAATTTAATATTGAATTTTGCACAAAAAAGAAAAGGGAAATAAATATGTCAGAAGTACATAGGCTGGTAGAGGGACTCTTGAATATAAATAAACTCAAATTTTTTCTTTCAATATCCCAAGCTGACCTTTGTTAGAGACTTGAATGGCAAATTTCGCGCCAAAAACAGAGGTGCGATTTTTTTAATTAAACTTTTTTAGCTTTATTTGGCTTGTAGACTTTAATTTTATAGACAAACTGACAGTTGTAATATAATTAGCTGCAAGCCATAAGTTTGAGATAGCCAAGTTGATTCAGATATTTAAAAAGAAAGTTGAGTATACGCCGTGGAGCACATAAGCAAGCCCGTACTGTGTAAAGTAAAAACCGATAGAAGAGCCAATTTCTATTCGTAAACGCATAGCAACAATCTGATTTTTCTTTTTAAAATTTGAGTTTTACTTTGGCAAACAAATGTATAATTGTAGCTTACGCGATAGCAACCAAAGTTGTGGAAGCTTATAGTTTTCTCTGCTTAATTAATTTTTCTCTTGTTTTCAATTCAAATCATTTTTTAGTCAAACGCAACAAATTCTAACTAGCATAGAAGTGAAGAAAAATAATCCGCCAATATTACATACGAGTATAATACATGACTGTTGCTCACAAAAATACAAATTTTAAAGGCCAAACACAGTCAAATTCTTTTATCTCAATCAACTTTTCTGTAAAATTATTTGAAGATAAGTCATTATTCTTGCGTGAACATAATTCCATTTTATCAAAACGGTCAAGTTTAGCGGTTATTGATTGGTAGAAGCCAATTATCTGATTACCAAAAAGTATCAAAAATAATGTTTCATAAGACACCATGTGCTCCCATTTTATGAATTGTGGTCTAAAACCCTGTTTTTGCGCGACATCTAACGACGGACGGCGAAAATAATCACAGGGTGCTGATAGAAATAAATATTACAAAGCCAATAAAGGAGTTTTCAAAATTCGGGTTAATATGGGTTGCCGCTTCTTTTAAAGATATTACATTAATAATGAAGTTAAAATGCCCATCGAACCTTATGCTTGCCTTTATTTTGCCCCCAAAAAGCAGTAAACACTACAGCTGGAAAGCTATTGTTGAAAACGACTGATACATCGATACTATCGACACATGGATTCAGAGAAAAACTGGTCCAATTGCTAATTGCACCAATAATCCTTATTCTCTCAAATATGTAAAGAGCCCATTCTTACATAACTATAGAACATTGGTATTAATAGAATAGAATCGTCGATATTTTTTGATATCTGATAAGCGTGGTTTCGGCTCGGCCAAAAAATAGAGGTTTCACATTCACATGAAATGAGGCAGGTATTTAAATTGCCTTATTTCTATTATAGGCCAATCCCATACTTTTCTGACTAAAACTAGTAAGACTGTCAAAAACTAAACATTCGCCTGAAGCGAGAGGTTTGCAATAAAAAGTGATTGATTGATTTTTTGTAAACAATTACCCTTCAGTCAACTTTAACATAAATGTCAAAGTTGTTTTAAAATGGCGTGAAATTAAATCGCCATTAAATAGCAGCGCACGAAATGTACGCCGGGTAGTTTTAAACGCCGTCTCAATATGTAAATTACAAATTTAGTTCTCTTTTGTCTGCTGGATTGAGGCGTTCGTTATTAAATGAAATCAAAATTTGTGTTAACATTTGTTTGTAATTTCTATTTTTCTTTACACTTCGGTTGAAAATATTCTTGAATCTCAACCAAATTAGAAGAAAAAAATAAAGACAGACTGTGCTTTTTGTTTGAGGTAAATTTCTGGACTTTAGAGATATTTTTCGCTGTCTCCACATAAGTTTTTTGTTAAACGTATAAATGTAAAAAGCTAATTAATTCATTTAATATTGGAACTGAATCATAATTAATAAAATAAAAAGCTCGACTAAAATTATAATAATGTAAAGGGGTGAATAACTGATATAACGGATCTCACCTAACAAACGAACATTAAATATATGAGGATGTCGTACCCATAAACACGTGGGAGAGTATCACCAAAATTTTTGGTGTCGTTCTAAATTAAAGAAGAACGTTTTTAAGAAAAATAAACTATAATAAGTTGAAATATACACGCGAATAGTGTAATAATTGAAACAAGCAGAAGATGCTACACATGATTCTGGCCTTTCGGTATTATCATTGTGTATTAGGGCTGTTTTCTCAATGTCCGGTTTACGCTAACCGGCAGTTTAATTGACAGATGTTCGTTGGTTATCTGTCAAAAAAGTGCTGGTTAGCGTAAACCGGACATTTAGAAAACGGCCCTTAGTGATTGTTAATTGATATTAGAGCAAAATTACAACGATATGCACAGCGATGGTATGGGATGACATGTTTCGAAGTGCCCAACTTCTCATCAGACCCCTTCTCGGACACTGGGATACGAACCCAAGTGTGAGCTTAATATTTTTACAACATACAATTCGAACTGGCCTTAATTGTTGAGGATCTAATCTAAACATCTTATAACCACACATTTCTTAACACAATCATTTTGAACCTCCTCTTCTTATTGACGCTATTTTTTTAATTGTGCTTGTTTTTAATACACAAAAGCTGATCGTTTGACATATTTACCAAACGTGATCAGCAACATTTCTTCTGACTAAAACTTACAATTCGTGACTGAAGAAAGGAGTACTAAATTTATTTCCTGTAACTTCTGAATATTTCTGACAGCTGGTACAAGACCACAACCATTGAAATTGTGCATATTTAATGTTCTGTTATTAGACAATTACCATTTGAGCCGAAAAATTCCGATATTCCCTGTTGCGCTTTCTTCCGCTACACAGCACTGTTTCGAGACTGGCGACATGCGGTACTGTTGCTTTTGGCGATGCCACATCATCACACATGCGACAAATTTATAAAACTTATTGTAGTTTTTAAGATACTCTTTATGAAAAACATTATTTAAGTAAAGAAGTAAAAACCTAAAATGATTGGTTTTTTATTATGGATTTCACCAAGGTGTAGCTTCATTCATACAATACTCAAATAATCTCTGCAACTGAACGTTTCATAAGCCACCCTAACCTAAACTAGCGATAGGGTAACACTGGCAATCGTACGCACACATGTGCGCTACTTTTTTTTGACATTTGTGACAGCTCGCGGAAAAGAAGATGAAATCTTCCAACATATTTTTGTAAGATATTTTTTAATAATTTTTTCGCTTAAACTAAATAGTTTTTTATATAAAATTGGCGAGTATATAGTAAATTACGAGAGCAAGTAAAAACAACTTGCAGCACCTTGCTAAATATTCAAGAAAACTGTTAGTAAAAACCAGGCGGTGTACGACGACGAACCCAGAGATTGCTGTGTGTGTAAGTACCGTATAAGCGTGCGGCTGCTGCAAGAAATCTGAAATTGGAGCAGCAAGCAGCTGTCAAACGGGAGCAGAAAATTCTCGCACAAATTGTGGCTGAAATAGCGGCATGCACTCACAGCTGCTAGCGGCACGCAGAAAGTGTTACAGATTTACAACTTTTAACTTAATTTACAAGTTTTTACGGTAGTCAACAACTTTATAGACCTTCAACGCCCTTATTACACGTTGTCGTCTTGAAACTACTTCATTTTGTTGCAACGCTAACAAACTGCCCAGCAAAGCTGCTGCCAACATCACCGACGTCGCCGTCGTAAAAGAACAAATTATCGTCAACATGGATATTTATGATATTAGCGATGATCTTATCAAGAAACTTAGCGATTGGAAGCTTATTGGCATCATATCAGGCAAATTTAATGAATTGAGAGAAAATTACTCAAAGGTAAATTTTGTGGAACATGTACTGATCGACTTTAAGTACATCGAAAAGATACTAATCAACAATAAACTGCGCGAGGAAAAGTGCAATAAGAAAAGTTCCGAGTATCGTATGCTGGGCAATGAGCAGTTTTCACTTAAAAACCGAAACTACTTTCACGTACGACACTTTGATAATTCCCCTTTTATATCTGAACAATAATTACTTCTTTGTTTCATTTTACAGGCTTTGGAGCTTTACAACAAAAGTATTTGTTACTCCGAACTTGGTTCAGAGAATCTGTCCATTGGTTATGCTAATCGTTCGGCTGTGTTTTACGAATGGAAACGGTATCATGAATGCCTGGTTAATATTGAATTAGCGCGCAAAACAAATTATCCATCGCGCCTAATGCATAAACTTGATAAACGAGAAAAGGATTGCCGTCAATTGCTAGATCAGCAAGCAACCGATATACAGCCATATGATTTCAAAATGCCCTTTGAATCACATCCACAAGTACCCAATATAGCTGATTGTCTCGAATTGCATTATACAGAGGAATCTGGACGTTTCGTATGTACCAATCGTGATTTGGTTGTTGGCGATCTTGTCGCTACCGAAGAACCATTTTGTTCAACACTCTTACCACCGATGCGTTATATACGTTGTGCCACATGTAAAGTGGAAAACTTTTTATCATTAATACCTTGTGACAATTGTTGTTCGGTAATGTTTTGCTCGGAAGAGTGTCGTGAACGTGCTACATCCACATTTCATAAATATGAATGTCCTATTATTGATTTACTATACAAAGTGTTTAATAAGATACATGGTATAGCGTTACGAGTATGCCTGAGGGCAATTGAACTCTTTCCTACTATAGAAGAGTTGATGACCTTTTGTGATGATCCGGATAATCAAAATAAGTCTGCATTCGATTTGGATTATACGAATTTTACACCACGTGAACACTATCGTGCCATTCATGGCTTGGTAACGAATCGGAATTTACGGACTGTATCTGATTTATTTCAGCGTTCTGTTGTTTGCGCTGTACTAAAGCATTTCATTATTGAGTATACGCCATTGAAAGAGTTTCTTGGCGGTGAGGAGGGAGAGCATTTTTTTACTGAACTATTATTTAGACATTTGCAAACATCACCGTCTAATATGCATGGTATTGATTTGGTGGAACAAGTAAATGAAACAAAAGATGACACAACACATTCATCTGGTGCATTTGCTTTCCTATCTCTGCTAAATCATTCGTGTGCGCCAAATACGTTACGTGTATATCAAGGCACAAAAGCATACTTGTTCGTCTTCCGTCCAATACCAGCCGGTGGCGAGTTGTACGACACATACGGGTTAGTTTGTGAACATTTAATTAAATCAAATTTAAAATTAATTTATAAATAATATTTTTTGTATTTGTAGTGCGCACTTTGCTGTTTTCTCTAAAGACCAACGCTGTGAAAAATTATCCATGCAGTATCGTTTTACATGTAAATGCGAAGCATGCTTAAATGATTATCCGAACTTTACTAAATTACAACCGAAATTGTTTGTACCATTTGTAAATGATGAGACGGATATGAAGAGTTTAGTAAAATATGACTTCAACTTTGCTAAGGACAATTATCGTAAATACTGTGAATTCCTAACGCAACACGCAAACGCCTATCCCTGCGCTCAAATTAGTTCAGCTGAGGAATGTTTGAAAATGGCATTGCATATCCTCGTTGATGCGGTGCCGTTGAAGGCAAAAATGTAGAATGCATAAGCACAAGCTAATGCACACTTAAAACACACAAATTGACATGCAGGTGCAACACGCGTATGCTAATTTTTGTTTCAACTAATTAGAAATTTATTTGATATCACTTTCTTTTTTTAATTAACACGCATTTTAAATGTAATATAAGAAAATTTACGTATATATGTGTGCATGTGCTTGAACGACTTTCAAACGAACATACGTTGCTATGAAAGGAAAGCACATTAAAACGCACTCAAGTGTTGGCTTTAATAGTGTCACTTTTTTTGTTTATGTAAAACTCAGAACTAGGGCAACAAAAAAAAAACCGAAATCAAAAACAAAACTACTCAAACTAGCATAAAACGGAAACTGTAGTATATTGAATTAAAAGCAATTTATTTGAAGCTCAAAAACATGTACGCATAATAAATTGTGTAACAAACAGGCGACTAAAATGTGGAAAAGAAGTGCTGATTATGACAGCTTCTTCGTGAGTAGACTCATCACAATGCGCGCGTAGCAATTGCAAAACAGAAATGTTACAATTTTTCACTTTCATATCTAGATATATAAAATTATATTTGTATGCAGTTGTAAAGAAAAAAAATTTTAAGGGTATTTCATTCAGAACAAAATTGTATTTTTTTACTTGCAGCATTTTGCAATTTTATAACAATAGAAAGTATTGATGTTTTAATTATTTAAAATCAAGTTGTTTTGACTTGTATTTGTAATGTTACAGAAGTTGGCACAGATGTTTTGCATACGCTTTTTGTGGTAACAGAATTCAATACCTTTGCATGTTTACATATATACGAGGGTACTAACAAAAGTTCGCTTAGTTGCCGACGCTTCATTTTTTGTTGGAAAAGCCAAAATTGCAAAATTTCAGAACGATCGTTTGAAGTGGAAGCGGGAAAATGTAAAGAATTGAGAATGTTTACGGCGAAATTCTACCACAAACTAAACTGTAACCTAAAGTCATTTGAAAATCTGAAAACTTGCAGCTGGAAAAAGATTTCCGATGAAACATTCTTTAGTAGACAATAAGCGCACAATGAATAATTGAATTATGATGTGGGTTGAGTACATTTTCGAAATAGTTCAGAAATAAGATTGAAAATAATGAATAATGCTGCAAACACAATCTTGAAGCTTATAAAAAAAGAGATGCCAGTTTACTTAAGATGAGCAAAAATCATAGCACGTAATGTTTCGGTAAGCTAAAAACAACTTATTGCAAATGCAAGTCAAAAGAAAAAATACGAAACCTTTTTTTTTTGTTTTTGGACGGCTGAACCAAGGAAACTTTTGTTAGTCCCCTCGTATAAAATAATAAGTAAAAACATTACTTGAAAAAAGATGAGTAGGCCTGTTGCGGTTTTCATTTTTAATTTTCGAATTCGAAAACCGGAACAGTGCTACACATTTTCTGCTCTGTTAAAGCAAAAAAGTATTAAGGAGTGAACAAGCTTGTATTAGCAGCAAAATATTAGTTTCACATAACTAAATATGTTTATAAAAAAAAATATTGTAAACTTATTTTCAAAATTTAAAAATTTTCTAAGTGTCATTATTTTGTATTTTATTCTTTTTAAATTTAGTTCACAAAATAATCGACAGATATGTAAAAAAAAATACTTTAGTTCTCGGAAATTACCGACAAATTACCGAAAATGAAAAGGCACAACTTTTTCTACAGTTTCAGGTAGTATTTAAAAAATGTGAAATGCTGCAGCTAACAGTTTTCAAACACAACAAAGCAAAATTTATTGTTTAACTAATTTTTTTGTTTCTACTTAACAAAACACACTTAGGGCCGTTTTCTCAAAAGCCGGTTTACGCTAACCGGCACTTAGTTTGACAGATAACCGAGGAACTTCTGTCAATTAAACTGCCGATTAGCGTTAACCGGACATGGAGAAAACGGCCCTTAAAATATTATACAAAAAACCTTAAAAATAATGTATAGCAGCATCATACAGCTTTTAGCAGACGAAAATCTGTTATATCCAAGGCGAAGCTATAAATGTAGGTGTAAGCAAGGCGACATACATACAAGCATTGATTGTACTTTCAAAATTCGAGAAATAAATAGCAATCAGCTTAGCTAGTGCTTCCACCTGGCTTAGATTCGCCTTGTTTATGTCTGACTAATTTAAAATGAAATTCAAAGGTAGATAAACGACTGAAAATGCTCACAAAAGTTTCTTAAAAATTTATATTTCATTGTATTAAATTCACAAAAATGCAAGTATACATTTAAGTTTTTAATATAATTTGAAATACATGTGTGTGCTAAGTATACTATACATTTAGAAAAATAAAAACAAGACATCGTCGCCAGCTCATATGGACGCCTGAGTGGAGGAAGCGCTATCTCAGAAATGGTTTTAAAAACTAAATTCCCTAGTACACGCTTGACGAACGCGATAAGCGCTTTTAATCACTTTTTATTCAAAAAGGCAACATATTTTCATTTTAATAGGCCGTTTTAAAACCTAATTCCAAGCTAAGGCGTTTTTAAAAAATAATCTGAGAATGGTGTGCTTGTAACTATATCTAAGCTAGTCGGTTCTTTCACTCAGCTTTAGCTATATTCATATCAAAACAAACAAGCACACACACAGTGAAAGCCTCAAAGTTTTTTCTTTCTAATACTTATTTTATTATTTCTTTTTTTTTTTTCTTGCAAATTAATTAATTTTTTATTTTTTTTTTAATATTTTACTGTAATATGTTTAAAAATGTATAACATAATAAATTGTTTATTACAAATCAAACAAAACGAGAAACAAACGAAAAAATAATAAGCAAAACAAGAAACCAACAACACTAACTTCACAAAAAAGTTGAACCCAAATAAAAGAATAAGAAAGAAATAAAAATAAAATTTATTTTAATAGATGAAATCACCAGCGCTAAGTTTCGCTTGTTTTTATTATTGTACCATTCATAGAAAGCTTCCTTTGAGATTGTGGTATTAGTGCTGTTGTTGTTGCAACTAGGTGATCAATAAATTAACACAACTCCGTCAAACATTGACTTGAAAATGCCGAGTGTTCTGTATTCTCAGCGAGAATAGGTAATGGACTAGCCAAGTATTATATGGGCTATCAACATTTTCAAGTCTCAAAAATACAACGGTATTATACCAATGGCTCTGCAGAGATCTGCTTTTGAAGCTATAAAAGTATTTAGAATATGGCGAATATCCAAGAATCTTAGCTCATGGATCCGCGTTTTGCATCGGTGCTAGCAGTCCGTTTTTGACCTACCGCAAACCAGTTCGCTAGCCTTTTTGGCAGCAGAAAAGATTGTAGTCACTGCTGGATAAACTGTAATGTTTTCAAAGTCACCCAAGACTCATGCAGTAATGAGCTCAGATAATTGCAACAACAGCCATTCAAACCATTGGCTGAGAAAAACAAAATCGTCGCTCAACGTAGACCTTTGCTTCCTTATAAATAAATTCACAGATATAATATGAAACCGTCCTACTTATGTATATACAAGCATCCTACGCTTGAACTATATAAAACACGATCCAGTTCGCGCCTTTTCAGAGCAATTTACTGTACAAATCCAGCAAATCTCTATTTAAACCTAATGTATTTGTGCGTCCGACATCCACATTCCGCGTGTATAGAGCAGGCAGCTGTACAAATTCACCTTCCATGTATTCCTTTGGTGCCAACATCGTCGAGGAATCCGGTAATGTAGATCCCACAAAGATTTCATTAGCCTCAGCGCTTTGCTTCTCAGTTTCCGCGTGATCTTCACCATCACTCGTTTGGTTCGTGGAGGCCGTCGCCTCATTTACATCCAAATCAACAAATAAAATATTGCATTGTTGTAAATTCTGTTCAAATTGTTTTTGAAAACTATTTGCATCGATTGGTTGCAATTCCTCGTTATCTGTTTGCGGTAAATTTAATAGATCAGCCAACTGTACGACGCTACCCTTTGCTGCTCCATACGCTCTGGTCGCATCTTCCTTTCGTTGCTCTTCAGCTGCTTCAACACTTTTCACATAAATATTTTCTCCGATAGTTTCTGCAAACTCTCTGTAATAGCTCGCCTCTACTGCACGTCGAAATGTGCCATCCAACGCTTGAAAGCCGAGACGTATGAGTAATGAAATTTTCGTATTGAAACAATGTAGCCACGCCTTATTGGTTTGATAAACACCCCATTGTGCATCATCGTCAAGCACATTCCAAAAGTCGAGTAGTACATTTTTGGTAAAGTCAACAAGCATTGTTCGCTTGTCATCCGGTCGTAGTCGAGTGATACCGTCCAAATGGCGGAATGTGATATCGAGTAATTTTTGTGGATTTTTTGAGGTGAAAAGTTGCCATTTGTAAAGCATTGTCATGAGATTCCATAGTTTGTCCATGGAACTTTTGTCCAAACGCATAATGGATGATGTGGCGATATCGTTTAACATATATTTGCAATGATCCGCTGTTAGTAGCTGAGAGTTTTCATTCATGGAACCCACGATGAGGGAGTCGATAAATTTAGGTTCGAGTAGTACGACGGTGACATCATGAATCACTGTAAAGAGGTGGGAAAAGAAAAGATGAAATTAATTGGGGAAGTGATAAATATTGTATATGGAGGATATGCGGTTTGAGTTCAGGAACCACAGATTTAAAAAAAAAAAAATGGTTTTAAAATAAAGATTCAAGTTAAAACATTGTCTCCAGACCAAGATTTATTTCATAAACAACAAAAAAGTTATCGAAGGGATCTTCCTACGGCAGCTCGGAGCTAGCCAGTCTTATCATGTGAAAGCGCTCTCCAAAATCTTTGTAGCCTGTTGCAGCAAACTTGAATGCGTTAAACCCTTCTACTTCCATCACCACTAGCATGTGAATTTTGAGTGGAATTTCGTTTTCATTACCACTCAAAATTTTATTTTAGTGAAGCTGTCCCTGCATTTTTATTTAACATTATAAATTTATTTTTAATGGAACTTCATATTCATTACCACTCAGACTTATATTTGCTGCAGGTTTGTGTGCATAAGTGGTAATGGAAATCCACATAAATTTCCATTTCACACCGTTTTACAGATTTCGAAACATCTGAGTGGTAATGAAAATCAACTTTGAACGAATCATAATAAACGGTTAGTTTAAAAAAATGCTATAAGAGAAAAAGCATTAGCACACAGGACTTATTTAAAGTGGAATTTTGTTTCATTCACTATTCAAATTTCTATTCAAACCATATTTGTTTTTCATTCGGCTTCTGCTGTTTGCGATATGTCTTCCCTCCCAAGAAGGAATATGATTCGTACACACCAGTTAAATTTGATTAGTAATAACTGTATTTTTAATTGGTAATGATTATTTTAATTGTTCTAAAGAAAAGGCAATTATTAATTGATTACGATTAGAAAAAATCAAAAATAATCAAAAAAAAGTTATTTTCATTACTTTTGATTATTCTGATTTTTTTTAAATATATTTTTGTTTTTTTTATACCTAGTAGTGCTAGGTATATTACTTCATTCGGCATAAACGAAGCGAGATATATATTTATTAATTCAGGATGAAAAGTGAAATATCCGGGCAAGTTGTTAATAGCCCACTGCAATAGCGAAGTTATATATCTTTTTTGATTTTCATACCTTTCATGAACATAAAATGTTTGTTCGTATGAGAAGAAAAAGGGATAGTCCCATCAAAAAGTATACTGAAATGGTCAGGAGGATGAGCTGAGTCGATGTCTGTCCGTCTGCCTATTTGAACGCAAATACGAACTGAAAGTATTGAAATAGACCTGCGTAAATTGGGATGCCATAATAGATCACTACTAGGTATATAATGTGCGTTTCCACCCGAACTTAGACTTCCTTACTTGCTTTTGATTACTTTTGATCTCTTTC
Source organism: Merzomyia westermanni (assembly GCA_949987695.1). NCBI lineage: Eukaryota > Metazoa > Arthropoda > Insecta > Diptera > Tephritidae > Merzomyia > Merzomyia westermanni. The sequence goes on along the minus strand of OX465293.1, from coordinate 10,185,089 downwards.
AGTATTGTTGATGTATAATTCTGAAAAAATCAAAAATAATCAAAACTACTGAAAAAAAATCAAAAGTAATCCAAACAACATTTTTTTGATTATTTTTTCTTGTTTTGATTTTTTTTATAATCGTAAAAAATGATGATTTATTTTTATTTTTTAATAATCGTAAAAAATTATGATTTTATTTAATTATTTTTTTAATTCTTTGCAAAATAATCATTACAAATTTTAAGTAATGGTAATCAATCATTAAATGGATTTTTAAAAAAATAATTAATCAAACCGGTAATCATTACGATTAGTAATCATTATTTAACAGTTCTGGATTCGTAGCGGCTTTCATCTTTGTTTGTATGGTCTGGTACGAGTCGTAGAGATCGACAAAAGTTCAGCACTGTACTAAAGCCGACAGACTGTTTTAGGAGGAAATATTCTTCTTATCTCTCAACTACACACCATCTAACCTGTGACCTGCGGTTTGGTGGGCCACTACACTGTTCACGGGCCAAACAGCAAGGCGAACGGCTAATTACTCTCAATTTTCCACACCAACTCTGACCCACTTCTGTTGGGCAACCATTTCCCTAATATATTTTTAAATGTAGCTTTTTACAACAAAATTCTACAACTATGTCCACGCCATAACCGGAAAAAATTTTATTATGTGTTTAAAAATATGAAATTATCCTTGCAGCAAATGCATAAGACGAGTGCTTGACCATTCGCTGCAAAGAGCTCCCATGTTGACATACAAACAAACAAATCCACTTGAGAAAGTCTTACGTGTCAACAAATTGGCACGTTCGCGTGCTTAGTAACACATTTAACTGCGGCGACTGGTCAAGAGAACGGGGAAAAGAAAATCTCAACGAACTACTTTTGTGTGGAAGTGTTGCAGGAGGTTTTGAGGTCTGAGAATGCCTACAGCTTTGGCCACAAACTATTGCTACATAAGGCTTTGTTGTTATTCCTTCACACAAGCATTTCTTTGTCGTCCACTTGCGACTTTTTAGCAGTTTTATTAGCTGAGTATATTTGCAGTGGGAATGACACATATGGCAGAAAGGACGGTTAATATGCGGTAAAATGCATTTATAATCTTGTCATTAAATACTAACCGACGTATATATTTCGATTTTTAAATGCATAAATATGGATTATTCGTACATACATGCACATTGGTCTCCGTGTTCAGTGTGAAATATGCTGTTATATACTTAATGTTACTTAAGTTCGGTTACTTCTGTGAAGGTAGAGCTTCATCAGATAAACTTGAGCTTAAAGTCAATTGAAGGTTCTTGCGTGGTCATTGTAAATGTGAAGTATAAGTGTCTTGCCTTGTGAGTGTCCTTCGGAGTCGCTATTACATTTGACCTAAATTGGGTGCGACCAGTTCTGTTGGGTCGCCTCTTGTAGAGATCGGCGTAGGTGCACGACAAAGGAGGCAATTAATTTACTTGCAGCTTGGTCAACACTTAGGATTAAAAAAAATTTCCTAAGACTGAACTTCCCAAGATAGCTTAAGCTTTAAGCTTTGGAAAATGCTTCAGTTATGTAATATCCGCGCTGAGGAGTTTGGACTCACTCTTAAATACCGCCCACCAAACCTTCCGCTGTAATAGAGTCACCAGTATAGATGGAAACGCTTTTGTGGCAACTTCTCAGCTTAATCCAACCCTCCCTGCTGGCGATGCTTGTTGTTAAAGCTGGTCACGATCCTAGATATACAGAGATCTGAGTCCTTACTCTATAGTTCTATTCGAAAAAAAAAATTGTTTCGCTTCCGAGTGATTCGTGCTCTGTAAGAAATTTTCGAGTAGAACGCAGTCGTTGTTCGAGTTCCATTTTGTTCCCTTCGGATTTGATTTATCCCCCCTTTCGATTGCAGAAAATTTGGTACTCCCTATCTCGAAAACAGATGTCAAATCCACAAAAATGTATTTTCTTATGATTATAATACAACAATTAGTTTTTTTTCCATCAAGACATCATTTTAATCGCAGAACGAATTGAAGAATGTTAGGTGAAAAATTGGAAAAATTTAACAAAAAAAACTTTTAAATTATAAGTATTTATATTTTTAAAACAGACCGTTTAAAAAAGTATTACCAATCGTAATGATTTTTTACAATTATCAAAAAAGATCAAAAATAATAAAAACTACTTTTTTTGATTAAGTATTTTTTTTTTTTTTTTTTTAATGTTTTCCTATCGTAATTAATTAATAAGTGCTTTTTCTTGAAAAACAATTAAAATAATAATAACCAATTAAAAAAAATGGCGTCTAATTAAATTTAACAGGTCCGATTTAAAAAAATAAAATTTTATTTAATTAAAATAAGATACAAAAAAATAAAAATTAATTGTACGCTACTGTGCCACGTCAGGTAGCGCTATCTAATACTGCACTCAAGATTTCTTAATCTTAATGAAATTTGGTATGCAGGTTATTTGGCATTCACCTCGAAGCGCTATTTAAAATGGGCGAAATCGGATGATAGCCACACCCACTTTTTATTTATAGATTATTTTCGAAAACCCAAAATAAGTGATTACTCAGTACATAATACACCTAAATAAAGAAATAGGTATAAAGTTTGGAGTATACATTAAAACTGAGGCATAAAATAAATTTTTCAAACAATTTTTGAAAATAGGCGTGGCACCGCCCCATTTATAGTGGATTATTCCACAAAACTTTTTATGCCATAACTCCACCAAAAATTGATATGTCAAAACGAAATTTTAGCTGCTTCTCAGTAGTATGTATTATACTCCTGCCAAAAATTAGCCGAATCGGGAAACACACAAGCAAAATATTCCGGGATGTAGTTAATAGCCCACTGCAATAGCGAAGTTATATATCTTTTTTGATTTTTATTCTTTCATGAACATGAAATGTTTGTACGTATGAGGGGAAAAAGAGATAGTCCCATCAAAAAGTATACTGAAATGATCAGGAGGATGAGCCATGTCCGTCTCTCGATACGTCTATCTGTCTGTCCGTCTATCTATTTGAACGCAAATACGAACTGAAAGTATTAAAATAGACCTGCGTAAATTGGGATGCCATAATACAAGGTGGCGCAAAAGTAAGCTTCCGATGTTCAGCATATCGGTTGTGGCACGTGCAGTGTGTGCTGTTGCACCGTCTTGTTGGAACCACATGTTTTCCAATCCCAATTCATCAAGTTGCGGCAAAAAGAACTCGTTGATCATTGCTCTGTAGCGCTCACCATTCACAGTAACCGTTTGGCCCCGACCGATTATTGGTCAAATAAATAGTTAGCAATATTCCGCGTTCTGGAGCAGTGTAGCGTAACATTGTTTATTAACGTGTATTTCGCATGTGTTTACTACACAAATGTCACAAGAGAACTGACTTTAGGGGCCAATCGCAAAATTTATAGCATTTTCTGATAGGAGGATTACTTTTGCGCCACCTTGTAGATCACTACTAGGTATATAATGTTCGGTTCCACCCGAACTTAGACTTCCTTACTTGTTGTATTTTGCTTTGCGTTTATCTTCTAAAGTAAATTCGTACGAACTACAGAGTTCCGATGTATATTAGAATCAATTTATGCTTTCGAGTAGCCTTTCGAATAGAACTACAGAGTAAGGACCCAGATATGTGGGTTTTCTGCGATAAATCATATATAAAAAATTCGGTTGCAGTTTCGGTAGAACTCTCGCTTTTAAAAATCGCAGAGGGGAACTTCGAAATTTAGCATATCTTGCGGCCACGTTCTATATTTTTAAGCTTTCAAAATCGTTGAACAATATTTATGACAGGACTAGGTAGGCTTAGTAAGGGCTTGGCCAAACCACGTCGTAACAAAAGTGTTATTATTACAAGTTTTATTACTTTGGATATGTTTATATTTTGTTGTTGCTGTGTTTTTTTATTGTTTTTGTACAAATTCGAACATATGTAACTTAAAAGTGATTGTAAATATTTACCTTAAGAGAAGTATGCTCATATGTTATACATTAGGGCTTGTGAATTTGTATGGAAAAAATTTTGGATATGATTCCTAGCAGATTTAAAATTTACGTAATATTTTGATAAGAAAAATAAACCGAAGCATGGCTCTATAGCCAATGTCGAGTCTGAAAATTTTTAAAAGAAGCTAACTTCAATTTTAAAAGAGTGAGTATGTTTGCAACTGTTCAAAGCTTAAGGGACTTAAAACGAATTCATGTAATTTTGCACACATCTTTTCAGGGATTTAGAAAATGATATCGGGTTGACTTTATTTCAATACAATTAATAGTTTTGTAGTAATGAGCCAAAATATGATACATGTAGCCCAAAAGAAATGATTTTGCTTTTTGCTCTTGTAAGGCTAGTAGTTAAGGATATCCTTTTTATAAAATTTCGCAAAGTACGAAAATTATTTTACACTTTTAGTCACATTGAATTTTGGAACTCTATGTAACCGAATCTGTAAGAGTTGCCAAAGAAAATTTACCCACCCTTATATACATAAGGATTTATGTTTTTTGACATGTGTATATCCATGTTGGAGTTGGGTCATGCATATATACGCATGTATATACAAATGTACTATCTATAAAGGCACAAAATAATCATTGCTGTTGAACTAAATGGACTGGCAAACACCAGCCAACCAAGTGAACTTGATGTGATTTCGGTCCGTTTAATTTGAAAACTCTACCAACCCAAAATGCCATTGCAATAAAATAATAAAAAGAATTACCGAAAAACAACTACAGCAACTACATACATACTACACAGTTCGATAGCGTGCAATTGACTTTTGAAGTTAAAGCAACTAAAAAGGCGCACAAGCCAGCAGGTAAAAGGCGATTGTACAACCGTTTACGGCAGTCAACTTCGGTATTTCAAGTGGTATTATTAAATGTACAGTGACCATATCCAAAAAAAAATGTGTTTTCGAGAGACAAGTTTTTCGAAAAATGAATAAACCCAAATAGACAGAGAGTTACACGGGTTTCAACCTTTAGCTATGAAGAGTGGCATGGCTGCCAAGCCGGAAGTGCGATGACGTTTGACTTGTCTTGTCATCTTTCAACGGCATACGACCATTTCTATAAAATTTGTATGCAATTCAGAGAAGGTGGAATTTACAGCGTGATTGCTAAGACCGATAATATCAATAACGTTATGCTGATGATGGTCCCTGCGTGGTTTATTTCTTCAGACTCAGGTATGACTCTCTAAGTTCTTTGGTCGAAAGGAAAAATTGATTGCACTATTTGATTAAAAATTGTTCATAATATCTTTAAAGATGTCCCGGATAGACGCTAATTAAAAATAATAATCACCGTAGCCTTTGTGATATTTTAAACAGTTTGACGTTTCGGTACTGATTCCAAAATCCCGTGGCTCACAATTGTTGAATAATATGTTCATCACTAAGGTTCATACACATTTAGGACTTGAACTTTGCTAATAATAAAAATCAAAGTCAAAATAATGTATTTCAACCGGAGTTCCAGTATAACTGTCAACCTTTCTTTGACAGCAAAGTAGCGGCATACAAATTTCGTGCAGGTGAGCACAAACTTAACTTTTTACGACATTGACATTCTGTTTGCTTTGATATTGGAATTTATTTTGAATTTAGTGAATAATTTCAATATAATAATTTGTAAGTAAAAAATAAAAATATAATAAAAAAAATTTTAAACAAAATTAAAGAGAAATTAATGGATAAATAATTATTGATTCCGAATTGGCAAAGCAATAATCGTGGCACGTTTAGTGCGTTCTTTGCTTTAAAGCAATTATTTGTCAAAGTTAAAATCGCTCGCAAAGTTTTATGTGCTTTTATTTAAATTTTTTTTATAGAAATATAATAATTTAAAATGGAAAACAATGTAAATTAATCATTAAATGGCTTGTAAAGAAAAATAATCAATTAAACCGGCAATCATTGTGATTAATTACCATCATTTAACAATTCTGCACTCAAACAATTAAATAGATGGCATATTAACTGTCATTAAAGGAGCTATGATTTGGGATCAGCAATTAACTGTTAGCACTTTTAAAATTTGTTTCCATTTACTCTCAATGAGATCCATTTAGAGTTATTTATTGATAAAAATTAATAATCAAAATAAATACTTCTTTCAATGTTGGTGAGAATCCGTTATGATTTTTCGGTTCTTATTTTGGAGCACTGATTCAAACCAAAGTCAACTACTAGCGAATGAAAGTGAATTGACCAAAAGCACTAAAGGCAATTAAAGGTACACGCAAACGTACAAACTTAAAAAATTACTCACACTCTCTGACTTTAACTTTTGAATGTGTCTATATTGGTTATTTTGAAATTATTCTACCTGCAATATTTTACACATTCTTAATAGGTATCTACAAGTGACAACCAGTTTTCATTAACATACCAAAAAACCATTCGGATCCTTTTAACTGTTGCACCCAAAAAATGTACACGCAATCTGAAATATAAACATATGAGAATGTGAAGGTGGATTACCTACATAGCTTTGCAATTATATTTTACTGAGAGAATGCCACCAGTGCACACAAAAATATGTTGTTATTGTACTTTTCAAAACATAAAAAATACACCCACGCCACAGTGCCTTCGTATTAAACGACAAGCCATAAACTGTCATTAAATCTTAAAACGCGTTAAAACCTTATGTCAAAAGAAGAGACATAAAACCATGTGTGGTGTGTTGCGGCAAGTTACTTGGAAAAATTGGAAATTTTGATTTTTTATAGTCGCATATTTAATTTTAGGGTTTTAGTACAGAATGCATATGATTGTAAGTACAAAACGTATTTCATGCGGGGTTGCTCTATGTAGTTGTATGCATAGGCGTATTCAGGGTGGGGAGTGGGTGCAAGTGACACCGCTGATTGTGAGAAAGGTTCATAGGTATTTTGTGAGATCTCACTATTATTATCAGAAACAGAACTAGCTGGCAACCACTTCTTTGGCGCTTATAATTTTATCTGCAGAAATTTTATACAGCATCGAAAAGACGAACAAAAATAGTCAATGTTCGGATAGACCGTAATACTACATTTACATTGATTGAAATGCGTGATTTGCAACATTTTTTAAAAGTTTATGAAATTTTTACTGAAAAGTGTTCGTTGACACAAAACATTTGCAGGGAGAGAGCGCATTTTGCCATTTCATTGGGAGAGAGTGCTGCAAGTTTCTGCTGGAGGAATTTCACTCAGGTAAAACTTGCAAGTGAAAAACAGCGGATCGTGACATAGGAAAGCAACAACAAAAATCTTAAAATTTTAGCTATTTTCCAATCAAAAAATAAACAGCTGTTTTGCTTGCAAGTTTTTATTGATTCCTGTTTGGTGAAAACTTTTTACTTTTTGCGTTTCGAGAGATTTTACGTCATTCTCACTTTACTACTCACTTCCTTGCAAGTTTTGTTACCGAACACAGCTAAAATCACGCATTCAAATCAAGTTACTGAGCAAATGCGATGAATTCATGACATTTTTTTTCAAACGCTCCAAAATTGCTTGATTGAGACTTCATAACAAAAAAGAATGAACGCATTTAAGGTCGATATAAACACATTCGAATTTCTATTCTGAAATCACGAGTTTTAGATGAGTGTAAATGGGTTATAAGACTCCCTTGTTTAGTTATTCATTCAACCATATATCTCGAATCATTAAACGACAGCTAACCTAGCCCCCCTCTTCTACCTATTTTACAATTTTTTTTTTTTTTTTTTTTTTCCAAAAATATATGAAAACAATTTGAATTTTTCCTGCCTACACCCCTGAATACCTGTTTTTATACTCATCTTCTGTAGTACAATTGTGCGCCGCAATCCAAATTATAGCCCTAAGCTAGTGAGTAAATATTGTTTTTACTGTAATTAGATTCCCAAGGCATTTTAAGGTAGCATATAAGAAAACTTTTTTTCAAGACAAAGCATTTTCCGAGTTTCAACGACATGAATAAATTATGAAGCATGAACAATTAATTAATTTTGGGCAATAAATTAGCCTTGAACTAGTGTATGTACCTACGTGGAAAAAACAACCCGCGGCGAGAGTATTTTGAAAAAGTATTCGTACCTTAAATGAACTAAGACACGCTTAGCTCGCGGAGTATACTGAGAGTTTAGTTAAAATTCAGAAAGCTATAAATGAGGAATGGGGTAACATAATTGTGTATTAGCTTTGCTTGCAATTTTAGAGTCGTACGTGCTATGGCATAAATATAATTCTTGATGGGGCGTATCATACTTTCTCAAGCAGTACTTCAACAAATTCGCTCTCGTTAGCAATATTTTCTTTTTAAAGCTTTTGTAAGCATATTTTTAGGCATCGCTGAAGCGTCACTGGACTTAGACTACCCTCAGATGACTAACATAAAGAAATTATACACCGTTGTTAGAGTTATAGGAAAGCTAATGCGAGGGTCGATAGCAAAATTTTGTGTGTTGTTTCAACATTTGTGCATTTGCATTTTATTTTCTGCTTCTAATCTTTAGATATTGTCGTTGTTGTATGGCAAAACTAAATTTGCTTCTCCGGATATACATTCAAGTCCTTCCGTTGCTTACACGGGTCTTTATCAATAACAAAAGCCAAACTATGAATTGTGTGATAACACGACATTGTGTTAGCTGTGACTTGGAAATAATACATTAATCAATTTTTAATGTTCCTTATGGCTTGATATTTGTACGCATTAGTATATTACTGTTTTTAACCCATCAATGAAATGTAAACATACATATGGAATTAGTTTGTTAAAATTATTTGTTGTTCTTGTTTTTCTTTGTAAAGTCCAAAAAATTATAAATGTGAATTAAAACATGAAACGACTACCAAAAAAATGACCGCACCAGCTAAAGCCACTCCTTGCAGCTACGTAACCGAAATGAAGGGTTAAGGTTTTAACTGCCCATCCTTAAATGTGTTTTTTGTGTATTTCTCTAAAGGGTTTGTAGAAGTTGAAGCTAAGTTAAAGAAAAAGATAAATTGATTTATTATGCTAATTTTCGAAATGTTTTCTCTTGCGCTTATCGGTCCTGTTTTATTAAGCAGCTGTGCGTACCAAGTAGTTATTTAAAAAATATTCAATACAAGTGTAGATTGAAAAATATCATTATGTATTTGAGAATTTGTTGTGTTGAAATATATCTTTTAGATTATTTATTCTTTAAGCAACATCTATACAGATTCGGATAAATACAATTGGTATGTATTAGGGTAGCTGATACTGGTGTTTTTTGTATTGTTTTGTTTGTCGCACTCTGGTTATTTTATACTTCTCATTCCGATTTCGGTTCTCATACCGAAATGGTCTTTATCAAACCGTATCAGGTCTTTATCAATACCTTGTTTTAGAAATGTTGACTAGAGAATATAATATCTAGCGAAAATCGTGCGGAAAATCAACTTGTGGAAAGTCAACTTTGGCATATTCCAAAAGGCTTTCGCTTGATCCGTTAATCCGTAATAACATTTTTAACCTCTTATTGAATAAGCTGTTAGCGTTATTTCATTTGTACTTAATTATTTTTCTTTTGTATTATCGATTAAAAATATTCTTGGTCCTCGGGGCCCCCATAGAACAAAGTTTCAAATTAATGTGCGTCATCTCAAAATATCAACTACGAAATTAGGAAACATGTCAAAGCTTACTTATTACTTAGTCGTTTGGAATATAGTTGCAGTCTTGCCAAAAATAAGAGTTTCATTTGTCTATCTCCTATAGAGATAAAAATTAAATGTTTTTCGTATGTCCGCGATGGATGTCTAAATTGTAAAAAATACTTTCTTGCATGATCCAACTAGAACAGGTCGTAGCCTGTATTTGTAAGTTTAATGTCAAAATCGTACTGAGAAATGGGTGTAATGTCAAAATTCGAGCCAAAAGTAAAAATCAGACCTGTATTATTGAATCATGCTTTCTTGTAACTTCTCTGTGGAAGATTTTTCGATACAAAAAATATTCAAAACTTTTTGTTGTTGCTGCCGAAAATGACAACTGGAAATGTCACGATTTAGCGATTTTGTTGAGTTTTTAGAACATTGTAGCCACCAAACTAATACACCGTTTAATCGATTTGGTTCATATTTGGAGCATATGATATTGCTTTACTCGATAGATGGCGCTGGAGTTAACATATTCCTTAATACTCTGTTGACATGGCAATTTTTAAAATTTTCTTTAAATCATATATTAGCTCACCTCACCCCACCTGACCAGCCTGTGTTATGCACATGTGGCATAGAGATAGGGAAAGATGAATAAAAGATAAACGATATAAAAAAAGTAAAGCGGATGAAGAGAAAAAAAGTGAAGTTGTGCAGGCAGAAGAATATTTATCTAAAATGAAAGGACTAGAACCAAATGTTATACATACAGTCAAGTAAATTTTTGCGTAGAACAACATCTAATGGGTTTGCTAGCTTTTTCATAATTTTGAGTCAATGGCCTCACCTGATCAAACTTAAAATAAACTTAGTTTCCTAATATTTTAATTTTTTCTCATTCTCTCATGTATTTGGCTAGAGAGCGACGATATAATTCCGAACAAAATATTCAAACTAGCGTTACCCTTATTTGATAACTTTGATCAATTGTAATTTCCGTTAATTGCTCTTGCATATTATAAGCTATATTTTTCCCAATTACAAATCAATCAATTGACAAACTAACATAAAAAATGCGATTCATTCGGTTTAGTGGAGACCTATAAAATTGGATTCATATTGAACCACTTTAAGTACATAAAGAAGACAAAGCTGGCAAATGAGTGGATTCAACGACATTGCCGACACATTTGGCTTAATTGTGAATTGACCAACAATAACACTAATTAAAAAAAGGATGAAAAAATGCGTATTATATTTTTTTAAAAAGAAATTCTTATATGAAACAATTGTTGTCTAAAAAGAGGCGTGGCTCACAAGAATTTTGGGAAGAACAAAAATTCTCCATAAATTTGAGTAAATTCTGTTTTTGAAAATTTTGACGCATAATACACTTACACACATATTGATAATAAATAAAATTGGTTTATAAAGCTTTTAAAAATGACATTTCCATACAAATTTTGAATTATTAAAGCTTTTTTATTTTATATGAATATGGGGGTTAGTTTTTAACTTAAATCAAAAGGAGTTTGTTATTGTTATTCAATTGTTATCTGGGAAAAATTCTTTAAACTATTACATAGAAAAAATTATAACATGCTTGAAGAAAATAGCGACGATGGTTTAGATCGCTTCTTTTGTTGACTAGTGCCTGGAACTAATAATGAATTCAATATCTCGAAGATTTGAAGAAAAATTCATTAAACGTTTACATGTATTAGAGATGTTGCGAATTTAGATTTTTTTAGTTTTATTTTATAGTGGATTTCAACTCTTTTTAAGTACATACATATTTAGCAGAGAAAGACCGATATCTAACTTTTTTCTTAGGCTACGAGCATGTTCTTTTCATAATCAGCGAATATTAACCAAATATTTCGTATGTAGTTGCTTGCTTTTTTGTCAATGAAACCCCGATTTTTTTTTTAGAAAATAATAGCATTTTTTAACTTATAAAAAATTGCACAATTCGTTGCGTCAAGCTTTGTATTACATTTACGTTCATTGATTTTTCCGGATGCGAATGATTAGGTTGCTAAGAAAGTTCCGCGTCTGCGAATGCGAACATTCCTAACATCTCTAATGTATTTCTATATCACTATGCTAAGTAATGTATTTTATATTATCAGTTCTGCAATTTGAATAAAAGAACTAATAAAAAATATATGTATGTACATACGAGGTGTGTTCAAAAAGTATCGCGAATTTTGAATTTTCGCTGGTTACGTATATTCGAATTTCGAATTTTTTGTGGCGTTATGTTGGTACTCATGTCTCTCACTTATGCCGACAAGCTCGGCCATTTTGAATGTTCAGTTAACTGTTGACAGCTGCTTTGCTTGCACGTGTTTTGGATCGTCTTTTTGTGACCAAAAACAGCATCGCATGAACATTGCTAATGAGATGTTAAACTCTGTCCGCGACGACCCAAATTTGCTCCAGAGGGTCATAACTGGTGACGAATCGTGGGTTTATGGTTATGACGTGGAAACCAAAGCTCAATCATCTCAATGGAAGCTGCCGCACGAACCAAGACCGAAAAAAGCGCGCCAAGTTCGGTCGAATGTGAAAGTTTTGCTGACAGTTTTCTTCGATTGCAGGGGCGTGGTGCATCATGAGTTCTTGTCACAGGGAAGAACGGTCAATAAGGAATATTACCTGCAAGTTATGCGCAGTTTGCGCGAAGCAATCCGCCAGAAACGCCCGAATTTGTGGAAGAACAAAAATTGGCTTTTGCACCACGATAACGCCCCTGCTCACGCATCGTTGCTTGTGCGCGACTTTTTGGCCAAAAACAACACACTAATGATGCCGCAGCCACCGTATTCCCCAGATCTGGCACCCTGTGACTTTTTCTTGTTCCCTAAACTGAAGAGGCCCATGAAAGGACGACGTTACGCTTCTCTTGACGAGATAAAGACGGCATCGAAAGAGGAGATGAACAAGATCCAAAAAAATGATTTTTTGAAGTGCTTCGAAGATTGGAAAAACCGTTGGCACAAGTGTATAATATCTCATGGGGATTACTTTGAAGGGGACAAAATAGATATTCATGAATAAATAAATAATTTTTGAAAAAACACAAAATTCGCGATACTTTTTGAACACACCTCGTACATACGTCTATATTGATGTCGAGAAAAATTGCACTTCTCCAAGAAGATCAAGATAAGAGCAATAAGCAATAAATTTGGCAATCAGCAAAGAAGCTCATTGTTGAATTGACTTGAATTAGTTTAAATTAAGGATTAATTTGCACAATTCAAAGTTGGAAAGCAACAGTAACTGTCCAGCAGTAGTCGGCAACTCCACAGAGTAAAAGAGTACACCACAATAAAAACTACTGAAGATTTCTCTTGAAACTTGGGTATTTTTGCGTAAAAACATCGAAAAGAAAATTGTGTGAAGTTTTCGTGAAAGGCCAAGTTAAGAATGTCATAAATCATCACTGAAATAACACAACAAGCATAACATTTAATTTATCAACATAGTAAATTTATCATACTGCGTTTATCAGTTGCAGCAAATACCCTCAATGAGTAACAAAACTTAATTAAAAGTGCATGTATTTTTAAAACAATTTTATCAGGAACTTTTACTCCAATTTGTTTTATAGTAAGAATGCCTTCTTCAAAAGATAACTGTTAAGTGCTCTTTGGTGATAAGATTTGATCATGACAATTTTTGCTGGCTTGGCAGACTTTAAGAATGAAAAAAGCACACCTATTAATTATCTCATATTTGATTTGATCTTTTCTATTTTATTTTATTGGATTTTTTTTATTTTTTTTTTCCTTTTTGAGTCTATTTTATTTTATTTTACTTCAATTTACTTTATCTTATTTTATTTTATTCAATGTTATTTAATTTTTTTTTTTTAATATACAGGGTGGCTAATGAAAGCCGCTACCAAAAAAAAATTAAATAACTTTTTTTCTATTTAATGAATCTGGTTAATTTTTTTTTTATTTTGCAGACTGACTTTTACATTTAACAAAAATGGATAACTGGGACACTGAAACAAGAATTTGGATTGTCCGCCGCTATCACGCACTGGAGTCCGTAGTTTCGGTTCAAAGAGAGTATAGGCGCACGTTGGGCGGCAATCCTCCGAGCAGATGGACCATAATAAGACTTGTAAGCAATTTTGCCGAGCATGGGACAGTCAACAGAAGACCTTACCATCGAAACCCTTCAGTTCGAACGGAGGAAACAATCGCTGCTGTAGCTGCTGCCATACAAAACAATCCACGTGTTTCGACAAGAAGCTTATCTGCTCAAATGGGTGTAAGCAGACAGTCATTACAGTCAATTATGCACAAAGATTTGGACTTATTCCTATATAAAATTCAAATGGCCAACAAACTGAACGCTGCAGACTTGCCGATTCGCTTGGAATTTTGCAAGAAGATGCTTCAAATGGTGGAAGAGGATGGAAACATGTTGAACTGTCTTTTCATGTCTGACGAGGCCCATTTCGATTTAAACGGCAACATAAACAAACAAAATTGTCGAATATGGAGTGCTTCCAACCCACAGATACTCCATGAGACGGAATTGCATCCACTTCGTGTCACAGTGTGGTGTGCAGTTTCATCACACTGCATTGTCGGGCCCTACTTCTTTGAAGAAAACGGTCACACCGTTACGGTTACTGGAGACCGTTACTTGAGCATGTTGAGAGAGTTTTTCTATCCAGAATTACGCCGAATCAGAATTTCTTTCAACTCTGTGTGGTTTCAGCAAGATGGTGCAGCTCCTCATATAGCCCAACCTGTTATGACAGAATTGCGACGAAAATTTCCCAATAAGCTGATAGCCAGAAACTCCACATTCCGTTGGCCACCCAGGTCGCCTGACCTTACTGCACCTGACTTTTTCTTGTGGGGTTATTGCAAACAGGAAGTCTTCAAAGCAAAACCAATAAATTTGAATGAACTAAGGCAATCCATTCGAGAAATAATTGCGGCTATTCCTGTCTCAACTCTCCAAGCAGTAATGAACAACTTTTTGGTAAGATGCCGCACATGCATCGACGAGCATTTAAATTCCATTATTTTTAAAACTAATTAAGCTATATTTAATAAAATTTAATGAGCTTTAACACGAATAAAAGAAAAATGAATTCCATGCACTGAAAAAAAAATTATTTGAGTTTCTTAATGTAGCAAAATTCATCAGCCACCCTGTATATATTTTTTTTTGTTTCTTTAAATTTTTTTATTTTATTGTTTTTTATTCTATTTATTTTATATGAATTTATTTTGCTTTTTTTATTTGTTATTAGAATTAGTCTTACGAGAAATCGTAGCTGTTTTTAAAATAGTACTATAACTATATCCTCTATATGTTTGTTGCTTTCAATTTTGCCTTTAAAAAGCAACAATATTAATTGTATAATAATTATCATCACTAAAATGTGCCAGAACAGACCGTAAAAACCGGCAACAAAATTTTATTTTATTTCATTTCATTAATTAAAATTTTTTTTTTTTTCATTTTATAAAATTTTTTTTTTCTTTATTTTTTTTAAATTTTTTTTTACTTAACTTTAATTTATTTCATTCTACTTTTTTCTTATCTATTTAATAATTTTTATTTCATAATGAAGCGTCATTTCTTTCATATATATTTTTTATTACATATATTTATCGCATTTAAGTTTTCTTTGCATACCAGCCCATTTCGCAAATTGCTTTATATCGCTTTTCCAATAAGAATTTCTGTCGAGTTGTTAATTGCTCATAATTGACAGTTATTCAAATTTAATATCCATAAACAGACAAATCTGCATGCATAGATATGTATGTATGTAAGTACAAGTGTATATTACAATAATGGACACCCACTTCAATTTTCCCATAATATATTTGACGCACAAAAACCGCCAATTTTAAATTGCTAATTTCACCTCACATTCACATAAATCTTCAAAACACATATGCAATTCCGTTACTACCTCCCCGCTCTCTCCTTTTAAAAACATTACACATTTGTTGTTTTACCTTGAATTGACTTTTCTTCACAAATTTGTTGCGCTTTCAAACGTTGATCAATCACATAGAGCATTTCACAGCCCAAGTTGACCATTAGGAAAACGTTAGCGCGCGCATTGCACTGACGGTTCAAGGATGCCATTGTAATTTGTCGTTGAGGTGGTAAGTTGGTAAGTCAATAAGATCTCCCACCACACGTGGGGTGGCTAGCAAATAAGTTGCTGCGGATTGTTAAATACGATTTTTTATTTAAATAAAAAATGTTTTGAATATTCAAACTAAGTAATTTTTAACGATAACAAAATATCACACGAGTTCCGTTAGTTTATATTAAGCCGATATTTATTATGTATATGTCTATAGTTCACAACTTAAATAGCGCGCTACAACGTCTATCGCTCTAGCGATTCAAATGAAGACTAATTCAATCAGAACGAAGGCATACTACACAGGAATCAAAATAAACATTTTATTTTGCGCCCCCACACCAACACCAAAACCAACGTTTATATACTAGCGGCATGCATGCATCAAGCTATTTGTTTGGGCGCCCGTACGATGTCCACTGTTCGCTGTTGTCACTATTTCCATTGTTGGTTAGTGCGTGTGTGACTGTTCTTAATCGCCCCTCCAGCGAGCGTTGCAGGCAAATTGTAGGCAGCCACGCGTAGATATGTATATATTCGACTCGTAGCGCCATCACTTCACTGGAGCTTATAGCACAATTAGTTGTAGCAATATCGCTAAGAAACAAGCAAGTGGACAAGTGTACTAATCGTTAGTCAAGTTACTCATAGTGCGATAAGTTATTAGCCGGAGTTAACACTCACGCTAGTTAAACTTTTTTAAAATATATATTCGCCAATGCTACCAGTACTACTCCGTCTTTATTCCTCTGCCAGCGATATCAACTGACACTACTCACATTGCCGTGAGTAGTGAGAGGCCCGATCACTGATTTTGGACTGGTGCAATTCGGCTAAAGTCACTTTTTTGTCCCCATTCGGTTCTGGCAGAAATCGAGTGGTTTTTCGTTACAGCAGCAGACATAGCTTTAAAACTCTCTAATTAAAAGCGAATGTCTCCAGTGGTAAATTACCTGCCCGCGACTTGATGGTTTACTGTTTCCCATCATTCGTCGCGTTGAACTGAATTTAAGTTTTCATTAGTTTACGAAAAAGCCCAAACTTTGACAGATCATATATCCGTAAAAAAACATAAAAAGTGCAAAATTAAAAATACGTGTCAGACCATTTTATGGTGAGTACGTGTATACTGATTTTGAACCAAATCGGAAGAATGATGTTAAATTCGGTGTCTCACTTTGAAAAAGAAAGCCCTCACATACATAAATATGTACTATACCCAGCAGCAAAAGAATTCATAACTGTAAAAAGTCAGCGAGTTAGTATAAGGTAAGAGCATGGAGTGGAAGCAGTTTCGGTTTAAATTCAGTGTTGTTGTATTCAACTGCTGATGCTTTCATATACAGAAGTGATTCGGTAAATTGTGCCCCTGATTACTGCATATACCCAAGTATGTGGGGCGGTAAGTCGTGTTAATATTCAGTGATAAATTCAGTAGTAAGACACCCACTTTGTCTATTACCAACTCTTTTCCAGCCTATTACCTTTGGCTACTGGGTAACTGATATTATGGCTTAACAATAATAAGGCTTAATTTTATTTTAGTCAAATTGTTGACTTGGCACGCGAGGCCTGCATTTTAGACCGATGAACAATCTCATTTGTTGTACTCCATTTCTTCGGTTACATTAAAAAATATGGTTCGGAGGTACATATGCAAAATATTTGGTTTTGGGTTGTGTGAAAGAAGAAATTTATATTAAGCAAACATTAAACGTACTCACAGATACATACTTCCATACATATACATACTGACATAGCTATGCCTCCCACGCCGCTACAATTTCTATACGCTGCAAACCCCATTTGTTAGATTGAGAGTGAATGGCGTAGGGTTCTTGCCAATATTCGCCGGTTCATAAACACGTAATCTGCAAGTAAGTCACTAAAAGTAATTAAAAAAAACCTTCATGGCTGTGAAAGTTATTGATCCACATCGGTGTTATGATAGAATTCCATTAACATTGACGAATTATTTAAGCGCTATGCAGTATGGGTATGTTGTGCGGTATGGGGTTTTATTTGTATGAGTTAACAAAACTCTGAGTTTTGTCAGACGGATTTGATGAAGATGACAACGCCAGAGGAGTAGTATCACAGGATTTCAGAAGCGAGGTTGCATCCTATATTAAATGTTGAAAATGGTCGTCGTAGTGTAGCGGACCGAAGGTCCTCGGTTCGAGTCTTGAGACAGATAACATCAAAAGTGGTTTGGGTAATTTTATACGACAGCACGTACTGCTAATATACGTTCAAAAATGTCGGGAAATGTATCAAACGACGGGTTTTAACCGTATCAATAATCCGAAAGCGGAAATTCGATATTTTATGTCTGTTCAGAGATATTTACAATCAAAGTTGAAAATTTTCTGTCATTTTCATGTGGTTTTTGTAATCACAGACTATTGCAGATTGTTTCCTTTATAAAAACACATCTATACACAAACAACTCTCATTCAACTGATCCGTATCGTTCCCGTGAGATCTTGATCGTGATAGTGATCTGGATAGCTGATTGGAACGCAACTATTGTCTTCTTACTTATAGTATACTACAGTCGGGTCTCATCACTGGAAGAACTGAATTTATGTATATCTGGCTTAGGACTGCAATACACCCTTAAATCTACGTGGTGTGTTTCTGACCTTACAATAGCTAAAATGAGATATTAATGTAAGCAATTGAAAAGATAATGCCAATCTGCTCAGTTGGCCATGAATAGATGGCTTACCATAAGAAATGCTACCACATAATCCATTTATAGATTCCAACACTTGTCTCATATGGCAGCACTAGAAATGTCACGAACATGACTTTTGCAATTTGGCAGCTGCTGTCATTTCGAAATACACACAGTCACCGGAGGAAATTCGCATTTTTTTTGTGCTAGCTGCTTTATTAAAAAATCACACAAATTAATAAATTAGCATGGATTTTTCACAAGATTATGGTATCCACGATAATGCAGTCAGCACAGGTACAACTATTATGGCAGTTGAATTCGATGGGGGTGTTGTAATAGGAGCAGATTCCCGCACCAGCACTGGCCTGTTTGTGGCCAATCGTGTCACAGACAAATTGACTCGCATTACGGACAAAATCTACTGTTGCCGTAGTGGATCAGCTGCCGATACTCAGGCCATTGCTGATATTGTAGCATATTCATTGAATTATCACGAAAATCAAACGGGTCAAGATGCTTTGGTATCAGAGGCTGCATCAGAATTCCGCAATTATTGCTATAACTATCGTGACAGCTTGCTGGCAGGCATTATTGTTGCTGGTTGGGACAAACAAAAAGGTGGACAAGTATACTCTATACCATTAGGTGGCATGTTGAAGCGTGAAGCAGTCACTATTGGCGGATCCGGTTCCAGTTACATTTATGGTTTCGTACGCGAAGCTTATCGCCCACAAATGAACAAGGAAGATTGTGTCGCTTTTGTAACGAAGGCGGTGAAGCACGCTATTTACCATGATGGAAGCTCAGGTGGTGTTGTACGTATTGGCATTATCACAGAAGATGGTATCGAACGGAGAGTACACTACAATACAGAGTCTGGTGAACCAGTTGAAATTGGCAATTGAAGATTATCTTTAATTTTTTAACAATTTATTAATTAGAAAGGTTTTTAGCACGGTTTTCAAATAAAAGAAAATGGTGAGAAATTTATAAATGATAACTTTTATTTATTCACAAGCACAAACGGTAGAAAAAGTTTTGACAAAATAAGTAAGTCTTCATGACGGAACCTTGGAAGTATTTCAAAACTTTTAAATATGAGTTGTGAGCAATCATACAAGCTGTTGCAAGTTTGCTGAAGTAAAAATACATGAGGAGACAAAAGCCCAGTCATTAAAATAATAAGCGATATATGAAATTAAAAGCGCTTTCCGATAAGATTAAAATAAAAATCTCAGAAAATAGGGATTTTTGCAAACCGAAAAATTTATTTGGCATAGCCAATAACAAAACATACAAATGCGCTTTAAAAGTTCTTAAAAAATTTTTAACAAAAAAATTTTAAAAAATAACATGTTTATGAATTTTGCATATCCAATATAAATTTCTTGCCGGAGAATCCTTTAAAATTCAGCGTAGCAGCCATTGCATCTTTAAAGCTTTGCAGCGGCACCATCTCATGTACTGGACCAACGAATTTTCCTTGTTCAATCATTTCACACAGCTCGGCAAACATTTTAGTACGTTCAGGTGAATCGTGGTGTTCCTTTGACCAACGTGTCATCCAGAAACCTTGGAATGATATCTCTTTAAAAATCAGAGCAGCTGTACTGGCAACAACTGGCTCACGTGACATACCGCCATATGTAACCATTACACCCTTGTCAGCCAGATGTCGGGTCACCTCTGTAGCACTTTTACCACCTACACAATTTAACGCCAAACGGGGGAATGGTAATTGGTTTTCTTTGAATAATGCGCTGGTACGAATTTCATCTTCAGTCAATACTTCAGTAGCGCCAAGTGATTTAAGATATTTCTTCAACGCCTCGATATCTGGACGATCCCGTACAATGCCTACCGATTTTACATTCCATGCCCTGCACAATTGATGTACTGCTTGTCCTACAGCACTATTTGCGCCATTTTGTATAACACAATCTCCAGGTTGTAAATCTACGAAATCTTTCAACATGCGATAGGCAGTACAAGGGTTAACGGTTAGTGTTGCTGCTTCAACCACACCTATATTTGATGAGATTGGCATTAGCTGCTCTTCGGCGAAAATGGCATGTGTGGTCCAAGTGCCCAAGCCAGAGGCAAAGGGTATAACATGTTGTCCGATAGTTAATTTAAAAACTTTTTCCCCAACCGAAACAACTTCAGCCACACATTCATTACCTCCAATAGCGGGAAATTTCGGTTTGACTGGATATTTACCTGTAATTAGAATATTTGTATAGAAGTTTTAAAAAGTTGTCTCGAACCATTTACAAGGAAAATGTACCCTGTATAGTATTGATGTCAGCAGGATTAATGGGTGATGCTAGTATTTTAACCAAGACCTCCTTTTCCTTCGGTTGTTGTAGTTGACCTTCAACAATGTCTACCACTTCAGTCGGTTCGCCATGTTGGGAATACTTTAATGATTTTACAATTAAACTCATGTTGCGGGTCAATTTATATGAGTTCAGTGGGTTATGCAATGCATAAAGTAAGTGCTTGCTGAAGTAGGAGATAAACATACCGGCAAATTACCACAGAAATCCGTAAAAAAATTTATTTGTAGTTATCAGAAGACCAGCTGTTTGTTGAAGTGCTAGGTAGAGTTGCCAGGAGTTTCAGACCTGTTTCAAACCGAATGTTGAGAATGAATCGACTCTTTTGGTTAGAAAAACTCTAGTCGGTTTACAAAATCTTTAAGGGACCCAAGTTGTGGCAAAAAAAATATCAACGTACTTTCTTTTGGTTTTTGGAAAAAAATTTGAGTCAGTTTCGGCAGATAATGGTCAAAGCTCTCGGTAAGGTTCGATCCGGTCTAAGACAAAAGTAATGGCCCAGTTTTACTTTTAAAGCAGTGCATCACTTGTGATGCAAGGAACTGATTATAATCTACCATGATCCAAATAACAAGATCTCGCATTAAAAATGTAAATATCTGGCTGTTACGTCATGCTTTTGAAAACATACCTGCTTGGTTTTAAATGTCCGAAATGTAAAAGTAAGGAAATAAAAAGGAAGACAAAAAACAAGTTTTGGCGTATTGGTAAACGTTCTAGCTACAAAACAGTACCCAGTTTTCCCGTATGTCCGCATCTTTGGGAGACCAAACAAATGGACGAATTTGTCCTTTTCGTAACTATTTTTAAAGCCACTCACAAAACAATTACTTTCTTTTAAGTTTTTTCAAATCAAACTTGAAAATCGCGACGAAACGAATTAATGTTTACGAAATTTAAATTCAAATCTCAAAAAACTTCAATGAAAGGGTGAAGAGAAAAGTCAGTTAAACTGAAAACTTCAAAATCGTGACGTCATTTCTCAAAAACTTTTTTCTTAAATAAAATTACAAATACACGGTTACCGCAATGCGTGGTCATGATAATCTACATAGCGTACATAATGTTCTAGGAAACACAATCGAAATAGTTTTATCTGAAATTCACACAAAAACAAGCAAGCAATTAGTGCTACTACTGTTCCTACTCTTTGCACTAGCAACAAAGAGAAAGAGAGGTGCGCGCATACATAAAAATCGAAATTCAACGGACTTCTATGTAAGACCCAAAGATGATGTCATCTTTGGTAAGACCATGCATGAACATATACAAAGATAGCACACATGCCATGCAATGCGATGCCATGCAAGTATAAGTGTTAGCTAACACTTTTCGTGTGGTTAAAAGTTACGGAATAGGGAAAGGGTTAAAAATGGTGTTAAGCGAAGTTAACGCTAACACCTGGCGTTAAAATAGTTACAGAATCGTCCTACAGGACTTAGTTATATTTTAGTAAGCTTTAGGGCCGTTTTCTCAATATCCGGTTTACGCTTACCGATGATTTGTTTGACAGATAACCTGGGAACTTCAGTCAATTAAATACCGATTAGCGGTAATCGAACATTTTTTGGTTCAGTAAGTTTCAAAGGAGGCATATGAGTTTTTCCCCCAAGTGCGGATCTGTGATTGATAGTCGGGTGCTTTCCAAAACTTTTAAAGATAAATGAAAAATTAACGGACTTTTCATAAAGCGTTGTCGATTTTTACTTTTTAATTTTTTAAATAAAATTATACAAAGAGGCCGGCAATTGAAGAAAACTTTCGAATAAATTTCTTAAATTATGTATATATACTCTGAATACTAATGCGTTTAAGGCGTATCCTAAAAATTTACTCTGCCCGATACAAGTAGACATTAATTTATACTTTTCGCTAAACTCTTTATCATATGTTATCTGCTCGACATCATATGTGTAGAGTAGAAATAATCTGAGTTGCCAACTTATAGCCATACTAGCATATACCCGCGGCTACGCTCGCATCAATGAAATAAGCAAAATAACTAAGCTTCTTTTGAAAACATTTTTATTTATCAAAGAGATAAGTTTTAAAGTTCACAGTTCCTTAAAATAATGATATACAAAAAACCTTAAATAATCAGGTTACACACCAAATATTAAAAATTTCTTAGCAGCACTTCATTCACACAGAGCACCAACTTCTAATACAGGATTCTAAACAAAAGCCAAAGCTATTAGTTATTTTTCAGATCAAATTGAAGAAGAGATACATACAGAACAAACCGTAAGAGCTTCATAAATTGTATTATTATATAAACACTCATAAAAGTTTAATTTTTACGAAACAGGAAGCAACCAAAATATGAAGAATTGCTAAACGATATCAATACCTTTAAAATGCACAACTATTTTGCTCAAACGTCACTAAAAAAATTTATTCAAAATATTTGATTTTATGTTCGACAGGTGACGATTTACTCATATTTATTAACGAGGACAATAGCCCGACCCACATTCAAAACGACGACTGCGAACGACAACGGCGAAAGACCGATAATTGCCGCCAAGCACCGACGAGATGATAATAATGAAAGCGGCAACGACAGTTCTGCATTAGCTCAAACAACAGCAAAAAAATTTAGAAAAAAGTATTTCATGTGTAAAAAAAAACATAAAACTAATCAATTTCAACACATATTTAAAGCAAATTTGCACATATATTGCACGACCGTCCCTGTCAAATTAGAAATAGATCTAATCTGGCGACAGCGGCATTCATTATTGATTGGCGATTTGTCGTGTTTTGCCGAAAAAATTCCTCCACATAAGAACATGTGTAAAAATAATTTGACAGATGCCGCACCGTCGTTGTCGTCTTGAATCTGTTTTCCCTAAATGACAGAAAAAGTACCGAAAACGCAAAATAAAATTGGTATTGTATGTATAGCAAGGCGAATTCATTACATGAACGTTATTTTCTTTTGATCTGACAATTCTGAACATGCTAAATTCGCCTTGCTCTCACCTTATATGAATTCGCCTTGATGTATAGTAACTAAACTTATTAAAATCATAGCAATTCGTTTTTAAAAGTATTTTTGTAGATATGGCGATGAATTTTTTAGTGACGTTTTGATCGATAACTCAGTTATCGATTAACTTACACAACGAAACATAGCAGTATCGGTTAGTTTATTGAAATATCGAGAAGTCCATATGAATCTTTGGCCTTTCCGTTTCGTGTCATATCCATATTTAATGCAAATTTAGAGGTTTCAGGGCGTTTACATTTCGACCGATAGCTCAGTTATCGATTAATTTATCGAAATATTGCAATGTCCAAACGAAACCTGTGGCCTTCCCCATTCGTTTGATACCCATATTGTATGCAAATTTAGGCGTTTTGGAGCAACCACATTCTGACCCATAACTCAGTTATCGATTAATTGATCGAAATATTGCAGAGTCCAAAAGAATCCTGGGACCTTCCCCTTTCGTTTGATATCCATATTGTATGCAAATTCAGGGGTTTTTGGGCTACCCCATTCTGACCGATAACTCAGTTATCGATAAAAACTATCGAAATATTGCAGGGTCCAAAAGAATACTGTGGCCTTCCCCTTTCGTTTGATATCAATATTGTAGGCAACTTCAGGGGTTTTTGGGCGACCCCATTCTGACCGATAACTCAGTTATCGATAAAGCTATCGAAATATTGCAGAGTCCTAAAGAATCCTTTGACCTTCCCCTTTCGTTTGATACCCATATTGTATGCAAATTCATGGGTTTTTCGTCAACCACATTCTGATCGATAGCTCAGTTATCGATTAATTTATCGATATATTGCAAAGTCCAAAAGGTACTGTGGCCTTCCCCTTTCGTTTGATATCCATATTGTATGCAAATTCAGGTGTTTTTGGGCGACCCCATTCTGACCGATAACTCAGTTATCGATAAAGTCATCGAAATATTGCAGAGTCCGAAAAAATCCTGTGACCTTCCCCTTTCGTTTGATACCCATATTGTATGCAAATTCATGGGTTTTTCGGCAACCACATTCTGATCGATAACTCAGTTATCGATTAATTTAATAGCATTTTCTGATAGGAGGATTACTTTTGCGCCACCTTGTATAAGTAAGATGTGCAATTTGAAGTAGTTGCCTTTGCTTCCATCGGAGGGAAGAAAAATCATAAATAATAAAACATACAAAATTGAAAGTAATAAAAAAAAAATGCAAAATTATTTTAGTCAATTTATTGACATTTATATTGGTAAATTAATTGGCAATTGAAAAGGTTTTACAGCCATCTGCCATCTGGCATCTGTTGTACTGAAGTGTAACTCACGCCGTGTTCTACCTGACAGCTGCTGCATTTTTGTTGTTTCAATTCAACGGTCAACTGGGACGAAAATTTGTTCGAAAGCTTGAGGTCGTGTGTTGGTTTTGATTTGCACATTGTTATTAGCAAATTAAAAGAAAATATAGCATTAAATTGTTAAGAGGTTAAGCCTTCATTGTACCGAATAGCTTTAGGCTTGTACTTAAGGGGTAAAGGATTTGTTGTACAAAGGGAAAAATGTCGGTTGCCGCGTTGTCCACCCTGGCGACCTTCGATGATATTCGGCGTTGCATACAAGTACTAACAGATGGTACAGCAGAGGAAGGTAATTCATTAACACAACTGTATATAGAAAATTGTTAAAATCGCTTATTTTTTTTTTAGAATTTCTGCGTGTATTACGTTTGCAAGAACAATTTCGCCAAGAGTGTTTGGACACAGCAAAAGAAGCACAACGCATACAAAAAGAATTAGACGCCTCGCTTGAATCAATGGCTGATTTGGAAACGAAGCTGTACCATGCACGACGGCTGCTAGAAGTTGAAAGCAAATTACGGCGTGAAGCGGAACACGAACGTGATCAAATGGAAAGGAAAATAATTGCTGTAGCAGATTTAGTACAGAAAGATGCCACTATAAATAATGAAACACGCGACAAATTAGCTTTTTTAAAGACGCTGCCACGCAAGCGTAAATCCATGAATCGCATTGAGGAAAAATACGGCAATGATATTAATTCTACGGGTTCATTTTTATCTGATTTATCAATAACACAATCCGAAGATGATTTTCTCGATGTACGTCCATCAACTGGTTGGCAGAAACATCGTCCTTCATTGCCTAAAAATAAAATACCCTGCGTGGGTGGTAAGCGTTCACGTGTTAGTGGTGCTGGTTTGCCAACAACACCTAAATCAGCTACAAGACGTTCCACGCGTCGGAGTGGTGTTGGTGTACAACAACACACATTGGATGTGACACCAGGATCGGATCGCATTTGTGCTACTACCAAAGTTACAATACCGCAAGATGGCAATGGTGCTATACGTGCCGAATCAACAATTGAATCAATGCCCGCTGTACCAATTACAGCAACTATAGCTTTGGACAAAGAAGTTGGTACTCCAGAGGAAGCTGGTTGCTCTTCCCCTACACGCACACCATATAAAGATGCAACTGCACCACCAGTAACGCCAATGACAGCGATCAAATGTGGACCAGGCGTAAATCTCTGCTCGCCACAAGTATCTGGCTTACGAGGACAATTAATGCGTCAGCATAACTTTGCATCGCGTACCTTCATACGAACGGACACTTGCACACATTGTCAAAAAAAGTAAGTTTTTACTTTGAAATTAAAAAAAATGTAGGAAAAATCCTATTAATACTTGTTCAATTACAGAATCCGTTTTGGTACAGTGGGTGTACGCTGTCGGGATTGCGCTATACGTTGTCATGCCGATTGTCGCTTGGCGCTAACAGTAAGCTGTGTGCCACAATCAGGCACACCCACTATTAAAGGTGTAATGGGCTATATAAGCGATTATGCACCGAACGTGTCACCGATGATACCGGCTCTTATTGTACATTGCGTAAACGAAATTGAGTCCCGTGGTCTCAATGAGGTTGGTATTTATCGTGTGTCCGGTTCGGAACGTGAAGTTAAGGCGCTTAAAGAGCGCTTCTTACGCGGCAAGAATACACCTCATCTCGGTAACATTGATGTGCATGTGTTATGCGGTTGTGTGAAAGATTTTTTGCGTTCACTACGCGAGCCACTTATACCCACAAATTTGTGGAAAGATTTTTGTAATGCAGTACAACAGCCATCTGAAGCTGAAATACATAAGGACCTCTTCAAGGCAATCGATGCTTTACCGCAAGCAAATCGTGATACTTTAGCATTTTTAATATTACATTTCCAGCGTGTGGCAGAATGTCGTGAGGTTTTGATGCCCATCGATAATATTGCGCGCGTATTTGGACCAACAATTGTTGGTTACTCATCTGCTGATCCTGATAGACATGCCATTTTCACTGAAGTTTACATGCAGTTTACTACAATGCAAAATTTATTGAAGATTTCTGGTGAATATTGGGGTCAATATGTTATTGTGGAGGCAGATAAGGAGAATACACAAACAAATGGTTCAACGAATACAATTACGCGCACACCAAGTCGCAACAATAAGGAATCTCTTTATTCATTATATGGTTGGTTTGCTTTTTAAGAGTTGTGTAATGTTGATTTTAAATTTTCTTTTGTTTAAATTCACAGCTACACCACTTAAAAGCACACTAAAAAAGAGAAAGTTCCATGCTACGCCACCCTATGCATATAAAAAGTGAAAAGCGATTGAAAACAAAAACAGTCAAATCATCCGCCTAACATTTCGTTAAAGAATTAAGCGCATTTTATTTTTGATATGAAAAATTTATATATTTAGTTAATGTTTATATATTGCAAATTTGGTTTTGTAATTTATTTACTCAAATAGTTTGCCATCAACAACATAACCGGGAGGAGCAGTACAGCTATATGTTTATCTTAGCTAAAAAAAAAAAATTAGAAAGACCGAGATGTAAAACCGTAACTCTAACTGGTTAGCATATATTTAGTAACATATTTTCATTTGAAATTATATACTCAATTTGAATTGAATTTCTTCTTTGTTAACGCTTTTAAAAACTGGTCAGAGTTTCACATATTAGTACGTAAATATAGAGTAACGTCGATATATGTTTCTAAGCAGTTTTTGGACTATCAACAATGAAACAAGAGGCATAATGGTTATGGATATTTACTAATTATAAAAAGCAACAAAAAAATAATGAATTACTTCTTTTTTGTATAATTTTTTACCCATTTCAATACTGATGTGCTACAGATTTTTTTTTTATAAAATATTTAAAATAAAAATTCAATTGTTGAATATTTCTGAATCAATCTTAATTATTTTAACTTGTCTGAGGGTTAGTTTTCTTGATACTTCAACTTCCGCGGAGTTGATACGTTTATTTCGGTTGAATAGAGATTTCACAGATGACAGCACATCAGCAGAAAAGTTGTACCATTTATGTGATCCCCATCTGGCACGTTTGTGTTGATGGACCATTTTACTGACAGGACATTACTGCGCTCAACACGATAACATGGTGCAACGTAAGTATTGGTCCACAATTGCTGTGGATGTTAGATGAGGCAGAGAACTAAGAAGTGGTGGACGTTGAGACCGCAGTACTATGGCTATGCGAGGATGTTGGTGGACGATTAAATAAATTGTTGGGCTTGTGTTTGGCAGGGTCGTGCCATGAGTAGTCTTGGAGCAGGTATAATCCCTTGATCGGTTTGGGCTAATTGACATATCGTGTTAAAATAATAAGGAGGAGTACCATTGCATAAAGCTGCTTCGAGATGACAGTTTAGAGCGGAGCTTGATAGGTAAGACGGTAGTAGTTAAGAAACAGCCCTTGTTTGGGTAAGCCCCGAGTAATTTTGGCACGTGAAACCAGCTGTTGTGGGAATATCGCCTCGTATATGATATTTATAGCAAGATTCGCCATTTGCAGGATAAGTTGACACATACACAAGGTTTTCTTTAAACAGCCCGGGAAGCCGCAACCATATATAAATAGATCTTTGGCCGTAACTTACCCTGCAAAAATCGAATGACTAAAACTATAAGTGATATTCATGTCGGTAAAATATCCCGTAATTTTACGTGTTATATACGAGTCAAATGACTAGTAGCTGTGACACTGGTAAGAGCAGTACAGCTGTATGTTTATCTTAGGTCAAAAAAATGAGAAAGACCGAGATGTAAAACCGCACACACAGGAACGTAAAAATAGAAACGGTCAAAAAATCTACCAATGCTTTTAAAAATGTGATGGGAGAAATACGGAAACTTTCGGTATGGCTCCGGGTAAATTGACTAATCATTTTACCCGTACTGTTTTTGCAGGGTACATTCCCACAACCGTCATTGTGTACCATGTCAAGTGTGATAGTGTGATATCTAAGGCAGAGACGTCAAATTTCGAAGAGATTTCGTCACCTGTTTTTTTATATTCCATATTGGCCTCATCCTGCATCCCTTTCTACCATTGGTTAGAAGATAGAAGTTCGCTTTGTACCGGATGCGTCGCCATATTGAAGTGCCTTAGACGTAAACAATGACTCCATGTTGATGTGCCTTTGACAGATAATATATCACACTTGTTTTGATACACAATTACCACAGTCGTGACTGACGACCTGGGTTGTCATCAGCCCCCATCTTCTGTAGTGGTGTGTTGAATATTAAAGCCGAAAAAATTTGTTGACATCTTCACTTCAACATAAGGCAGCATTGGGGGCGCAATTATACACATGCACAAGAAGTTAAAAGGTGAGTTTGGCCATACCATATGACAAGCCGGCATGCGCATACGCTGTCAACACCATGATCCAATAATTTATATTGTCGGCGGGGAACGGGGCACATGTGAGAGGGAACGCGCAAAAACGATTCGTCTATTTTCTAAGCTTTTCACGTATAACACACACATAAATCACACATTTTGTTAAAATGTTATCACAAAGCACTCGTTTAATATCAATTCACAGCGAATTTTTATTAAAAATAAATAAAACACGAAGCGAACTCAATAGCTTTTCCAAGAACTGTAAACAAAGAATGCAAACAAAAAACAAAGATATGATAGCTTGACATAAGGTGTGGATGAGGAAGAAGAAGACGCTATGTCATCGAAAACGACCATATAAATTATTGGATCATGGTCAACACTAAACCAAGGCGAATCCAGTACAAGGTGGCATTATCCGATTAGCTGATATAAATTCGCCTTGCACTGAACAAATCATCTCGCTCATTTGTTATAAACAAACAGGCTACACAATTTTTATTCCCCCATTTCATACATTCACACGGGTTTGGAACACAAGATCGGTTGCCAACTCAATAAATTTCTACAGCTTCGAAAATTATTCCATTTCCAGGCCTTGAAGCGTAAGTATTTGCGGTGCTTTAATAGCGGGAACATAATAGAACACTTGCTTATAAATATTTTGTGTCTGTTTACATTGCAGGGGGTTCGATTTTCTGATAACAAATATTGATATACTTAGTTTAAAGATGGCGAACATTGCAAAACTTCTGGCTGGACGTGGCCATTATGTGCTCCAAACGGCAGCAAAACAGCCTCAATTGGCAGCGCGGCTCTTTGCTTCAGGTAAGAGAATAACAAACACAAGTTAAATCTTTGTAGATTTCTAATCTATAATAGTCTAATTAACCACCGACGTGTGTAACGTACGTTTACATATCCCGTACGTACGTACGTTTGAGGGAATCTTATGCCCGTGGCGCCAACGGAGAAATCAGCCATTTCTGTTGTTTACATTCAATACAATGGTGTCATTGATCAGTTTTCATGCATGCTGACTCAAACGTGTACTTTTGAAACAATTATTTTTCATTTTATGAGTGTCCGAAATTAATATTAAATACTTATAGCCAGTCAATTTATTTAAAAGCAACAACGTAATGTCGTAATCTCAGGTTATTTCAACATTATTACGAAAATTTAAAAAGGTATTTTGAGGTATTTTTGTAAAGCAACTGCAAACGATCCATAAGCAGCATACACACGTATGAATAGGCAACACTGCATATGAGAGAGCAATTAGCTGACACGTTCTTACGGAAAAAGTCAAAATTTCTTTGATTTCTACGCTACGTACTACGTATACGGAAAAATTGAACGTCGGTAAGTATTCGTTGACATGGCACTCTCATAAGACAGGTCGTGTCAGCTGACATGTACTACGTACGTGCGTCGGTGGGTAATTGGACTATTAATTATGCAAATGTTCTATGAATATACATACATACATCCATACATATTTATGTTGCTACGTAGCACCGCATTTTGGAATACCAATTGTTGAGTGCAGGCTTTCTAGCTTTCAAGTGCAAAAGCAAGGTGTTTTTCTTAATTAAAAAGGGGGCATGGTGTTTCAATGAAAGTATTGTAGACATAAATGCCCGCAAAGAAAAACAGACCAAATAAAAATGATTGAAAATTTATTGAGTTTGCTTTCTGGCTTGCGCTTCATGCGCATGCCTTAAAGAAATTTGATGTTCTCTCTATGAATCTATTCAGCGAATGGACATTTGAGTTCATAGAACTTGCTTTTCGGTTAATACATAAAATTTGAATTTCATTAATGTATGTGTACATGTATTGAAAGTATATGAAGATTAATTGAGAGTATTTGAGCGCAAAAATCATAGTTAAACACATGATCCAATAATTTATATGGTCGTCTCACATGACATAGCGTCTTCTTCTTCCTCATCCACACCTTATGTTAAACTATCATATCTTTGTTTTTTGTTTACATTCTTTGTTTACAGTTCTTGGAAAAGCTATTGAGTTCGCTTCGTGTTTTATTTATTTTTAATAAAAATTCGCTGTGAATTGATATTTAACGAGTGCTGTGTGATAACATTTTAAGAAAGTGTGTGATTTATGTGTGTGTTATACGTGAAAAGCTTAGAAAATAGGCGAATCGTTTTTGCGCGTTCCCTCTCACATGTGCATTTTGACATAAGAATTAAGCGACGTCAAACGGTAATTTCGTGTTGTTGGCCGATTGCGACCATATAAATTATTGGATCGTTAGTTAAACATAAATTGAGAGTATTCGAATATAAATTGATAGGATTGGAACAATGAGAGAACTTTCGAACATGTATAGTAAAATTTGCACAGAGTTGCATTTTATAAATGAGAGAATTTTAATAAGGGTATTCATACAGTCGCGGCAACATTCCACCTCCAGGTGAATCTTTATGAAGATTCACGAACATTCAAAGCGGCTAGCTTGCTGGCTGGCCTTCTTAACTCACCGTGACTGGTCTTTACTACGGCGGATCGAACTTGCCCATCTTTTGCTGTTATTACTTCTTTGATGTGTCCCTTCATCCATTGACTACGAGGAAGGCCAGGATCACATATGATGACAAAATCACCGCCTTGCAATGGTTGAACCTTTTCTCTGCACTTTGAGCGACATAATAGCGTAGGCAAATATTCGCAAGTCCATCGCTTCCATAGGCGGTCTTTTAGGGCTTGCGCTATGCGATATTGCTTTCTGAAACTTTCCCAGCATCCTCCAGCTGATGGGTTCGCTGGACAATTGAAAACCCATTCGATTCCACGTTTGGCACATTCTTGTTCAACTTGGGTAAAGTCCCATAAGCGTTGGTCGTCCTTTAATATTTTCTGCGCGCCAATGAAATTTGTCCCACGGTTGACAAAATTTCTCCAGATGAACGGCTCTGACTCTCAAGCACGTAAAAAGAGCGATCCAACGTTTTTCGCGACGACGTTTTATTGCTATTTTCAACGGGCCACAATAGTCGCCTCCCGTGTAGCTGAACGGACGGACAAACGGGGCAGCTGACCCATTATTGGCGTGTTTGGTTTGGCAGCATTGGCTTGACATATAAGGCACGGTTTTTTGATTGACATTAACACTGAACGAATATGTGGCACCCAGAATTTTTGGCGAACTTCATTTATCGTCAAGGTATCATTTTGATGGTGTAACTTTTTATGCCAATAAGCTAGGACTAAACGCGTAAAATAGTGATGTTGTGGTAGTATGACAGGACGACGCGCTGATACAGGAAGACAGTATGCTGCGTCGATTCGACCATTTACCCTGAGAAGACCATCGTCGGCAAGAAAAGGCGCTAATGCATAGATGCGGCTGGACTTAGATACATTTTGCTTCAGGGCTAACTCGGAAATTTCAGTGGCAAAACATTCTTCCTGTACGCGGCGACATAGTGCCCTTTCTGCTTCTGCGATTTCTATGGATTTCAGTTCCCCTTTACGTCGGCATCGATTTCTGGTTGTAAATGAAGCGTTGTACCCAACTCATGACTCTGACAACCTTCAAATAAGAAGAAATTAAGAATATACTCATCTGTTGTCGATGTGAGAAGAAGGCAGGTCCTCTTCTCCTCTGCGGCACAGTCGTTTGGTACGAAATCTGATAGATCCTTTGGCCAATCTTCTTCTGTTCGTTGTAGAAACTCTGGACCTTTTAACCATCTATGATTTGGATCGAACTTCGGTACAAGTTTACCTCTTGTAGCATAATCTTCTACATTAAACGCTGTTGGCAACCACCTCCATTGAGAAGACTTGGTGGTGCACAAAATCACGGCGATTCTACTGGCGACAAACTGCTTATATTCCCTGGTAGTAGATTTAATCCAGAGCGAAACAGTTTTTGAATCACTGCAGAACATGACATGGTGAATTTTTATGTCGTGACAATCTACAATGGATTTATGCAAACGGCTACCCAGGACTGCCGCTTGTAGCTCAAGGCGGGGGACGGTCATACCTTTTACCGGAGCGCATCGTGACTTGGCTGCGACGAATGCAACATCCACGTTGCTACCCTTTTTGATTTGTAAGTATGATACAGCTGCGTAGGCGCTAGAACTCGCGTCGACAAATACATGCAGCTGGATCTCATCGGACGTAGACAGAAAAACTTGATACGTTTTGGAAACTTTCCCACCATGACATTCATTTAATATTAAGCTGTTGTGGTATAAGCTCATCCCATTCGGTTTGACATTTCCAAAGGGACTGTTGCAAAAGTTTGACATAAATTGTTACAATTGCGAGGAACCCAAACGGATCGTATATGGCCATAGCGATACCCAATAGTTCTCTTTTCATCGGCGGTGGTTTACAATTTAATACATCACGTGAAATTTTGTGGAATTTGACGTGGAATTCGAATGAATCGCTGAGGGTGTTCCAAAACATACCCAAAACTTTGTCGGCAGCTGATTTGTGTTCCATGGCTACACAAGTTGGAAGTGTTTCTTCTTCTCCGCATAGTTTGGATTGTAAGGATTTATCGTTTGACACAAAGTTTCGTAATTTGAAACCAGCAGCAGAGTTGATTGCTATAACTTCGCTCAACACTTCTTCAGCTTCGATGGCATCTACAAAACTGACAACCAAATCGTCAACATACATATTGTTAACAACGGTGGTGGATCCTCTTGGCATGGTAGACTCATACTTTTTGGCGTTCAAATTTTTAATATATTCTGCACAGCATGGCGAACATACAGCACCGAAGATCATGGACGACATCACGTAGACCTGAACTGGCTTACATCGATCCCCATCACGCCATAAGAAGCGCTGTGAATGCTGATCAATATTTCTTATGGCTACTTGAGAAAACATTTCTTGTAAATCGGCTGCCACTGCTACAGAGCCTGGACGGAATTTGTGTATCACAGCAATGAGGAACTGTACATGCTCAGGGCCTTTGAGCAAAACGGAACTAAGCGAAACATTGGATGTGGCAGCGGCAGCATCAAATACAATATCTTGACATTGTTTGAGTGGTCCATATACCACCCACCCCAACTGCGTAGATGTAGCGATTGGCTTATTTGGTCCGGCATCGACCGTTTTGTTGGAAATACCCAGATAACTATTGTCGAGGCCCAGCAAAAGTACAGGCTTGGCATTGGAATAACTTGTTATGGGCAGTGACTGAAGATGGTAAAACATCCCTTTATCAAAAGACTGACTTGGTAAGTTTAGTGACTTAGCTGTATAAACATTTCGTAAATTGTATTCGTCAAAACTACCCTTGATTGCGACTGAAACTTTTCTCGAATTTTCTTTCACCATACCACTGTAATGTTAGAGGTATAGTTTGACCACGTAGACCTAGTGTGGTAGCGACGTTCTCTTCTTAAAGAGTGATTGATGAACCCTCATCAAACATTGCATATGCAGATATGCTACCGTTCGGCCCAGACAATGTAATTGGCAGTATCTTAAAAAGCGTTGATTGTTTAACGTTATGGCAGTTGGTTACTCGTTCCACCTCTTCAGTGGCTGGAGCGGATTGAGATGCATCCAAATGCAACAACTTATGGGGCATCCTGCCTATTGTTTTTTACAAAGCTCAATTTTGTTGGAATGTCACTTAACAAAAACTGACGACATTCTTCTAATTTGTGTGATTGACCACACTTGATACATGCATTTTTTGTTTCAGGTTGTACCTCGTTGTTGTACAAGACTCGACGTGCAGAATTTGTGGCAGATCCATTGTGACGTGTTATTGTGCGTGACTGCGCAGCTGACGTCGACTGCGATACTTTGGTCTGGATCGACCGAAGCGATACTTCTGATACTCCTGGCAATAAAGAAATTACTTTAGCTATTTCACTTAACCACTCACCAAAATTCTCCACACACGGAAAAGGTAAAAGACAAGCTGCTCGTTGGCTCCATTCAGACTGCTTGGATGGCGGTAGTTTCCCAACTAGACATTCGAGCATCGTAGGGTTCATTAAATGATGTGAACATCTGGCTGATTTAAAAAAGGCAATGATATTTCTAACACGGTTGGAAAAGTCCAATATCTGTTCAAGATGATTCTCGTGTATAGGCTGAAAACGTTGAACTTTTTGCAGCTGTGCTTTGATTAGCAGTTCAGGGCGACCAAAGTTGAATTCCAACTCCCGAATGACCCGTGGCACATCTTCGGGATAGATCAGCAACGACGTGACAGCTCTCTTGGCAGCACCTTGTAATGCTTTGTGCAGACGCATTAGGTTTTGCCTATTGCTGTATTGGAACTCATTTGTGGTATCATTATAATTGGCCAAAAACAAAGGCCAATCCTCAGGATTGCCATCGAAATTCGGCAACGGAAATAGCTTAACGGAAGAATTATCCATAAATGTTAAGGCGGCACTGTTCAATGTTGGCGTTTGCAGCATGCGTGGCGGCATCTGCGTTGACGTTAGCGGCATATGCGTTGATGGTAGCTGCATATGCGTTGATGGTGGTTGTGGCTGAACTCGTATGTGCTCTTGCATTGACGACTGAGCATTTGCAATTGTTGATGGTGACGGTATTTGCGCTGGCGACTGCGCTTGCATTGACATTTCTGGAATATTCGATGGCGATTGTGGCGACTGCATTATTACATGCTGTTGCATTGGCGGCTGAGCTTGTATAGATATTAGCGGCGGCATTTGCGCTAGCGACTGTGCTTGCATTGACATTGCTGTTGGCGACTGAGCAGTATCGGCTGCTGCAGCGTTGGAAAAGCTGGCGCCGACTGCTTGCCTGTTACGAATAGCATCACTTCGTAGCTCCTCTACACACGCTTGCAATAATATAATGCTAGAAACCAATAATGCGATTTGGTCACTAGAAATGGCGCTTGGATGACCTCCAGAAGCACCTGTTGAATCCTCTGCACTTTCTGGCAGCTGTGCAGCCGGCTGATCTTCCATCTCGTTCAACGAATCGTACTCCGATTTGTCACTAATTGACTCCTTCCTGTTTGCAATTTTTTGTGCTTGCAATCTCGTAAACATTGATAAAAAACGCGAATAAAAGAACAAATTTCTTTAAACAAATGTAGACATAAATGCCCACAAAGAAAAACAGACCAAATAAAAATGATTGAAAATTTATTGAGTTTGCTTTCTGCCTTGCGCTTCATGCGCGTGCGTTAAAGAAATTGGTAATTCTATACGACAGCACGTAACTGCTAATATACGTCCAAAAATCTCGGGAAAGGTATCAAACGACGCGTTTTGATCTCTGTATCAATAATCCGAAAGCGGAAATTAAATAATTTGTTTCAGTGAAAAGTTATTAGCAAGAAACCTTAAATTTGCCTAGGTCCCATCCCAAATAGGGGGCTTGATCCAAGGTATTTATGTGCACAACACCTTTCTGCGTAGGCGGCCTTCGGCCGCGCTTCAAAAAAATAACCCTTAGTCGGTCCAACACCGGCTACGCGGTCCACAGTATTTCTGAGCAGAACACACTTTTGCACTTTTCGGTCCACCCTAATCTGTGATTACAACCAAATAAAAATGACAGAAATTTTCAACTTTGATTGCAAATATCTATGAACAGACATAAAATATCGAATTTCCGCTTTCGGATTATTGATATGGAGGTTAAAACCCGTCGTTTGATAACTTTCCCGACATTTTTGAACGTATATTAGCAGTTACGTACGGTCGTATAGAATTACCAAGAAATTTGATGTTCTCTCTATGAATCTCTTCCGCGAATGGAGATTTGAGTTCATAGAATTTGCTTCTCGGTTAATACATAAAATTTGAATTTCATTAATGTATGTGTACATGTATTGAAAGTATATGAAGATTAATTGAGAGTATTCGAACATAAATTGATAGTATTGGAACCATGGTACAATAACAAGGTAAAATCAACTCAACAGCAACAACATACTGGCGTAAAGATTGTCAAAAGCAACTGGCTGGTGTTAGCGAAGGAACCGAACACAAAATAGAGAAATATTCATTTGTGAGAAATTATATGTTGTAAGCGTGGCCGAAAGTGATTATTATTGCATAATATCGCAATATTTGCAATTTTTTTTAGCAGGAGCACTAGAAAAAAACACAAAATAGCAAATGCAAATCACGCATGTTTACGTTTTCCACTTAACATTCTGCTTTTTTACATCTCCTTCTGACAATCTATGCGCCAGTGTGTTCAAACAAATTTAATCAGCTGATGAAATGATACAACCTTATTATTGAACCATGATTGGAACAATGAGAGAACTTTCGAACATTTATAGTAAAATTTGCACAGAGTTGCGTTTTATAAATGAGAAAATATTAATATGGGTATTCATAACGTCGCGGCAACAAGTATTTTACCTATTTCCGTTGCTATAATAATTCGTTAGTATTTTGTTGCTGTCATGATTTAATGATTTATATGGTTGACGCGAACGGCCAACAACACGAAATTACCGTTTGACGTCGGTGAATTCTTATGTCAAAATGCACATGTGAGAGGGAACACGCAAAAACGATTCACCTATTTTCTAAGCTTTTCACGTATAACACACACATAAATCACACATTTTCTTAAAATGTTATCACAAAGCACTCGTTAAATATCAATTCACAGCGAATTTTTATTAAAAATAAATAAAACACGAAGCGAACTCAATAGCTTTTCCAAGAACTGTAAACAAAGAATGTAAACAAAAAACAAAGATATGATAGTTTGACATAAGGTGTGGATGAGGAAGAAAAAGACGCTATGTCATTTGAAGCGACCATATAAATTATTGGATCATGGTTGCTGTTATGTAATACTTAATTATCCTAAGCTGCCTGGCGACACGCAAGCATATGCTGCTCGTAGCCATAGCAACGGGTGGTTGTGTGCGTAATCGGGTGATTGTCGTTTGCCCGGCCACCATACAAGCATAAAGCATCAAGCGCCATTTGTATTGAAAATTCGTAGCGTGCTGACCATGATTTAATGATTTATATGGTTGACGCGAACGGCCAACAACACGAAATTACCGTTTGACGTCGGTGAATTCTTATGTCAAAATGCACATGTGAGAGGGAACGCGCAAAAACGATTCGCCTATTTTCTAAGCTTTTGACATAAGGTGTGGATGAGAAAGAAGAAGACGCTATGTCATTTGAAGCGACCATATAAATTATTTGATCATGGTGCTGACGTAAACATGTCATCGGATGACGATTTTTTATTGCTTGTAACTGCAGTTGTTTTGGCGGAAAAAAAGAAAAAAATTAAAAAAAGAAAATTCTGGATGAAAAGTTTGCATGCAAAACGTAAACAGTTTACGCATGAGAACCTCTTAAAAGAGTTAAAAGCATCATGCACTCATGGGTTTCAATAAACCGCAACGTAAAATCTTTTTCTTCCGCGAGCTTGCTCATTTCACGTTCTCACAAAACTAACACACTAATGCTTGTCAAACACGTTGGCAACGATCAAATAGACCAGCTGTCAAGCGAAAAAATCTAAAATTTTTGATTTTCATCAACGAAAGCCGACAACAAGTACGTGTGAGCACGACTACCCGTCGTTCGCGCCGATTGCTATGGTAACCACCCGTTGCTATGGCTACCAGCAGCATATGCTTGCGTGTCGCCAGGCAGCTTTACCGGCTCATGTTCCTTTTTATTATTGACAATCAATACCAATTTTGGCTAAATTGGGTTTCTAGAATCTCAAACAAAAAAAATCGGTAATTGTTTCCTTTAGGAGACAACTACTGAAACACGTCCAAAAATATCGGGAGACGTATCAAACAACGCGTTTGGACTTGGTTATCAACAATCCGGAAGCGGATTTAACATTTTTTGTTTAAGTGAAAAGTTATTCGCAAAAAACTCAAAAATGACCCAGGTCCGATCCCAAATAGGGGGCTTGATCCAAGGTATTTATGTGCAGAACCCTTAGCCGGCCCAACACCGGCTACGCGGTCCACAGTATTTCTGCGCAGAACACACTTTTTGCACTTTTTGATCTACCCTAATCTGTGATTACAACAACCACATGAAAATGACAGAAAATTTTCAACTTTGATGGCAAATATCTCTTCACTGAAACAAAAACTCGAAAATTCGCTTCCGAATTATTGTTACCGAGGCCAAAACGCGTCTTTTGATACCTTTCAGGATAATTTCGGACGTGTTTTAGCAGTTGTCTCCTAAAGGAAACAATTACCAAAAAATCTACAGGAAAATAACGTTGCTTCAGTTCGTTCGAAAAACAGATTGCATTTCTTTAAAAAAAAAATTGCAATTGTTATCATTACCAATAGATGCTTAGACGCAGATCATTTCCTAGTGATAACTGGAGCCAAGGAAAAGCATCAACGCAGCCCAAATTCTTTCCCAGCTTAAAATTGTATTTGTAAAACAAAATGTAGGTTGGTGTTGTTGTTAACAGTGCTTCACCTTGCCGGATGGGCACGATCACTCTGAGAACCGTCATCAAGTCTATTGGGAGTCCAAGGAAACAAGCACTTATAACAGGGTTGATCCAGAGTGATATTGGTGTTAGAAGATGAATATTTAAAGTGGTGTTTAGTAAATTGTAGGAACATACCACATGCAAGGCTAGTATTTGGTCTGGTGGGGTTGAGCACAAATGTTATGTTGTAGAGTCTCGCGAATTGCAGCTGGGTACTCGTCCACAGGCGTGAATGCCAGCACTGGGAGACACTGTCTCTTTCCTACCACAAACCTAACACCACGACTTATTTTTCCTTCGTTTTATGGCCTCTGTAGCCCGGTCCAACATACATCCTGTAGGGCGCTCTTCATTCATCAGGACGTTAACCAGCCGTGTAGCGGTAACTTTCCTCAAGCGCTTCATTCCCTTATATTCATGTAAAAATATGTCATGGTAGGCATCAGAAAAGACCAGCATTTCTTCAACCAGGTCAAAGGCTGTTATTTCAGTGTAACCTTGTCTATAAACTCAAACTTTCGCTCAGTATCCATATTGTACATATACTTTTGGCCCTCTAGGTCAATAATTTGTTTAACATCTTGGCAACTAATTGACAATTTGCTTTTAACTATACTCATTTTCCATCATCTCTTTGCAGCCGCCAACTTGGAGTTCCTCAAACATGAAGTAGTTGGCGAAAAAAAGAATGTCGCCGTTATCACATTGAATCGCCCCAAAGCTCTGAACGCGCTATGCAATGGACTCATAATTGAGCTGAATAAAACACTGCAGACCTATGAAACTGACAACAATATTGCCGCTATTATCATCACAGGCAGCGAAAAGGCATTCGCCGCAGGTGCTGATATTAAGGAAATGCAAGACAAAACCTACTCAAAATGTATCATGGGCAATTTCCTTAACGATTGGATGCAGGTTGCACGCTGTCAGAAACCTATAATTGCTGCTGTTAATGGTTACGCATTGGGTGGTGGCTGCGAATTGGCTATGATGTGCGACATCATCTACGCTGGTGATAAAGCGAAATTTGCACAACCTGAACTTGCATTGGGTACCATTCCCGGCGCTGGTGGCACTCAACGTTTGACACGCATTGTTGGTAAATCCAAGGCAATGGAAATATGTTTGACAGGCAACATGATCTCAGCTGTTGAGGCGGAGAAAATGGGTTTGGTTAGTAAAGTTGTGCCTGCTGATCAGTTGCTCAATGAGGCTGTGAAATTGGGCGAGAAGATTGGCACATACTCCGGTCTGATTGTGCAGTTGTGTAAAGAGGCTGTGAATATGGCGTATGAGACCACATTGCAGCAGGGTCTGAAGTTTGAACGCAGAACGTTCCATGCAACATTTTCGACTGTGAGTAAATGATTGAAGCTGTGAAGGAACATTTTGTTTTTAATTTTAATCTGTTTAATTTTTTAGGAGGATCGCAAGGAAGGTATGACTGCTTTCGTCGAAAAGCGTCCAGCGAATTTCAAAAACAACTAATACTTCAAGTTAAGCGTAAAACACCTGAAGCCATTAAAAAAAATTGAGTTGCCTGGAACTGAATGCCAGGATCGGCATTTATATCTTTTATATATATTTTTTATCAAGAAATTTTTATTTCCGGCGTTTTAAAAAGGAAGTGATTCGAAAGAAGTTATGTAGGAAAATAGTTATTATTGTAAAAAAAAATATGTTGTTAAATATACCAACCTGTTTTTAAATATAACTTCTGGGAGTTCTGTCTGATATACGACAAATACTGAACCGACATGAATCGCCCAATTGGAGTACTATCCGGAGTAGATTATTCCAACAACACTTCGGTTAGGTTTAGCACCTTCACTAAATGCTCAGGTGAAAGGATTAATAGCCAATTACCAAAATGTAACTTGTATTTCATATACTTAGTAAAGGTGGAATTCAGGTGTGTGTGAGGTGACAAAGACGTAGGCAGACTATGCCCAGTTCTTCTGAAGCAATAACATGGATCGACTTTATCGAATATCATATATTTGATAAACCTGCGGGTTAGGTTTTAAAACTTTATCGGACTTCCCCGGAGGGTAAGGGGTTTAGAATATGCCCGAGGTACCGGTCGAGAGAGGCGACTAATATGCACCAAGGTAATGACGTGCAACTCGCTGATTAGGTATATTTTAGTACTCTTACTACCCTATCCGGTGACTGGGAATCTATATAGATCAGGTATATTGGAATGGTTGTTGTTGTTGTTGTGGTAACGACAAAAACACTCCCCGAAGGGTTTGGGGAGTGTTGTCGAATTAACACTCCTTGGCCGGATTTGAACCCGGTACGCTCCGGTACTCCCTTGCGTTACTGCCCGACTGCCGTTAGGAAGGATAAGATGGGTAATGAGAGGTGAGAAGCATCATATCCGTAGATCAACCATCGCGTTGCACGTCATTACGCATATTAGTCGCCTCTTACGACCGGTATGCCTACCTCGGGCATATTCTAAACCCCTAACCCGCAGGGGCTATGGTTGTCATCAACCCCCATCTTCTGTAGTGGTGTGTTGAATATTAAAGCCGAAAAAATTCGTTGACATCTTCACTTCAACATAAGGCAGCATTGGGGGCGCAATCATACACATGCACAAGAAGTTAAAAGGTGAGTTTTGCCATACCAAATGACAAGCCGGCATGCACATACGCTGTCAACACTAAACAAGTCATCTCGCTCATTTGTTATAAACAAACAGACTACACAATCTTTATTCCCCATTTCATTCATTCACACTGGTTTGGAACACAAGATCGGTTGCCA
This sequence comes from Merzomyia westermanni, assembly GCA_949987695.1. Taxonomy (NCBI): domain Eukaryota; kingdom Metazoa; phylum Arthropoda; class Insecta; order Diptera; family Tephritidae; genus Merzomyia; species Merzomyia westermanni. Next base: position 10,142,357 of record OX465293.1, on the reverse strand, counting down.
AGTCAATAAATTTCTACAGCTTCGAAAATTATTCCATTTCCAGACCTTGAAGCGTAAGTATTTGCGGTGCTTTAATAGCGGGAACATAATAGAACACTTGCTTATAAATATTTTGTGTCTGTTTACATTGCAGGGGGGTTCGATTTTCTGATAACAAATATTGATATACTTAGTTTAAAGATGGCGAACATTGCAAAACTTCTGGCTGGACGTGGCCATTATGTGCTCCAAACGGCAGCAAAACAGCCTCAATTGGCACCGCGGTTCTTTGCTTCAGGTAAGAGAGTAACAAAAAAAGTTAAATCTTTGTAGATTTCTAATCTTCTCTAAATTATGCAAATGTTCTATGAATATACATACATATATGTTGGTAAGTAGCACCGCATTTTGGACTTTGGAATACCAATTTGTTGAGTGCAGGCTTTCTAGCTTTCAAGTGCAAAAGCAAGGTGTTTTTTTCTTAATTAAAAAGGGGGCATGGTGTTTCAATGAAAGTATTTTACCTATTTCCGTTGCTATAATAATTCGTGGTAATTGTTTCCTTTAGGAGACAACTGCTAAAACACGTCCAAAAATGTCGGGAGAGGTATCAAACAACGCGTTTTGACTTCAGTATCAACAATCCGAAAGCGGATTTTCAATTTTTTGTTTCAGTGAAAAGTTATTCGCAAAAAACCCGAAAATGACCCGGGTCCGATCCCAAATAGGGGGCTTGATCCAAAGTATCTATGTGCAGAACACCTTTCTGCGTAGGCGGCCTTCGGCCGCGCTTCAAAAAAATAACCCTTAGCCGGTCCAACACCGGCTACGCGGTCCGCAGTATTTCTGCGCAGAACACACTTTTTGCACTTTTCGATCCACCCTAATCTGTGATTACAACAACCACATGAAAATGACAGAAAATTTTCAACTTTGATGGCAAATATCTCTTCACTGAAACAAAAAATCGAAAATTCGCTTCCGGATTATTGTTACCGAGGTCAAAACGCGTCTTTTGATACCTCTCCCGATAATTTCGGACGTGTTTTAGCAGTTGTCTCCTAAAGGAAACAATTACCTAATTCGTTAGTACTTTGTTGGGTAATTCTATACGACCGTACGTAACTGCTAATATGCGTCAAAAAATATCGGGAAAGGTATCAAACGACGAGTTTTGATCTCTGTATCAATAATCCAAAAGCGGAAACTAAATAATTTGTTTCAGTGAAAAGTTATTAGCAAAAAACCCAAAAAGGGCCCAGGTCCGATCCCGGCGCTCTTTTCATTCATCAGGACGTTAAGCAGCCGAGTAACGGTAACTTTCCTCAAGTGCTTCATTCCCTTATATGATAGTTCTGAAAAAGTTTGTCATGGTAGGCATCAGAAAAGACGAGCATTTCTTCAACCACGTCAAAGGCTGTTTTTTCAGTGTAACCTTGTCTAACCCTATCCAGAGTTCTCTATAAACTAAAACTGTCGCTCAGTATCCATATTGTACATATACTTTTGGCCCTCTGGGTCAATAATTTGTTTAACATCTTGGCAACTAACTGACAATTTGCCTTTAACTATACTCTTTTTCCCACATCTCTTTGCAGCCGCCAACTTGGAGTTCCTCAAACATGAAGTAGTTGGCGAAAAGAAAAATGTCGCCGTTATCACATTGAATCGCCCCAAAGCTCTGAACGCGCTATGCAATGGACTCATAATTGAGCTGAGTAAAACACTGCAGACCTATGAAAGTGACAATAATATTGCCGCCATTGTCATCACAGGCAGCGAAAAGGCATTCGCCGCAGGTGCTGATATTAAGGAAATGCAAGACAAAACCTACTCAAAATGTATCATGGGAAATTTCCTTAACGATTGGACGCAGGTTGCACGCTGTCAGAAACCTATAATTGCTGCTGTTAATGGTTACGCATTGGGTGGTGGCTGCGAATTGGCTATGATGTGCGACATCATCTACGCTGGTGATAAAGCGAAATTTGCACAACCTGAAATTGCATTGGGTACCATTCCCGGCGCTGGTGGCACTCAACGTTTGACACGCATTGTTGGTAAATCCAAGGCAATGGAAATATGTTTGACAGGCAACATGATCTCAGCTGTTGAGGCGGAGAAAATGGGTTTGGTTAGTAAAGTTGTGCCTGCTGATCAGTTGCTCAATGAGGCTGTGAAATTGGGCGAGAAGATTGGCACACACTCCGGTCTGATTGTGCAGTTGTGTAAAGAGGCTGTGAATATGGCGTATGAGACCACATTGCAGCAGGGTCTGAAGTTTGAACGCAGAACGTTCCATGCAACATTTTCGACTGTGAGTAAATGATTGAAGCTGTGTAGGAATTTTTTTGTTTTTAATTTTAATCTGTTTAATTTTTTAGGAGGATCGCAAGGAAGGTATGACTGCTTTCGTCGAAAAGCGTCCAGCGAATTTCAAAAACAACTAATACTTCAAGTTAAGCGTAAAACACCTGAAGCCATTAAAAAAAATTGAGTTGCCTGGAACTGAATGCCAGGATCGGCATTTATATCTATTATATATATTTTTTAGCAAGAAATTTTTATTTCCGGCGTTGTTTTGAAAAGTAAGTGATTCGACAGAAGTTGTGTAGGAAAATAGTTATTATTGTAAAAAAAAATATTTTGTTAAATATACCAACCTGTTTTTAAAAATAACTTCTGGGAGTTCTGTCTGATATACGACAAATATTGAACCGACATGAATCGGCCAATTGGAGCACTATCCGTAATAGATTATTCCAACACCACTTCGGTTAGGTTCAGCTCCTTCACTAAATGCTCAGGTGAAAGATATGTATCTTTGACTGTCGGGGAACTTGTATTTCATATACTTAGTAAAGGTGAAATTCAGGTGTGTGTGAGGTGACAAAGATGTAGGCAAACTATGCCCAGTTCTTCTGGGTCGTATGAGGCGACTAATATGCACCAAGGTAATGACGTGCAACTCGCTGAGTAGGTATATTTTAGTACCCTTGCTACCCTATCCGGTGACTGGGAATCTATATAGATAAGGTATATTGGAATGGTTGTTGTTGTTGTTGTGGTAACGACAAAAACACTCGCCGAAGGTTTTGGGGAGCGTTGTCGAATTAACAGCCCTTGGCCGGATTTGAACTCGGTACGCTCCGGTACTCCCTTGCGGTACTGCCCGACTGTCTTGGTAGCGATTTATTACCAGTGCAACCTTCTAGGTCATGTCACCCCTCCTTCCGTAAGGAAGGATAAGATGGGTAATGAGAGCTGAGAGGCATGTCTACAAACGGTGCACGTAGTGAAAGGTACTAGGAGGTGGTGTTCCTGACCCACGTGCAGGCTGGAAGCAGGGGGGGACATTAGGGGCAGAGACAGAGGGGACTGACGCTCGGCGATGCTCATATCTGACCTATTCCGGCGGGGATAGGAGTGTTGAGCGGCCGTGTAAGATGGAGACGCTGGTGTGTGTGAGCGACAGTCGGGAGTGGGTGAGGCGAGAATGGCAGCGGTGCTGCCAGTCGTATAGACTGAGCCACTATTGTGACTATTGGAAGTAAGTAGAAGCGGTAAGGGAGTGCCAGAGCGCCGACTACCGCGGGACGTCCTTGGACGTGTACAGCAAGGTGCCTCAAAAGTACTAAAGAAAGTACGGGGTCTGTGGATGGCAGGGTTAAGCCCTGAACATCCAGATTTATGTAACCATCTCTTACACTTGGTGCATTGTACCGAATACGACCGTTTAATATAAATTTGCTTCGAGCAAACGCAGCAGATCTAGTCTCTTGGTCCAGGATTGGGTTCGACTCCATCCCGTAACAAGAGACAATGGAGCAGCCCAGCTGCCAGGGTTAGTTCCGAGGATGACAATTTAAGGGTGGGACGGGACAGATTGGACAGGGTTACACTGAAATAACAGCCCTTGGCCGGGTGAAAAAACCCGGGTCATTCCGGTGCGATAGAACCGGCTGTTGTGGGAATGTTCCTTCTGAACTGTCATAAACCTAGTCATCCAAACCGACATCTTTTGGATGTAGCACCGCCCCCCCAGAGACATAAGGAGACATCTCCGTAAGCATTACGATGAGATCCGGCATCATATTTCTTTGCCGTTTGATCTGCGGAACCATAGACGGGCTCTAAATGACCTCCACACCGAGTCGGTAGATAGATCTCTCAGATCTCGGCCTGTGAATCCCGTTACTAATACTCAACCACCGGAATTGGCTGAAGAGGAGCGTGTACTTCCGAGGGAGACTAGAGTCATACTAGCACAACTTCGCTCTGGATATTGTAATAGGTTAAACTCTTACTTATCCAGACTGAACCCCAACATACCAAATACATGCCCTGCATGTGGTATGACCCCTCATGATACCATACATCTCTTCTCCTGTTCAGTTGAACCACTCTTCTAACACCTACATCAATTTGGTCCAACCCTGTGGAAACTGCGCGTTTCCTCGGACTTCCGTTAGTAGAGCCTGATGACAATTTAGAGTGATCGAGCCCATTGCGCAGGGCGAAGCACTGTTAACAACAACAACAACAACAGGTGAGAGGCATCATATCCGTAGATGAACCATCGAGTTGCACGTCATTAGGTATATTAGTCGCCTCTAACGACCGGTATGCCTACCTCGGGCATACTCTAAACCCCTAACCCGCAGGGGCGGTGGAATGGTTTTAAATGATGCCTCTTCGTTTCGAGAACAAAATGAAACACCGAAGATGGCAAAACGTCTAAAACGGGTTTTCACAAAACCAAATTTGACAAGGGATGACCAAAAATCCTTCCAAACCACATAAAATTTCCACTCTGCTGAAAAATAAACAAAATTAATAAATTTAAATCATACTTTGAGGCGCAATGTGTGCCTTCAGCTAGTCTCAAGAACTTTTTACCACTGAACTAAATGCCAAAGAGCTTTTTAAAAGCTTCTGCTTATATTTCTTTTATCAACCATTCAGTAATGCCAACCACGACGACAAATTATAGGGCGCGAAAATCAGGTAAATAAACACACACAAATTCACACCCATACTTAATTACACCATCGTGATAACTGTTTTCTACGACTTACTCGCGAAAAACTAAAGAAAGAAGAAAACAGTTAGAAAAGCTCACGCAACGACTGCACTACTTTCGGTAAATTACGGTAAATTGAGTGTACTGTTATTTATACTGTATACCAGTACGGCTATTAGCACTGCTGCAATCTGAGCTAACGGGAAACCGTAGCAAAATTAACGAAGTATTTACTATACACACATATTGTAAGGAGTTGTTCTTCGAGCGTCTTTAAAATAAATAAAATAGTACAATACACACCACCACATACACGCTTACTCTTAAATAATATATGAGAAGTTAGTCTATAAAAAATATTATAATAAACAAAGTTCTAGTGTTATGCTGATAAACAAATGATAATTGCAGTAAATTCACTGAAAAACAAAATTTGTGCAAAAAAAGAACTCAATACATACATAAAATGTTAAGTCACACACACAACAAAAACGAAATATTTCAAGCGCAATTTCTATTTTGCTATTTTTTTTCTCTTTTCTGGAATTCGCAATCATATTTTCTTTTCATAAAGAGTAAACTCTTTGAGTGAACGAGTGATTGAATATGCAAATGCTCAGCAAAAAGGTTAATTTCATTAACATTGTCATGTGAAAGAATAAGTTGGCGTTAACGGTTATGCTGATATATACATACTGCATACAGTGTTGCGTGAGAGGAAAGCAACACCATTGACTAGCCAACTTCAATGCTAAAAGTGGAAATGAAAAGTAAATCAAAGTGTGTGTATGTCCAACGTCCTCTTTAGATAGTTTCAATTTAAAGAAAAGAATTTATTTTGCAAAAAATGTGCCGCTCTTTTATGTTTATTTACTAGGTCCCTGTGCAAGGAGTGCTATATATATAACTAGACCCACAAAGCCCTGAAAATTTAGGTGCAATTTTAGATGCCTATCGTAAGCCTCGATCCGAGAAAATTTCCGGGTAGAAAATAATCTAGGAAAATCTATACTTAATCTAGGTCTACTCCAGTGCTCTGGCATGGAAAGCGTATGTTTCCCAATTTACGGAAAGCTTATCGAATATCCTGTAAGAAGCCTGCCTGGCGTTTGCTCAATTTGCGGGCAATACGCAATAAAGCCTGTAAAAGTCCTGCTAATTTTTGTCTAGCTTGCGCCTGCTTAGTTGTGCCAATCCAGAAACTGATAGTTTTCCTCGATTATAAAATTGATGTTCATTTATTTCAAGTTGTTCATTTGCCGAAAATATTTCATTGATTGTAATAGCTCAAGGAATAGAGAAGATGATAGTGATGTAGAGGGACCCGGATTCGATGCTGCCTCAAAGGCAAATCATTTTTTTTTTTAATTGGCATTGCTTTGGTAAACTGGACAGGTCTTGATTTAAAAAGCATTAACAAACTGGTTCGGGCCTGCCTTTGCTTTCCATGATTTTAAAAGGGAAAACCTAGCTAGTCCTTAGGCCAAATTTATCATATTTTATATCCGGGTTCAAACAGTAATTGAATAGATTATTACTAAATAACCAATGCGAATTCAATTTAAAGTTAGAATCTCGTTAGATCATTACTTTAGAATTCAATTGTTCGACAACTCTGAAATATCTGAAATAAAAAAATATATAAAAAAAAAAATTAAATCTATGCAACTTGCATTTTCCATAACTTCTATCATACAATTTTCGAGTTTAGTTTTGTCTGTATATAACAGAAATTCGTATCTAAGGTTGTCTGTCTTTCTAAAACAACAGAGATATATTTGAAATATTTATTTCCAATGCATGATAAATGGCGAAAATTTGATTTTGAGACTTTCAACATGATTCTATTTTTATTTCAAATTAAATTCAAATAACGCCATAACTCAAGTTTACTTTTAAAAGAGACAGAAACCCCTGCTTTGATAGTTGCCAGAACCACAGTGAGCTGAAAGGTAGTTGTCGGCATAGCCAAATATATTGAAAAACATTTTTGTCTAGGACGTGAGTATTAGAAAGATATAATAAAAGAAATAGATTTTTATTACCATACCAAAAAGTCTTAAGACAGAACTTCATAACTAGCATCTTAGGCGTTTCAGAACTCAAAAAGCTCAAAAAGCGGTGGGATTAGAAATGTGCTGCTTTTGTTTTGAGCCACACTGTATGCACGAACATGTTCATAGATGTATAGGCGCATTGGAATGTCTGTTGTGCTTTTTCATAACTTTTTCACTGTTATCACGCGCGTCTAAATGTGTGCGTTCGTCCTCTAAAATTGGACGCAAAACGCGTGCAAGGGTGCGTGTGTGTGTGTGACTTTCGTTTTGTAATCATCGTTTTGTAATGAAAAAAGTCTTCTTAAAGAAAAAGTTTATAAAAACAATAAAACAAAAATAATAACAAAATAAAAATATATGTAAAAAACAAAAACGCAATTATTAAGAATATAAGAAAAAGTTTAACAATAATTTTAGATATTTTTTTAATTTTCTTTATATTAGATACTTTTAAAAATTAAAAAAAAACACTTATTACAAAAAAAATAAATTAATTTGTTTGTTTTCAGCTTGTTTAAAAGAGATTTAATAACAGTTAGATACCATAAAGTTCGTGTAAATTTTATTTAATTAACGTCAGCTGTACAAAAACAACAACATATCCATATATACGCACACACAAAATGGATATTTTAAATCAAATTTTAAATATGAATGCTGGTGGCGCGTATGGCGGTGGTAAAGCTGGTGGCGCCTTTGATCCACTCACGTTCGCCATGAAGCCTCAAGTAGTGATACGTGCGCTCTGCTGGGTAAGTGGATGTTGCTGGGCACCTAAGTGCAAGTTATTTATATTCTCAAGTCAACATATTTCTTTCCACCCATAATATATGTATGTATGTTCATACCTACTTGTGTAAGACGTTTTGTAGCATTTTTAAGCACTGTCGCTCGGCAGAGCTCATAGTTATTTTAGATGTTTAACTCTATTCAGCCAAGAAAGACAAGAGCCATGCTGGCACAATCTTCGTTCTGGATATGATAACAGATTAAACTCTTACCTATCCAGACTGAGCCCTGACATGCCAAATGTTTGCCCGTCATGTGGTGTGTCTCCCAATGACACCTGCCTAACAGAACAGACTCTTCTAACACCAAACTCACTTTGGTAAAAGTGTCGCGTGGTTCCTGGGACCTCCGTTGAAAGATTTTGATGACAATGCTAGGTAAGGAAAATGGCGTCTAGGCAGGGCGAACATCTCTACAACAACAATAAGAACAACAAAAATTATGGTATTTTTCGCATGGAAATTCCATGATTTTACAGATCTGAGGTCGGTTTATCACAGGTTTTGACCTTCGTATACAATGTTTTACTCATTTTCGGCAATCATATGGTCTAAACATTATCTACATTACATCCACAGATTACTAACAACTTTTCCTTGTCTTTCCGCCAACTATTATCAACGTTAAGGCTCTGAGATGGCATAATCATCCTCATCTTATCGAGAACTTTTCTCTTGAATACTCTAAAGTACATCTCATTTGCTTTCGACACTGTCCATGATTCCGACACATTCGGCAGGACTGGTGGGATGAGAGAGTAATAGAGCGTGATCTTTGTTTGTCGAGAGAGGGGGCTTGTTTTTACATTTGTTTACTTAGTCCAAAGTGGCTCTTGTTGAAAAGAGTGATTCTCCATTGAATTTCTCTGCATTATTTTCGGAGTTAATGCTAGCTCTCAAGTATACGAAGTGCCTCACAGTTTCAAATTTGTAACTACGAACTGTGTCGTGGCTTCCACGGTGTAGGTTAGTCGATTATTTTACTTGATGAAAGTCATGTTCTTGTACTCGTTCACAACAAACCCCACTTGTACCTTTACCCAGGCCAAAAGCTATTAACAATCGAATTTAACAAAAATTTTCATTTTTTTAAAGTACGACTAGGTAAGTATAAGTTCCAAATTTTTATTTTTCTGAACGTTGGCAATACTACGCTTTGTTTCGACACAGGCCCGAGAAATTACCCTCGAGAAAACCTGTTCTCGCTGATCTGTCTCCAATTCAAGACGAAATCATTATTTTTCCGCGTCCCTTTTTTTTGACTATCAGTGCTCTAGTGAAATTTGAGTAGGCAGACTAATCTCTAATTAAATTTCAGAAAGTTCCTTAGCGCATTGAAAGAATATTTGCAAAACAAGTACGAGTATCTGTTTTTTGTTATAAAAGCCTAAGGGCTTTGGAGTTTTTTCAATACTTTTTCCATGTGTAGACGACGGCTCAGTAACCAAAATGTTTAAGGTTGTTTGCAATTGCCCATATAAATACAATTTTCGGAACGGTGTTATGACTCACTGTACCTAAATACAAACATGCATGGAATTTGATTGACATAAGATGTCAGTGAAGGATGTATACTCCTCTCTCATAAAAGTCGAGATAATCACAGTAGGGATGACATACTTTGAATGCACATACATATTTACTCAAGTAGATACGCATTTAATATTTTCCACAGGATATCGCATAGTATGCGTGTGCTTCAAAAAATCATGTTAACTCGCTGGCAATGTCCGAAACCGATGCTTACACATGATAAAGCTTGATAAATATTGTTTACTGATTCCAGTGTGCATATCAAAGTTACGCTTAACTCGAATCGCATTGTCAACAATCAACTAATTACAAAAGAAGTCTATATTTACTTTGTTCAAACATATTAGGGTGCTGCAAAAAAAATTTGTGATGAAAATCTGTGAGTAAAAGGGATAAAATAAAAAACAATCATAATTTTCATTAAAAATTAAAGAGTGAAAAATTATTATTCTTGGCCTTGCGATCGTTTCCTGAATACTTAAAAGGGAAAATTATTTCTGTGACAACAAGCAATAACAGCTTCTATTTAGCTGAAACAGTACAAATGGAAGTGCATATATGTGACCTGGTCTACGAAAAGGGAGCTAACGTGCGAAAACTAGTTTTCTGGGAAACAGCTGTTAAAAATAAACAACTAGTTTCGTCAGTTTCTCGTTATCTCATAAATTGTTCTTTCCAGAGGCTTCAAGGACGTCCAGTAAGTGTTGTTTTTGGTCGGAATATTATTATAGTTCATTGTGTAAGTTGCTAGTGTGGAACATTTAAAAAAGTAACACTGAAGAAGTGACGTTTACTCTAATACTGCGCAGCTGCTGTTGTCTTGTTTTCATTCGTCTCTCTTTCCGGAGGGAACTTTCAAACAAGTTTTGACTTTTTGGATTCTACCACGTGAAAAAGCATCTCATCTTCCATCCGAATCAACTAAAAAGTGAAAATTTATTTTTTGACACCTAAGCTCCCTTTTCGTAGACCAGGTCACATATGTTAAATTTACCCACATTCGAAATCATCATCTGTTGTCCTTCGACGTCACAATTGAGCAGTTTACAATGCTTCTTCGTTCATTCGCCCGCACAAGGACATGCAAGGCTTCTCAATTCATAACGTTTGTTTATGATTTAGTTTTTTTATTGTTGGCATGCAAATCTTTTATTTATATATACCCTGCGGTAAAAATCTCTAGTTCTGAACTAGTGCGTTTCGAACCACAAGTAGTTCCCCTTCAATCTCTTTCACATGTACATAATCAACTGGCGAATTTAACATCGCGATGTCCTAGGCGGTGGAAATTGTCCCCCACTGCATTACCTTTTCGACGGTTCCGAACTATGTAGTTAAAAATTCGACAGTTGGGATGTAGTTCGTTTATTGCTAATATTGCTCTACCTCTGAACTATTTCCAAATTCTGCAGTTTGGATGTAGTTAGTTTCGAATTAAAAAGCAAATATTTGGAGAAGCCCTCCATGGTACAACTACACTCCAAATGACTGCCTACGGGTCCCGAGCAACACTACCGCCACACCATTGCGGTTAGTTCATGCACGACTAATAATTTGAGCCTACATTTTAAACCATTCTATCATAATGTATACATATGTAACCTTTTTCCACGCCATTCATGCGTTCGTCGTAGCTGAGTGGGTAGAGCACTCGACTCTGATGCGAGACTCGTCGGTTCGAATCCTACCAGCTAATAAATTTTTTTTTATTTTTCAAACATTTTTTTTTTATTTTTTTTATTTATGATTTAAAATTTTAAACTTTCTTCAAAGAACGTTACAAGGACAAACCATTTTTACAAATACGAATCTAAATATTATTAAATTTTAATGATTATACAACTGCCTGTTTCAAACTAGTGAAAATCTAGTCACTAGTTCTTATTAGCCACTTTTTCTCTAGTTCTAAACCAGAAATTATTCTCACTAGTTACTGACTTACCACAGGGTATCTACTATCATACATACATATGTACACATAATGGGGATTATTTGCTTTTGAAAAAGTTTCCCAATGTTATTTAGGCCCAAAATGCCTACGCTTGCTTTTCTCGAAGTATATTTGAATTAGTGTTGCTGTCGTTGTGGTGTGTCTTGAAATCTTCATTTGCAAAGTTAGATAAGTTTGTTGCTCAGTGGGACTGGTGAGTGAAATTTGACCTTGCCACCGATTTAGTTCAGTACCGGCTTATATAAGAAGGGACTACCGTTGACGGAACGACTCTGAAAAAAATGCGTTTCCAGTCTAAAGCCAGGACCTTTCGTTGAAGAAAGTTTGTATAGCACTGTCATTCTGAATTCCTCGAAACTCGGAGCTTTATTTGCGTAAGCCTTGTACAGCCCATCATTCGATATACGCAGTTAGGACAACAGAAACCACACATGCATCGTCCGGCAAACTTTTCTTTCAATCAAAAGCGTGAAATTTGTTCGTCTAGAGAGGACTTTACTTCTAATTTGCCTACTCAATCCAAAGTAGCACTTGTTACCAAAGAGTGGAACTCCGTTAAATTTCTCGAATGTCATTATTATCGGCAAATCTCAAAAATTGGGAACAGGGATGTGACATAATCCCAAGAGATTGAAAACTTGTATAGATTGGTATATTTGGTGGCAGTAATATTCCTATTAAAATAATTGAGAAATTAGACAGGAACTTTTCGTTTTGCTGATCCACCGGAAGTGGCTTGGTTCTTCTTTTATTTTCTTTACAGTGTTGCATTTGCATTAATCATATACACTACATTAGGGACCCAAGTATGTGCAGCACGATTCAACACCGGGTTCCCTATCTCCTTTTGGGTGGGGGAGCAACCTGTTAAATTTTTTCTGATTTTAAGCTCAGAGGTGTCATAACCCGAATTGGGTTATGTCATTGCAGGGGGGAAAGTAAAAATGTATCACACTTGGGATTATGTCATGGCAACCGAAAATTGGGACATAATACATGGAAACCAATAAAAGATTTGTGCAAAAAAGGTTTGGGGTTTTTCACCGTTTTCTAACCTTTGGTGCCCTGAATTACCACCGCTGTGTTTCTTTATAGTTTTTTTAAAGTTCATTGAAAAGCTACTACATTTCGACGGCTAAGTGGGATATCGCCCTATTTCAAAATATTTTTCAAAAACGCCCTATCTCAGAATGAGTTTAAAAAACGACCTATCTGAACAATACAATACAAATTTAGCTGAGATAGGGCGTTTTTAAATCGAATTCTTAGAAATTGCGGTGTTGAAAAAAATTCTGAAATAGGGCATTTTTGAATCAAATTCTGAAATAGTGTTATTTAAACAAATTCTGATATAGGGCGTTTTTGGAAAATATTTTGAAATAGGGTGATGTTCCACTCAGCAGTCAATATGATGAATAGTACAATATTTAATACATAAAAAAATTTTGATCAATACAAGTTTAGCCAAAGGATTGAAATAATCGAACAGCTGAGCACAGCTGTTTACTATTGAGAATGATTATGTCACACATTCGCCACAATGAGCATATTTGATTTTATTTCTTTGCACTTAAAAGTTAGGGTAACAAAAATAATTCGTACAACAGCAGTAGAATGCCGTCAACATTTTTTTCACATTTTTCCCGAAAGGCATCATAAAATAGCAACTTGTTGACTTTGAGCTGTAAAAAGCTGTCTTTATGAAAAATTTGTGAAAAAATTACAATTTCCTTTGAAAAATGTGTATACCCAGTATTATGTTACCGATTAAGCTTGTCATTTAATTAAAAATGTGCCTTATGTTCCCTGCTTGTCCAACCAAAGCTATATCCTACTTGTTCTATGTAGTTACTAATGACGCCTACTCAAACATAGTATCCTTGTAAACTTGGCCTTGATGACTGTCGACCGCCGACTGCAATATAAAGTGCAAAAACAATAACAACAAAAATCTAATCGCATTTGTTGCTTCTTTTTTAAACTGGGTCACCATACCATGCTTTTAACTTATATGCACAACCTTCAGTTTTCGCTATTAAATCTGTAGCTGATGATGATTCACTTGCATATGAAGTGAATGACAGTGGCGCCAATGTTGCCAATTTTTTCTTTGCTATTTCGTCTATAGAAAAACAAGCGACGGGTTATGGTGTGGCGCATTTTGTTCTAGATTTAACAAATCATCAAAATTCATAGCGAAGATGAATGAATGTCAGAGATGGCCAATGGAGAAGCATATAAACGTTTGTATCTATGTATATGAATATATTTGTATCACAGGCATGTTGGTATGGTAAGGCTTACGTAAGTGTAATCGATAATTTTCACAATTCATTGTTGTCGTTATTGGTGCATGTGTATTTGTGTGGGGTTGTTGTGTGTGGGTGAAAAGCTGTGTTGGTCTCAACTAAACAATGATAATGCAGATTTAATTGCAGAGATGTGTAAAATAGGGGCAAACAAGGACACTCACTTTGAAGGTAAATTAGATGGCTTTTCGTGCGCGTGACTTAGTTAAGGCACTTGGATACTTTTAATATGATGGCGCGTGTTAAACTGTTTTGTGGCGTTTTTTGATGAAGTCTACACATAAAAGAATTTTAGTTTTAAAAACGCATAGTAATCGGAAGGGAAAACTCGCATCATCGATGTTGGCGCTCATTTTAGCCGGTTGGTTGAATATCAAAAATTAAAAAACCATAATTTAGAGAATAATTATAAGTAATGATGATACACTCAAAAAAAAATTTCTCTGGATTGAGGAAAAATAGCAATTAAAACGGAGAAAAATGAGAACGAAACAGCATTGAAGACAACTTATGCTTATTCGCAATTACAAAGTTTCTTTAAAATAAGTATTTATATTCTATAGAGTTTAACCGCGTTGGCTTCGTATGTAAGAAACCTCTAAAAACTCCAATTTCTGAACAAACAAATACTTGAAAGCTACGTAATTTTACCAGTTTTTGCAGCAGCTAAGCTACCTTTGCCAAATTTATGCCGACAATTTTTTAAATCATTCATGCTTCGGTACTATTACCTTCTGTTATTAGACCGACTACTACGCGAATGATTTTTATTACCCTTTGAAACTTTGAGTCGGGGATTTTCGTCGCCTCTGACGACTTTAATGCTAGGTTACGAGGGTTTGATTAATAATAATCGATAACCATTAAAAAGGCTACAATAATAATAATAATAATTCCCAACGGATTACCCACCATATCCCGCCCGACCTGGAAATAAAGAGAATAAAACAAGTATTCGCGTATGCTGGAATCGAGCTCTCATTTCTTGATACACTTTAATTGTTTCTCATTTCGAACATATCCGAAGCACACGATTTCCCGATTTCAGTTTTTCGATTTTACACAGCACCAAGTTATAGTTTCAGCACAAAAATTAAAATCATACTAATAATAGTGACGCGGACGACGATACCAACGATAATGTTGTAGGAAATTCATACTGCAACCCTATCAAAATCAACAAAGATCATCATTACTGGCATGTAGTCATCAAAAATTTAAAATGATGAAAACTAACCATTACTTTTGATTAGTTTTATTTTGTTTTTTGTTTTTAGGTTTAGTTTTTTTTTAACTTTTTTATATTTTTTAATGGTTGCTAATAATACTCAATCTAAGCGATAATCATTATGACTAATAATCAGTCAGGTCTGTACTTATGTTGCATTTGCTCATCCCCACAAACTACTAAATGTTACATATATATAAAATATATGAGAGCCAGAGATTATTATGTAGCAACAAATATACGACTATAGCTTCAACAAAATATGCACACATATAAATATATAGATATATGTGTCGGCATACTTTCCAATATGTAATTGAATTTAGAAAACAAAAAAATAAAAAATAAGGAATCATTTCTATTAATACGTGAATTAACACTTTACATTACTCATACGCCCTGTATGCCCGTACTCAAAATAAAATTGGGCTTCTCTCTAATCAATATGTATGCGTATTTTGCAATAGGAAGTTTGTTTAAACTTTAAAGGAACTATTAAAAGTGTGTTTTTTAGCAAATATATGCACATACTGATTTTTAGTGAATATGTGTACGCTTTTATTTCCGTGCTTCTTATGTTGTTCTCAATTTTAGCAACATTTCCTCATACAATTTTCATTGTTCGCATTCGCTTCTTATGCTAATGTAAGCTTAGGTTTTTCAACCTCCTGTACTTCCTTGATAAAAACATGGTATCCAAGCCGAATAAGAACTAGTTCCATAATAGTAACTAGCTATCATAGACATTTTGGATGGTATTTGGAAAAAAATTCGAAAAGTTTATACACAATACCCTTTAACGAAAAGCATTCAATCAGGGGATTCATATAAATTCATAAAAGTGTCGTAAAGCTTATAAAACTTATACAAATGGAAACTTGCATAAAAGATTACGAGCTTTATAATATTTGAATTTTTTTAATTTTTTTTTAATTCTACTTTTAGAATAAAATATGATCGAAGTCAGGAATAATAATTTTTTTTTTCTTTTTTTTTTAATAACTTTTATTAATTATATAAAGTTTGTAGTCGCACAGTATGCATATAGTGTCTACAGTGGGTGTATGCCTTTAGTTTTCATCATGGTCTTTTTTGCAACAGTGGCAGCACCGAAACTATATTAGGCTTCGCTGGTAAGCCGTTAGATAACGGGGAAATATACAAATATATACAGATTTCAGCGAGAAAAGACGCAAAACACTTCGCTCTGTATAAAAGCACAAAATTAATAAAAAGAGCTAACTAAAACAACCAACCGAGTATTATTAAAAGTTTTGTTTTTTGATAGCTGACAAAGAACCATTGTTCTCATAGCGTAGTGCTTAACAAAGTGGTTCTCAGATGAAGAAATCTATCAGCTTCTGAAATTTATCTGTATGAAAAGCTATACGTTGCTTGTTTTATAACTAATAAAAATTATTAAAAAATTAAAATTGTTATTCTCGGCCTTGCGCTCATTTATAAAGTGCTGGAATATTTTAAAAATTCAGTCAAAAAAATAAAAACAATTGGTATACAAAATTTTAGAATAAATATTTTCAAGGAGAAACGATTAAAAGGAAATTATTTAAATTTCATGTTTGAAGAGGTAAAATAAAAATATTAAGTTAAATATTTTTTTATAAATCATAAATTTTTTTATCAAATAAATTAGTCTCTCGATTAAGTCATTTGATTCTGAATTAAAGAAACAAAAGAAATGCCAGTAAAAGGCCTAAACGTTTGAGGTGGTTCGGGAAGACCTAGTTTCCATAGTAGAATTTGTATGTGCTGCGAAACCAACGAAATAGTACCAATAAAGGAAGTAGATCTGAAGTGTAGAATAGTCAACTAGTAATTAACTTGTTCAAAACTACAGAAAAGGTAATACATATGTATGTGAGTTTTTTCATGCCTCTAACTATTCCGCTGCTTCTATTTTTTCTCTGCTTCCTTTGCTCTACTTTTTTTCACTTCCTACTACTTATAGCTGAAAGAATGTCTAAATAGCAGTAGAAAGAAATAGGACAGATAATTTCTTTTTTTTTTTGCTACACTCACACATACAAATTTAGGAACATATTTATGGATTCTTGGATATGTGAATCAAAGCATTTGAAGAACCGGTTCTATACATTTCCAAAGGTAAAAGAAGTACCGTGTCTATTCTGGTAGATAGTTTACAGCATTGATAAAGGACAAGGGAACAACTTAATCCAGATGAACTCAGCTCTTAATCCGACCCAAATTTCAGCTGAATTGAGGGCTAACAGCAGCACGGTATGTGAGTTCTAGTTTTTAGCCGCTGTTCCGCTCCCTAGTAAGTAAACTTCGTTTAGCCAAAACTATTCGAATAATAAGTAATCGGGAGCATTCAATTAGATATATATAAGTGTAAACAATGTTTAATGAATAGCTACATCCTGGAAATATATATGTAGATGATTTGCCTCCATTGGAACAAATATTTTAGCTTCGAATCGAATCCTTTTTTTATATACTTTAAATGTTTCTTCCTTTGGTAATACTCGAACCATTTTCTCGGTTTCAGAATCAAGTCATATTTTCAACATTTTGTGTCACACAAAAATAGCAATCATCATAATAATAGTGGCGGCGACGACAATGCCAGACAATGCCAAGCACAACTTCGCTCTGGATACTGTAATAGGTTAAACTCTTACTTATCCAGACTGAACCTTAACATACCAAACACATGCCCTGCATGTGGTATGTCCCCTCATGATACCATACATCTCTTCTCCTGTTCAGTTGAACCCACTCTTCTAACACCTACATCACTCTGGTCCAACCCTGTGGAAACTGCGCGTTTCCTCGGACTTCCGTTAGAAGAGCCTGATGACAATTTAGAGTGATCGAGCCCACTGGGCAGGGCGAAACACTGTTAAAAACAACAACAACAACGACAATGCCAACAAAAACGTTGTGAGAAATATGTGGGCATTGAGAAACGCAAAGAATAAGAAAAAAAAAGTTGTAGAAAGTGATGGGAAAAGAAAAATAACCGCAAAAGTAACTAAACTCATAAGTGGGCCAATCGTTGGTGAGGATGTGAGTAGCAATATGGAGCGAATGGAAATGCTAGCCTGAGTTTGAGGTAATAATCTGCGTAGGTATATTTGGCACATTGATTAGTGGGCGTGCGCATATTGGAAACTTTTTGTGGGCTAAAGTGAAAGTATTTTACTTAGTACATAAACTGCTTAGCTATCTACATGGGTAATTATGCGAAAAGCTTTTAGTTGTTTATATTTGCGAATGGCTACGTGCTCGCTAAATATCCTAGTTACTTTTGTTTGTTCTCTATTACCAATATTGATATGGTTGTTGTGTTACTCGATAATAGACAGATAATATCAAGGGTACTTAGGATACTCAAAGTTATTAAGTTAAGCCAATGAAACGAGATGGTAGATAAGAAGCGTGTAAGAAATTAAGGAAACTCTTGTTTCCTAGTTCTAAATAAAAACTTTGGTAGTGCCGTAATATGTATTTAGATGGTGTCAATAAGAAAACCTTCTAGACCGAAAGGCCTTTGTCCATTCACTTATGACCTAGCTAGACAGCGGCGGAACTCTAGTATGATACAAATTGCTGATATTTGCGTAAAGGCGTAATTGCTGGCCAGATTCTCTGTTAACTTTTTCGGATCACATTATTTTCGGTTTCATCGCTGGTTACTGAACATCCTGAATAGGCGAAACCCCTTATAGATTCAAACTATCAACAGTGACTATAGGACGACGAAGCTTTGTTTTGACTCGATGAAGCCGTGATTAATTGGGTTTTGCTTTTTTTGATCAAGAGACAATTTAATTTATCTGTTTATTCTGGAACCTGGTGCTATAGACAATCATATTTTGAGAACTAAACCTTTATAGGTGATATCACCCTACCAACCAAGCCTAACAAAATTTGCCGAGGTGAAAACTCGGTTTCCAACCCAAACACAAATTGTTTTGAAATTGCGAAAAGCTTACAATGAAGTTTGATCGTAATTTCCTGTGTGCAATTAATCCTTATTCTAAAATAAAAAGGCTACCAGTCTGATCTTGAGGTCACTTCACATGCTCTCCATTGCGGTGAGATCAGGGGATTTACTTGGCCATTATGCACAGGGTGCATTTGCATTTCTTGAAAACTCACATACCTACTTCGAAGCATGCTTTAGAACATTATCTGGTTGATAAAACCATCTCAGAGTTATTCTTTCTTCTGCATATGACAGCATTACATTATTCCAATTTCGTATTTTTACTTTCCTTGCTCTTATCTGACCTTAAAAAGCCGAACTCGAATTTCATTTTGTTCACTTGTCCCTATTAAATATTGGATATTCCTTAGCTCACATACCTTGACCTAACTTTGACATACATGCATGTATTTAAATACATATATGTATACACACAGATGGTTATGTACTTATACAAGGTGGCGCAAAAGTAATCCTCCTATCAGAAAATGCTATAAATTTTGCGATTGACCCCTAAAGTCAGTTCTGTTTTGACATTTGTGTAGTAAACACATGCGAAATACACGTTAATAAACAATGTTACGCTACACTGCTCCAGAACGCGGAATATTGCTGACTATTTATTTGACCAATAATCGGTCGAGGCCAAACGGTTACTGTGAATGGTGAGCGCTACAGAGCAATGATCAACGAGTTCTTTTTGCCGCAACTTGATGAATTGGGATTGGAAAACATGTGGTTCCAACAAGACGGTGCAACAGCACACACTGCACGTGCCACAACCGATATGCTGAACATCGGAAGCTTACTTTTGCGCCACCTTGTACAAAGTACTGGGAATGCCATAAGCTCAGGGTATTTGCTTTGAACCAAAGAAATTTATTTTCATGCGATTTCGATTGCAATCCAAAACTTTAACGTTTCCACTAGGATCAAGTATTTCTGCAAGAAAGAAGTGGAATGAGTATAAAGTTATAATAGAAAGCATTTAGTAATAAAAAAAAATACTAAAATAAAATAAATTACACAAGGTTAACGAGTTCTCAGCGTGACATTCCTTCTGCAATTATAAAAGTATGTCAAAGAGTATTATAATTAAAAATTCAACCAACTGTTTGCATAATAATTATCACATTCCAATTTATAAAATTCTACACACAAATATACTCACTTTCAATTTCTGTCTTCCTTTTTCTTCTTTGATGCTTTCAGCTCTTTTCAATTGTTGTCTTCGGTTGTATTTCATCGGAGGGTTGGCGTACCGATGAGAATGGCAAGGAAGTATGTTTATATAATGGCGATGGTATGGCGTGCAAATATGGCAATACAATTGGTGTGTTCGGTTTTCTTGCGTCGATGGCCTTCATAGCTGGCGAATATCTGTTTGAGCGTATGTCATCGGTGAAGAGCCGGAAACGGTATGTGATGGCGGATATGGGTTTTTCAGGTAAGTTGAATTGAATTGATTTCACTCGACTCTACTTGTTTTGCATTGAAATTGAAAGAAATGACTGCAATGAAATTAGAAACGTGTAGAAAATTTGAATTTTTCTTACATACAATATTTACCTAAATACAGTTATGTTCAATATAATAGTAGTGAAATTAAAATATATATCGTTTCATAATTTTAATTTAAAACAACACCAATTCCATAACAGAAACCATTTAAAAACAAATTTCTAACTTTACACAAAGTTCAGGAAAATTAATAAAACTTTAAAAAATATACAACAAAATCTTCAAATTGTTTGGCAGAATTTCTAGAAACTTTTTGACTACGCAGTTAGTAGTACCTTAAAACTTCCTCTGAATTTTTAGATTTTCTTTTGTCATTGATGTTGGGTATTTTTTCCATACAAAATTAATTTTTCTTTGTGCGTTGTATGGGTGAAATCACTCAACACCCTAGACGAAAAAAAATTCTAAAAATTCAGGCAGATTTTTTAGCGAGTTCTAACTTACACACTAAAATTGATTGGTCTAAAAAACTGCGTACACAAAAAATTTTATAAAAAACCTAAACTTTGTGTTAACTTTGAAATTTCTTTTTATGTGATTTCAGTTATGGAATTCGCTATATTTTAAATGAAAATTATTCAAATCACATCTTCTTATTTCGTCGATATCCATTTTAATTTCACTACTATTATATTAAACACAGATATATATTTACGTTTTTCTTGACTTTCCTTATTTAGCTTTCTGGGCATTCATGTACTTCATTGCGTTCGTGTATTTGTGGTCACAATGGTCCTCAGCACCCATGCCACCAGGCGGCGAAGGCGTTAATGATGTGCAAGCGGCTATCGTTTTCTCATTCTTCTCGATATTTGTATGGGTAAGTAAATGGTAAAATGAAAATTAAAAACGTTTACAGAAATGCTGACCAACTTCTTAGCGTAAAGTTTTCGATGGCCTTGAAAGTTTTTGAGCTCTTTTTCATTCTTCGAGCTTTAAGTAAATAAAACCTACACTTTCCAAGTTCATACTGAGTGTATCACACCCAGGGCTCCTGCCAAAGTCTAAATATTTAACCACTATAGATGAGTCAAGGTTGTCACTGGCAAGCCACGAGGTTGGATTGAAGGATCAAGAAGCTAACTAATGTCTCCCAGAACGCATTCCGATGATCTGAAAGAAGAAATTTCAAAGAAATTTTTAAACACGTAGATATCTCCCAATCACAACTAGTTCAACACCTTTTAGAGAATTAGACATTCTGTGCTCAAATTTCACATCCAGGACTCCTGAATAAAAACCAAATTACACAAATTCCCAGCTATTATAAGGATATCTATTTCGGGCGCATTTCCGTCTAGAAAAACGCCATTATTAGAGCCAAAACTCTGTCTAAAGAATAACACGACCTTTCTATGGAACCTCGTTTCCTCCTCGCTAAACTTAAGAATTACCTATCCTAAAAAAATTATTTTTACTTCTGACACTCTGTGTTCAATATTAATCCTATTCTATTTGTACTTAGGCTCTTGCCGCTTTTCTCGCCTACAAACGTTTCCTTATCGGGGCCGGTGATGAATTCACATCAGCCTTTGAAACAGATCCAGCGAACGTGGTACATCAACAAGCCTATACCAGCTATTCCATGGATAATGACAACGATCAGTATAGTACCTCGCCGTTCAGTGGCCAACAGCAGCAACAGGGTGAGTCTAAATAAAGTTTAAGTGAAATTTTCAGCTAAAAATGTGTAACAATTTGGGTTTTTAAATAGGCATGCAGCAGCAGCAGCCGCAAGGCATGGAATATCAGCAGCCCACCTATTAAAGCACATTTCATTAGTAACTAAAGTAGGAGTTTAAGCATTAATTGTGCAGGAAAGCGTTTGTTAAATGAACGCTGTTAAGGCTCATTCAAAATGGGTATTAGAGCATACATAATATTTGATTTGAGCTGTAGATGAATGGTAGAAAAACTGCGGTATATTGAAAAAATTTAAAGAAACCAAAAAAAAAAAAAAATTTAACATAAAAAATTATGAACCGAAAACACCGATAAACAACACATATGAAATTAAAAATAGTTATTATACAAATCATGAACACACCTTACCTATATAAATACATGCATACTAACAAAAGAACTGTAAAATTTACAATACAAACAAAAACATAAGTTTTAAGTTTTACTTTTAAAACTCCATAGTAGATAATCTAATTGTATACTTTTTATTTTATTTAAAAAAAAACAAAGATCTATTTTATTTATATAACATGTAGGCAGAAGTACATATGAATGCGCCAAAATGAGATTGTAGGGAAATCAAGTTTAAAACTTTATTGTTTTTAAAAAATTAGTATAATTTACTAAATTCGTATTTTTTAAATTCCAAAATTATGGGGTTTCCTTCATGCGTCGTATTTGGGATTTAACATGACAAGCAATGGTTAATCCAGTGAAACCATTAGCTCAAAATCCAAAACAAATTTTCTTATGTTAATCATTTATCTGCCAAGAAAGCGATGACATTTGATTACTTGGCGTCTAGCACACATCCAACATATTACGTAACAAATGACAACCTATAATATCTCAAGTTCATTATGAGAGAAATTAGTCCCATGAAAATTCACTCAGATGAAATGATTAAGTGTTTTCAGAACTTTTATTTCAGCGAATCTTTCATTTCAAGGTACTTCTATAAATCTGCTGACATGTCGCCTGCAGATAATCTTGAAACAATTATTTTAAAGGCAGGTTATCAGCCCCAAACAGCAAACTTCCTCAGGATGAAATATATTCAAGAGCTTCTTGCCTGTTGTCACTTTTTACCGATAACTGGCATCAATTGGAAATAGCAAAGGAGGTTAAGTCATCATCCACCTGTTTTTTTCCCATCTCAATCGTGGCCCCGAAGTGTAAACGTATTAATTGGAAACCCCTGACATTTTCAGTTTGTGAAACAAGACATTAGAGAGAAAAGCAAAATCATTTGCAGGTTATGCGTAAAACGTTACAGCGTAGTATATTTGTCGAAAAGCGTAATAACGCTACTACCACGATTATGAAGTTCTAACACTGACGACAAGCGTTCACATATAGTTCCAGTAAGTGAGTTGCGCCAAAAACTAGGCAACTTTTAGAACTTTGAAGCTGTTTTTGTAAAATTTTCAATTTTCTAGAGTTAGCGTTTTTAGCTATGAATGTTCATGCATTACAACAAAAATTTATATACAGATAAAAAAAATAAAATAAATAAGAAAAATTTATAAAAACTATATAAATGTAATTGCGTAATTTTATAAATGAATTTTGTGTCGCATTCAAATAAAAAATTGCTTCATAAAAATTACTAAAACAGCAGTATTTTTGAAAAATGTGTAAAGGCTTTGGCTTCATAAAAAAAATATTATCTTACTATAATAAGAAAGTATTGAAAATAGTATTATAAATAAAAAATAGTTAATAGCTATAATATTTGTTAATAAAAGTTGTAGAAATGTAGTAAAATGACACTTATTAAAATCAATCACATACAAATATGTGCATTAGAGCGTATCGAAAAAAAACTAAATTTTCTTCGTACACTGGCAGAGGAGGTAGATGTTGAATTGCTTATGCTTAAGAAAACTTCCAGTCTCTGCGCTCTTAGTGTCCACTTCTCTCCCTGCTTCATACCTTTCTTTTACTCCTCCTTTTCCTCATTCGTACTGATTTCCTCTTCCTATACTTCTATCTTTTCAGCTTCCTCTTCTTGATATCCCTCTTCGATTTTGTTTAGTTAAACTTAGGTGTGGCCAGACAAATTTTTTTGTAAACTGTAAAAATAGTTCATATTTTGTTTTCTCGATACGATCTAAGGTCCATAGTTATACATATTAAAGTTCATAAAAAATATTTTCTGTAAAACATTTTAAGCCAAAAAAAGTATGTATTAACATATATATGTAAATTAAAGAAATGTCTACCCAAATGTATGACAACTTTAAAAAGTAAAAGATATAGTAACAACAAAGAAACAAAACAGTTCATGTTTAAAAGTGTGGGTACCAACTTTTTTAATATTTTTGCACCTCATTTCTATGGAAAAGTTACTTTTGGAATTCTAATGGCTGAAATACATAGAACATTGAAACTTTGAACTTAACTTTGACAGATATCCGCCATAAGTTAAGAATAGCTGAACATTTTGCTTCGCTTTACTTTCCACAAACTTATCTGTCAAAGTAAAGTCTGAGGTTAAGGTTCTATGTAAATCGGCCTTAATACTCTTCACTAATGCCCAATAATCACAACGGATTTGTCGTTAATACGAGATGCGTTCGCTTTTTCTGATAGTATTCGGGTCTATCATTTACCTCATTTATACCTATAAAGAAACGATTTAAAAAAAAAACGCATTTACTGAACACACATACTTATCAAGTGTTTATACGAACGCACCTAAATCGATAGCAAAGAAATCGTCTTAAACTGACAGTACGAAACAGCTGTAAATTTCGTGAAAAGTGTGTATAGAAAACACATGAATTACTTTGCAAAATTATAAACAACAAATGTAATATATTTAAATAGAAGAAATATGTATAAAATATAAATAAAACACGAACAAAGGAAACGCGTGCTCTATGTGAGCTGGTCCTCAGTTCGCTTCGAATATGAGAGATGTTTATAATTTTGATAATTTCATGATCACTGCAGGACATCTATCGAACAGCGATAATTTCTATCAAGTTTCGTGCTCTTTACGGAATTAATAAAGCTGCGAAGTTAGATCGGCGAATCCGAAATCACTTATCGCTAAAAATTCGATTATTTACTATTTGATATTTTAGATATTTTTCAAGAGGGTCTTTTGCCCCATATCATCCTCGTTTTTGGTTTTATTTAAAGGGAACAATACAATGTGCGAAAGCTCTACATGAAGTAATTGAAAAAAATATACTGATTGCTGGGTTTTACCAGATTTTTTTTTTTTTTAACTTATAAAGACGGGTTTTTTGTGACCATTCCACCGGTTGTTACCATATTGGTAAAGATTTGGCCTTTTGAAAAAAAAAATGCTTGATATAAATCGGATGAAAATTAAAAGAGGCAAAACACAACTAGGAAGTAATTTTTTTTTCAATTAAAATACCATTTGAAAGCAATTTAAAAAATTCTCATTACCTTTTCTAAAGCTTTAAAATTGTGTCGACCTCGTGCTTGTTTCGTCATGAATTTGGAACTGTTTTATCGAACTCGAAAAAGTCAAATAAAAAAATACCCTAATTTCACACCTAAATCTATTTTGGAAGGTTATGATAAATTGTGTTTTGGTTATATTAAACTATATATTTACCGTTTTTGTTATCGATTTGTGGTGTTTGAAACATTTGTACACATATGTGGGCGTGGTAATAAAATTTGGCTGTTGTTCATCATTTACTTTTAAGCCTGTTTATGAATTACTCAAACATTATTATGGGCTTGTTAATTGTTGACAAACATACCTTGTATGTACTAGGGACGGCTGATAAGATCTATAGTGTCGATCTGACACGAAATGCTACGCAGAAATGCATGCACTCAACGTTATGATTTCTCTATCCAATTCCAGGGTATCAAAATGAGCTAAGTATACTTATTATACGTACTGTAATGACGTTTGGAAATTCTCGTAAAATTTTTTTTCCGTATATCCAAAACTAAATTATTCGCAACAACATAGAAACAAGTACTGTTGATAATATTACGCCATTAAACCACGAACTGGGCACATTGCATCAAAAATTAAGAACAGTAAATATACGTTTTTAAAATAAGTTATTTAAGATATTTTTTATTATTAATATTATTTCGAAAAATACTTTATAAATTAAAATAAAGCTATGATTATTTAGGTTAGTAATTTAAATTCATTTTGTTTTGTCCAAAGTTTTCTAAAAAACAAGGTTGATTGCAATGAATACCTAAGTACATACATACTAACTTAAACGTAGACATTCTAATATAATTATCTACATATGTATATAAGTATTGATTTAAAAGTAGATTCATGTATTTACTTGTAGTAGATGTGAGTTCGATTGGTAAAATTAGATAAAAATTATCAAAAAAAAAATAATAATATAAAAGTTAGTGCAAAACATATGCAGCCCATCCTAAACAAAAACTAAACACAAGAAATCAACTAACATATAAATAACGGTAAACAAAACTGATTAACATAGATAAAAGGCAATAATAATAAAAATTAACTACGAAAACAAACACAAAAAGATACATTACTATACAGAGAAAAACAGAAACAAGGAAATAAAAAACAGCTAAAAAAATTTAATTATTTATTATAAAACAAAATTGTACTCATACATACATTACATTACATACAAATATGTATAAGTTAAGTATTGTAATTTTGTTCAGTTGATAAAATCATTGCATATATGAGAATAAAATATATTATATATATATATATATATAAAACAAATAAATACATAAATAAAATTTAAAACTGAAAAAGGGTATGTCATTTTTGTAATTATAAAGCTTTTGGAAATTACGGACCACACACCGAGCTGTTCAAACAAGGGCGTGAGAGATTAATAAAAAAACCGGTATCAACTCTTAAGCAAAATATCTTTCGAAAAGTGTTTAGACTTGTAGTTAGGTATCGCCAATTAATTTGGTGGTGTTTAGAAGTGTGTCAATTCAGTTATGCCGATTCTCGTGTGTAAATCATGTCAAAAAATTACTTTTGACATATTTGGAAAATATAATTCAATGCAATAAAAATAAAATAAAAGTTCTTCGAGATCCTTAAAACGAACCCGCGATGCACGGGTTGCAAAACGGACGTTTATCACCTGCGACGTTTATCAATGCTGTGCTTTAGATCTACCCAAAGCTCACATCAATTTCGTATAACACGCCGCTCGGCGAGTGGTTAAAAGTTACAGAATTGACCTACTGAGAAGCTTATGCCAAATGAGGTTGAGCAACACGAACGTTAATAACCAGGATTGGGAAGGGCCTGCTAGTTTCTTCGGTAAACTGAACTTTACTTTACTGTGGCACCTTTACAAGTGAAAATATATGTATATTATTAAAAACGTATGGCAGCACACTTCCTTGTCATACATCGAAACAGCTGATCGGCTTTCGAAAAATTTTATGATTTATCATATTTTGCCAGATGAGTAATTTAGTTTATTATAAATTCAACTATCGAAAACGATCATATCTGTTTAATGAAAAACGATTTTTTCTGATGACGAAGCGAAGTACAATATAAGGACCAATTTGAAGAAAGTGGTGATACAAAGAAATGAAATGCAAATCCCAAAGAACTACGTCAATGGATACAAAAACATTTAAGTCAACTAATACTTTAATTGAACTAAAAAGGCTTATATGGTCGAGTTCTAAACTTTAAGTAGCTTTAGCGAAGGAAGAAATCGATTGTTAAATAAAAATTCTTGATCTTATCAGTCAAACGAAAATTATTGTCGCACTCTATATAATTTTCCAAATGAAATTCATAATAATAATAATAATAATAATAATAATAATAATAATAAGTACTAATACGATTAAAACAAACATAAATATATAAGTAGACATACACACAATTATTTAGTGTAAAATTAGGCGTACTTCACACTAGCACACTTCCTAAGCCTATACTTCCGCCATGCAACCAATGACGAAATTCATCACGTGACAAATCGGCAAATTGGTTAACACCCATTTCGAATGTCACCTCACCGCGCTTGTAACGTTCATTATGCGCATAAATCATGTGAATATTATTACAAAATATTGAACGACGACGTGATTCCTCAGCTATTGAACTATATTGCTTTTTGAATTCGGACTGCAAAAGAAATCCAAAATTTAAAAATTTGCATAATGAAAACGCGTAAAACCCGAACTCGATGACTAGCATATGGCGCGTTTCAGGCGTGCTATGTAAATGGTATAGCTAAAAAACGACGCAAAGTCAAGAACATCTGAAAATTCCAAGAGGCTAGTCATGGAGTGCTGACTTTAGTCCTCTCAGCAGCTGCATACCTTATATAATTGCCAACTTTCTTCACTGCACTCATCCACAGCAACGCACAGGCTGCAATAAACTGTCAATGCCAAAAACGTTAGCAAAAGTAAGCATTTGAAGTGTGTTAGTTCCCTGAAGGTACACATTTTCACTTTGCTTGAAGTCGAGTGTTATGCAGCTAAGCGTAAAATACTTGAATATTTCGCGATCGCTTTGTGATTTATACTACACCTTGAGCTTTGTTTAGTGTGCTTAAGCTCTCAGCGGTCGGATTGACAGTGTCTGTGTGTCATGTACATGTGAGGTCTATGCTCGCCTTTCCGATAGTCAATTGTGGTAATCAATTATTTTTATATATTTCTTTTTACAATTTTTTTTTCTTAAATATTCCATGTGATAATGAACGTTTAATGTTGGTTGCTGTGGTCCAAGTTGTGGGTTCAATTCATATTTCATTATCATTGTGTTCCTTTTTTTTTTTTTACTACCGCGTGTTGTTGAATGCTAATAAATTATTTAAATAAAAGAACAATACCGATGACGTCGATGGATTGATGAATGGTTTCAAGGGAGAACTTATGAGCATAAAATTAAAAAAAAAATTGGTGCGTGTGGTATAGAAATTAGTTCAACTTAGGATTCCATAAACGCAAAACTTTAAATCGAAAAAGGGTAGTGATTGAGAGTAAAAAAAGTCACTACCGCCAAGACCAGTAGGAGAATGTACTAGTGCCTGAGCGTACCAGATGAGTATCCGAAAAGGGACTATCCACATTGATAACACTCTTCTTAACCTTCGCGGAGTATTTTACCTTTACAAACACTAACAATATTACTGCTCCTCATGTATTACATACCACACTTGGATTTGAGGTAGCAAACAAGTTATGCCATGAGCGATTACTAAAAGTGGCGTTAGGCGCCTTAGATTGTAAGGTTTCCTATTATAACAAAAACAAATATCAAATTCATTATTTCAAATTTATTTCTAGTTTTTTATAAAAAAAATCTCATTTTTATAATCTCATTAAAATTAAAAATTAACATAAATAGCCAAAGTAACAATTCATATTATCACTTTTCAAAACTTATTCGAGCATTATTAAACTACTTTTTTAGTAGGCAGTTTTCTCTCCAACTAACCTCACTTTACAAAATTGGATAACTGCACTCACTGGCGATGCCACAAAAACTATTCGCATTCCTCAGCAAACGCATGAAACCACCTTCACCCCAATTCTCCGAATACGAATTCTTTATAATCCAATAATCACGTCCATTCTCACTACCATAGCCCACCACAACTACAGAATGATTAACCTCTTCCTTATTGCATTCATTATCATCATATATGCCGCCCATATATTGTTCAAAAGAAATGGGTGCGCCGTTTATGGAACAAGCCAATGGTCCCAATGTTGCAATGACCTCCTTCATTTTCTCTTCATCACCCGGTTTAATGCGCGCATAATCACGTATCATTACACCACGTCCCGTATCATTGCGATGACATTGAGCATTCTCCATTTGTGTGTACGGATAATTGTTCGCTATCGATATACCATTATCGCGTATATATTCGAAACCATACTCTTGGAAGCCACCATCACAACCCAAATTTCCATATTCATCAGCGCAATCGACTAGATTTTGTTGGGAAAGCGGCACTAAAATGCCAGTGCGACGAAAGAGATGACCCTCAAGTGCACCAGCTGTTGCGAAAGACCAACACGAACCACAATCATAACCCTGGAAGCCGGGTGGTGTTACGCCACCCCTTTCGCGCCAATCAAATGAGTCGGGTAAATTTTGGAGATTCGCTTTGGCGGTAACAAAGTTGGTATGTTTGGAAGTAATCTCTCTGTTGCGAAGTTGAATAAATGAAATAGAAGAAATGAGTTACAAAGAATATTAATCATAAATGCGGATCTAAATTTTAGCTGATAAATTGTTATTTAATATTAAATGTTTGACATCATTTTACAATTATCATGAACTAATAAATAACAAATAAATTAAAAAAAAAAAATGATTTAATTCGTTAGCGAAAGTAAAATCACGTTTTCACACATATGTTTGTGCTAGAGATGTTGCGAATATTCCTATTTTCATGCAGCTTCGATATTCGTCTTGGCATCTACCAAATTCAAATCGGAGCTTTTACGAAGCAAGATATTATGCAAGTCGTGACGCGACAAGCTTTTACTTGAATTTTGGAAAACGAGCCAACATTTATCTTTAAAAGTGGAATTTTCAATAAAAAAAATCAAGAAATATTCTGCCAAAGTTAGGTGCTTGGACGAATATATAAGAAACCTAAAGCTTTCCACGAGCCAAAATTTATCTTTAAAAAGTTCGGTTCTCGGACGAACACATATATTTATAAGAAAACTAAAGATTGGTACTTCTTTTGTATAAAAAATACTACATCACTATCCGATTCGCATGCTTGGACGCGTATACCTTAAATTAAATATCCGCACCATCCCTGACTTTTATGTATGAATGTGTGCGTCATGGCCCAACTAACCGGTCGTGGTATTAGACCAGCTGATTTCTACTTTTTTTCTCGAGTTTCTACAGTACACCCATTTCCCAGTGGGATTTTGACATTAAACCTATGAATTACAAAAAGAAAATATATGGAAAATGTGTGTTTGCGAACTGCTACGACCTGATAGTTGGGACATGATATTCGTTGTGTATATTCATGAAAACAATGAATGAATGCTGAAATTATTCATAACCGGATCTTAATAGAAAATGGAACTAATTAGCAATTTAAATTGATTTACAATTCTTGCTGAAGGCAGCAATAACCTCAGACGCATAGTAAATTTAAAAGAATGGGCAAATCAACAAGCATACGAGTATATAGTTTATAGGTTTTTTGAATGACTTTGAACTCAAAGTATTGGGTAGTTTTTGAATTAATGAACTAAGCCTTTTAGTTGAACTAGTTCGTTCAGTAAAGGTAAGTAAACTTTTCTTTGGGCTCTTTGCAAGTAGAATTTACGTAAGTTATTTTAAAACTTATGGCAACTCCCTTTGTTGGCATATATGGAAACAGCTGATCAACTTTCGTGGTAATTTTGCAAAGTAAGTTGCATACAATACCGCTCAGTGCTTGTTGTTATGTTTTCATAAATTACTCTATCGGAAGTGATAATGGGTTAATTATTTCTTTGTGATGCCAAATCGAAAGGCAATATGGGGCCACTTTAAAGAAAGTGGTGATGCAAGGAAAATGAAATGCAAATACTGCGGAACTGCCATACCTGTTTCTGGCGGGTCGCTTGACAATATATATGGATTGCGTAAACTAGTAGTAAAACTAACACCATCATTGAACTAACAATCTTAACAATATAGTATAACAATATACGAGATAGCCCAATTGAGATACGCCCATCCTTAACTTAAACAGAAGTTAACAAAAGGGGAAAGTCCTTTATCTTTCTAACCAGCTCCGATAAAATCGTGGTCGTTGATTCTCAAGAAATTCGAATGAATATTTTTCCGCGAAATTCGAATCCAAACATTTCAAAATTTATTCATCAGATTCTGTCAACATTATCTTCATTTAAGCATTAAAAGATTTTCTGCGTAAACTTCAAACAAGTACTAAAATTGTTTTTATTACTCACTCTCCAAGAAATGTTATTCTCGATCCAGTTATTCTAGACAATTCCGTACGTGTCAAATCCGCCAGCGGGTTAATACCCAAACGAAATGAACTCATTCCCATTGCCGCATATTTATTCGTAAAATCCACCAATGATTTTTTGCCAATAAATATTGATTCACGAAACTGGCGCTCCCTTTCGTCCGTATACGTTTTACCGGTTTGTGCTAAATATTGATCAAAATTTTGTACATCACATAGTTTTGGGAAAGTTTGTAATGGCCTATTTGGTATGGCCGATCTTGGAGTGGCAGATGCGGGCGTATGCCATATAAGCAAGCAATAAAAAGCCGCTGGTAAAAAGAGATACAGTGCTTGCGTTGAGCCCATTTTTGTGCGTAAGTTTGTTTTCAAACTAAACCTGCAAAGAAAAAAATAATACATTTTTTGTTTTACTACAGTATATATTTATGTATGTTTTGTTAAAAACGCTCCTTGGCGTCAATTAATATTTATGAACCTATGTAAATATCAGCATTTTAAAATTTATGTTAATGCTTAAAACTAATTGAGTAATTTAGGGTTTGATATAAACCAGACTCTTAGCTCAAAAATAAAAACAGTTAATGCTAATTTCTTGGGTATATTTTTTGATTTCGATTTCAGCACCAAATTAACAAAAAAAGTGCCCAGTGTTGTGATAGTTCACAAACAATTTAGAAAGATATTTTTTGTTTGACAATAAAAAACATTAGAAATGAATATTTAACTATATCCTCTGTAAGTAATTTGGGTAATCATTTCGTGTAATGTCAATGTAAATAGGCGCTATCCGGTGGCAGTTCGAGCTCCGGATCACACTCAACTCTAACTGCAACACTCCCGTTCATTAGTAGACTTCAGAAGCAGATGTCAGCGCTTGCTTCTCATTTCAAACATTTGGTTGAGTACCAAAAATCATGAAATTCGTTTTAAGAATACGATATTAATATGATAATTTAAATAATATATATATACATATATATACATTTACCAATAAAATGTCTTATCTGACTCAGGACCACAATGACCGGATGACGCCTTATATGTAAGAATGGCGAGGAACTTGAAATGATTGACACCATCATTAGGCTTGAATATATTTGAATGACGAGCACATATTCAATAAACACTTAAAAAACGAAAATGTAATAAATATGAACTTAATTGGTTCAAGTTAATTTGAGATTAAAGAAATTATTCAAATAAAGCACAACAAGAAATGTGTGAAGGGAGATTAATTAATAATAAATTATTAATGATTTTGAAACAGTGCATATTGAGGTTTGAGTTAATGATTAGCCTACTTTAAATATTTTTGAAGAATGTTCTATCCGTGCATTAATCGTTACATGTGATACTAAGAAATTTATTTTATCAATAGGAGTGTGTCCATACTAAAGATGAGAAACCATAAAACTATCTGGCTTACAAATTAAAACAGACATCTATATGGATCTATCTCACTGAAATCGTTGTTGTTGCATTTACGCGTAACATTTTTTATCTGTCGCTAGATCACGACCATCGGATGATGGCTATAGGGTAGCCTCCAGCTCAGCGTCGTTATCAACAGAAAGTGACCTCCAGCTCAGGCGTTTTTATCTAGACCTCTCCTACATATTTACACAATTATTCAAGTTTTACATAAATATTCATGTCTATCTTACTTCACGAAATTGTGTTTTTTTCTACATTTCCACTCTTGCAACTATTTACGAGTAGATGTACAAATAAATCAATCGCTTCACAACAAAATCGAATAAAAGTGAAATTTATATTCATAATCATCTTAAAGCAAAAACAAAACAATAATAGATACAATCAAATCACTCAAAATAACAGTCAAGCCGGCATATGTAAAATTTAAGTGTAAAATAACAATAAACAAGAAATACAGCTGATGGTGATTTGCATTGTTGTTTTATTGTAGTTGCCCACCAACATCACAACTCAATCCACTCAGAGCTATTACGACATATTGAAATTTTTATCCCGTGCTGGACAGGTGTGCCTATGTACGAGTATATATGGGTTTTTGTGTGGCAATCATGCAGAATAGAAATGATGATTGACGGGAGTTGATGACATGCGCTTATAAAATTTTTTATACCCAACTTTACTAGTAGAGAGAGTATAATAATTTTGTTCATATAACTGATGTTTGTAATGACATAAAGAAGTTTAGTTTACTTTCTAGTTTAGTTTGCTTTCTAAGTGATATACTATGTAAACGTAGGAAGTTCTCAGGAGGAGAACACCACAAACTTCAAGCTAGAGGGTTACCTTTGGAGGCGTGTAAAAACAGTGAAACTTCTGGTTGCAATGTTATCTAAAGATTATCATGTTTACATTACAAAATATATACAATAAAAGTCAAATTAAAGTCATGAATAACCAAATTATCAAATAAAAGTCAAAAATTGATTTATAGTAATTTTTGTTATAAAATTTTTCGACCCTGTGCTTGTTTTTTTTTATGGTTTTTGTTTAGTGGCATATTATTTAAGTAGTTCAACAAACTTATTTAGCAATAGGTATTTGCTATAAAACTAAGCAGAAAAGTATCTTTAAGTGATAATTTATTTAGTTTTGCTGTTAAATGAATTAAGTTGCTGGTTTTGGGAGTTCCAATAAAAAAAAAAGAAAAAACAATAAAAAAAAAACATTTAAATGAATACTCAAACTATATCATTTACTAAATTAATTATATATTCGTAATAAAATCCACTGTAAAAAACTGACCCACATTCCATACAAAAACGATGTGTCCTTATTTCGAAGAGAAGCACATGAAATGTCTCAATACTAACCAATGTCTGGGCATACGATTATAAACAATGTATAATGCAGAGTACAAATCGTCTAACTAGGCTTTTTAAGTTAGATTTAGTTAGAAATACTCCCCACCTATTATCTTCTTTACAAAAGCTGTATTGAATAAGTTATATGCGATTTTGAAGTTACGATATGCGATTTTGAAGTTGATAAACTGGAATGACACGTGAAGACCAAACAGGGTCATATTGATATTGGCACTCCTTTGTCGGATATGAATTCGGTACGCTCTGCTGCTAGCCCGACTGTTGGCGAACGATTTCGTTGACCCCGGAACCGGGAACGTTATACTCCGAATTTGTTTCGAAAATTCTTTATATCAACTTAAATTCAGTATATATATTTCCAGCTGACATTTGACGTTTGAAACATATTCTGAGATTGGTTATTTTTGAGAAAAGAGAAAGGGTAATCTACTACTCAACCTTCGATATGGTTTCCGTACTACCTTATTCTGTATTTTCGTCTTCAAATCTGTCGAATGGGTTATCTTATTCACATATTTATGAATTTCGTATTTATTATCTATAACATTCTTTTTTTTTTAACCATGCTTTCTACTAATTTTGTTAATTTATTTTATTGGCACCTTATATTTTATTTGTTACTAGAAAACCCGGCCATGCCTCGCTACGTCTGAGCACTTATTGGCTGAGTCCGATTTTAATCTTTATATATTTGTAACCATTACAGATATGGCACTTAATCACATCGTTTATTGCAGCACTCATTAGCACCTTTTGTTTGATGCCCATATTTTAAATACGTATTTTGGGTCACCCTGGTCCACATACTGGTAGATAACTCCGAAACCGGTAGAGTTATTGAAATAAGGGTTAACTTAAATATTAAGTTTGACGTTTAGTAATGCAAAGGTGAGATCGTATTCAATTCTATTCAGCAGTTTTTGAATGATACGCGTTCAAACATACATACAGACACACACAAATGCTAAAAACTGTTCCTGTGAATTCTATAGGCTCAAATGATCCCTTCTTTCAATTTTTCTTGACCATTTGCAATATTCTGTTACAATTTTTTATAAACATTGTCGTATATTCAGTTACTAGTTTTGTTGTCAAAGTAATTTTTTTAACAGTTTATGTACTCGAAAAATAATAATATTCACACTTTTAAACAAAATTGTGTTTCAGTTTCACTAATACAGCAAATCACAACAGTTCTAAATTTGTATTATTATATACACATATTTTTGTTAGTAATTATAAATCCGCCATAAATATTTCCGTAATTTTTGTTTTTGTTGTTTACTTTTTATATCGCACCTGTAAAAAAATGTAATTTGCTTGACTGCCGCAGGATTTGTAACACTTCCGGTACGTTAACGATGCCCGCAACGAAATGATCCCCTAACTTCGTTTATTTATTCACTTTCGTTTTTTAGAGTAGAAACACAAGCTTATAAGTTCGCTTTTAGGTTTTCTCTGTTTGTATCCGCGTTGTTACGAACCGTCCGATGTCATCTAACGATCAAGTCGAAATAAACCGATTTGTTGGTTTGAAAATGTTTTTATCATTCATCAATGCTTAAATCAATCTTCGAATTGGTTAAGCTAGTGGATGCTGAACACGCGCATATTACACATGGGTGAATTTGTTGTTGTACAGAGGGTATTTCAATACAAGTGATGCCATGAAATATTTAAATGAAACGTGTAAGAAGAATGGTGCCTGCAGGTTTACGTTATGAATGTGCAAAACCCGCGGGATATGTGAACGCTAACCTCAGGCGACGAAGGTAGAGAGACGCAAGGCCAAAATGCGGGAGTATGAGAAGCTTGAGATGCTGGCTGAGAGAGATAATTCCCGAAAACTCTACTAAAATATCAGGCGGATGGAGAAAAAAGGGAGTAACCAACTTACAAAGCATACTTTACTCTATGAAAGTCCGCTTTTCCTCAATGCTAACTTTGCGAGTGAGATGACGAACCCGATACCAAAAAACGTTCCACCACGTGCCTATGATGAAGTAAGGAATGCAATATCGCAACTCGAAAACAATAGGGAGGACGTACTACCCACCAAACTGTTCAAATACGGAGGCGTAGAGTTATTGAAAAGCATGCCACAACTCTCATTCAGATTGGAACTTAAGTGTACTATGCCCAATCCATAATTCCTAATACTCGAGAAAAAAATTCTGCGGAAGATTTATGGTCCTTCTCGCGGTAGAAGGAAATTGAACAATGTGCTGTATGAGTTTTACGCAGATATGACCACCGTGCAGCGAATTACAGTTCAAAAGTGACGCTAGCTGCGGCATGAAAGTGGAAGTTGTGTAGTTATTTCAATCAAGTGTGTTTAATTTAGACGAATAACAACGTTTAATTATGGCTCGATTTGGTAAGCATGGTTTGCATACACAAAGGGCATTGCCATTGAGACACCCTTTTAAGTGTATACACATATGCACCACATTTGAAACAAATAGTTTGACCATCCAGCATCGTTAACGATCTACTTAAATGACCCATAACGAAGGAGATATTCAGACGCATATAATAAAATTTTTTAAGTGTTTGTATGCACAAACATACTTACATAGTTATTCAAATACACCTGTGGATACTCTACATAGTACAGTGGCATATCGAGGGGAGGGTAAGGGGGCAACGGCCTCGGGCGTTCGAGATCTTCCTAAAAATTGCGAAATGATACACAAACATTTTTATTATAAACCAATTGATCAAAACATTTTATATAAATTTTTGATGGAAAAAAAATTCTTTCAATCTTATTTTTATACTCTCGAAAAATTGAAAACTCAAACTTTTACTTCTCAATAATGAAAAAATTTAAAAGTGAACATTTCTGGATTTATTTACTGTAAATTCACTTATTATATTCTCGTAATCTAGCAATGCAGCAGTTTCAGCAGGTTTGATAAATTTGATAAATGATCTTTCACACGAAGAAACTGAAACAGGTATGGTTTAATAATAATTATTAGCAAAGCTTTCGCTAATATTTTGTAAGCTTCTTCCCATTGATGAAATCTAAAACGAAAGTTATTAAGGCATAAATCCGATTTCCTCTTCATTTTTCTTCCCTCTTTTCAACAGAAGTTGGGCGTTAGATTAACGTTGAGCAAGTCTTAGTAATTCAAGTCATCTGGATAAGTCTCGGTAAGTTGCTTACATTTTTCTTCCATCATCCTCGGCCCCATGCGATAAATTTCAAGGTACGCTACTGAATAAGTATAGCGACCTTTTGAGTTTGTATTTCGGCTAAGTCACAAAGCTACCGATTTTTATTGTTTGTTTTGTGTTTTTTTCCCATGCTTTTGTAGTTTACTATTTCCATTCATTTTTTTTTTTTTTTTTTGTTTTTGCCCCTACAGCGATTTGAATGAATAAGGCATGTCAAATGTTTGTATCTCTAATATATAGATCTTCTCGTTTGTAGGGTTTATTGGAAAAACCCATCGAAAGTGCTAAGAAAGATTTCAAAGTGGTGCACATATGTATATGTACGAATGTATGTGTAAATATGTGTCTCTATTATTCACCTTTTCGTTGTTATAAGTCATAAGTCATGCACACTCATAGATGTTTGAGTTATATCAGAGTTTGCAGTAACCGTTGGGAGTTTCGATCTCTTTTTTTTTGTTTAATTGAATGAGATCGCAAGTTTATTAATAAGAGTTAATATATTGATTAATCTGTTTATAATTTTATGTAAATACATATATACTTGAACTTATATGCCTAATTTGATCACCCATTACAGTTTTTACAGCACGGTTAAGCACCAAAAGACGAACCCAACTGCACTTCTCTCAGCCAAACTCCATCTATAAGTAGACATGATGACTAAGTAGGGCTATGTACTGTTATAACAACAAGAATCATAGCATGCGTTGATCAATGTAGTTTTCGAAAACATGCTCATAAATAGTTTTTTGACTATACTCGGGAATGATTTTTTCAATGCTAAATTGTAATGGAACCAAAATTTTTACCATTTCTTACATTTTACCCAATTTTCTCCGAAATCCATTGAGATGACGTAGAAAAATCCTCCCTTTACTGAAATGCACATTAACGAAATTGGTTTGATAGTAGACCTGTTTAATAATGATTACTAATCGTAATGATTACCGGTTTGATTAATTATTTTATTGAGAATCCATTTAATGATTGATTTCCATTACTTTAAAATTTTAATGATCATTTTCCAATTAATAAAAAAACGGCGGCCGCCGTGGTGTGGCGGTAGTGTTGCCGGCCTACCACACCGAAGGTCCATGGTTCGAGCCCTGGTACAGGTAACATCAAAAGTGATTTGAAAAAAGTTTTTCAAAACGGGGTCGCCCCTCGGCAGTGGTTTGGCAAACTCTCCGAGTGTATTTCTGCCATGACAGGCTTCTCAGCAAAAATTCGTCTCCTTTGTAGATGCCGTTCGGAGTCGGCAAAAAAACTGTAGGTCCCACCAATTTGTAGGGAAAATTCAAATCGGCACACCACAAATTGGAAGAGAAGCTTGGCGCAAAAATCTCTTAGGAGGTTTATGATGATATACCTGTTGTATATCGCGCCATAGAGAGAGAGTCCAAAAAAAAAACAAAATAAAAAAAAGTTGTTTTGATTACTTTTAATTATTTTGTTTTTTTGGATTTTTTTATTATTATTTTTGAATTTTTCCAGTTGTGTTGCAGAAGCACATAAATATACAAATCAACAATACTACAAAAAGTTAAAAGTAATCAAAAAAAAAACAATAATAATTTTCATAAAAATTAAAAAACTGAAAAATTATTATTCTTGGCCTTGAGCTAGTTTCATGAACACTTGTAATCAAACATATTAAAAAAAAATATTTTAAAAATCAAAAGTAATCAAAACCACTTTTTTGATTATTTTTGTGATTTTGTTTAATAACTGAAAAATTCATAATTATTTTTTGATTTTTTCTAATCGTAATCAATGAATAATGGCGGCCGCCGTGGTGTGAAGGTAGTGTTGCCGGCCTACCACACCGAAGGTCCATGGTTCGAGCCCTGGTACAGGTAACATCAAAAGTGATTTGAAAAAAGTTTTTCAAAACGGGGTCGCCCCTCGGCAGTGGTTTGGCAAACTCTCCGAGTGTATTTCTGCCATGACAGGCTTCTCAGCAAAAATTCGTCTCCTTTGTAGATGCCGTTCGGAGTCGGCAAAAAACTGTAGGTCCCACCAATTTGTAGGGAAAATTCAAATCGGCACACCACAAATTGGAAGAGAAGCTTGGCGCAAAAATCTCTTAGGAGGTTTATGATGATATACCTGTTGTATATCGCGCCATAGATAGAGAGAGAGAGAGAATCAATGAATAATTGTCTTTTCTTGAAAAACAATTAAAATAATCATTACCAATTAAAAAAATCCATCTAATTAATTAATTACTAATTACTAGTCAAATTTAAAGGCCTGTTCGACACCAATATATAATGTCAGTAAATCCGATCTCAAATGGGATATAGTGATGCCACGAAGCTTCTGTTCAGATTCAAAATCGTCGGAACTTCCGATTGCTTAAGATTTCTGAATCCGGTTTCGGGTTTGACTGTTTCGTATCAGACTTAGTGCCATAGCCATATCCATATGAAACAGCTAATCCAACCAACCATATGGAAATTGATTAATGCTGCCATACCATAACGTTATATCCATACCATAGCCAACCAATGAATTTTAGTCTTTCGCTATATACTTGATACTTGATTTGACAAAGTTAGTCGTATTATTAGTGAGTTATTAGTCGTGCAATTTATAAGCAATTTTCTGCGTTTTTCTGCTTTCCATAAAATCAGGCTCTTTTTCAGGTTAAGGTACCAATAGTTGATGACAGTTATAAGGTACGGTTCTGACTATGGCGCTATGGTTATGGAAGTTTATCTGCATCTTTATAACACAAGTCGGTCTGCGAAAAATATATTTATCACATGTTTTTTAAAATCGCTTTAGAGTATAGCAGTTTTTATCAGGTTTTCGGCGATAACTTGACAAGGTGAAAACACAACATGTTTTGCCTCGAAAATAAGAAATGAGCTCCAAAATACAATAGTGTGTACATAGTATTAGACTTTTGACTTGAAGCATTACAAAAGCAATACGCTGGCATTATTTCTGTCGTCAAATGGTTTAGCTCTATGATCAATGATAAAACAATTTGTGTAGATATTTTACAACAAAACAATTATGTTTCGAAACAGGTTGCATATTTGAACAGTCTGGAGCGAAATCTACAGGTATGGAGTAATTCAAACATAATAAAATCACATAATTACAGCTGTGTTCAATATAATAGTAGTGAAATTGAAATGGACATCGTTTGGCGATATCAAAGGAAGCTGTAATTTGAATATTTTGCATTTAAAATATAGCGAATCCCATAAAAAACGACATAAAAAGAAATTTTAAACTTTACACAAAGTC
This sequence comes from Merzomyia westermanni, assembly GCA_949987695.1. Lineage (NCBI taxonomy): Eukaryota > Metazoa > Arthropoda > Insecta > Diptera > Tephritidae > Merzomyia > Merzomyia westermanni. Next base: position 10,101,081 of record OX465293.1, on the reverse strand, counting down.
CAGAAAAGTTAATTAACCTTTAAAAAATGTTGATCAAAATCTCTTTCTAGAAAAGTTTTGAGTACGCAGTTTTGAAAATCAATAAATTTTAGTACAACATTGTGCAAGTTGGAACTGGCTCTAAAATTTCCCTGAATTTTTGGAATTTTTTTCGTCAAGGGTTTTGAGTGATTTCTTCTATACAAAGCATGAAGAAAAATTAATTTTGTATGGAAAAAAATACCGAACATCCTTGACGAAATAAACTCTGAAAATTCAGGAAAATTTTTGAGCAAGTTCTAAATTGCACAATAAAACTAAAATTGACTGGTCTACAAAACTGTGTACTCAAAAATTATCTAAAATTCTTTATAAAAATAAAGAAAGTTTGATGTAAATTTTTAAAAGTTTAATTAATTTTCCTGAACTTTGTGTAAACTTTGAAATTTCTTTTTATGTGGTTTCTGTTATGGAACTCGCTATTTTTTTAAATGAGAATTATTAAAAACACAGCTTCTTTTTATTTCGTCTTACGATATCCAATTTAATTTCACTGCTTTTATATTGAACACAACTGTGCATATACATAGTTATACATTCAATTACAAAATAGTTATACAAAAATTTAGCATACTTTGATTTCACCCGTAAATCTGTATAACAATGCAATGTGCGCACATATCTACATTCAGCACTAAAACTTAATACATACAAACTCAGGCTATGTAAATATTTGACTTTTATTAATTGCTTTTTTAGTGCAGTTAATGGCGAAGCAAGCCCTCATAAACTTTATAAAGCATTCTTGCATACATGTTTCACATTGCTCATACTCATACATACAACAACAATAATGCTTTGGCGCGGCGAGATTTGGATTTATTGGATTTCTTTCTACTTAGATATCAAATGCCAATAAACATATTTACTTACTCATACCCTTACTTAAAAAAACATAAGACAAAATGATAAAGTTTATAAGTCATTATTTCCGGTTTTATTACAGTTTTTATTAGATTATTTGCATATATACCCTGTAAGAAAAATTTGCTGTTATGGAGAGGTGTCCTTGTAGTGTATACGGAAACCCTACTTTTCTCGACTACAACTAGAAATGCAGATTTAGGTGGTTAGTTATTGATTGATATGTACATTTTTGATGAGCATCTTGGAATATTTCTATATGGATGGCTTACCTTTCCTATATAACAGTCTAAGATACAAATAACCCGGTCGAAGCTCAGACCATAAAATTCGTGGAGAATCTTGTATCAACGCTCCAAATACTGAAAAAGTAATCATCAAGTTATAGGCTTGAGTACCGCGTTGAGGATATTAATAGTTATAACATAAGCATTTTAAACCATTATAATGAACCGGTTATTAGAGCAGAAATTATAGACCTCACTCTATATAGCCAAATTATGGCCTTCACTGTCATAATCTGGCATGTCACAGGGGAGTAATCAATGTGGGACCAATAGTGCATTCTATTCTACATTGATCACTTTCTTGATCAAGCTAGTCTTTATAAATACTTGAAAATTTAACCAGGAGTGTTTCCGATTTACCATTGGTGTCTACCAGATGGTGTCGTCTATCCTTGTCTGTTTGATAATTAAAATGTTAAGACCTCGCCAGATCCAATTTATAGAGAAACGTTTTCTTGCCGGGAACAGTTGTACACTGGTTAAAGCCTAAGACTTGCCCTCATCGTATCAATCAATCATCCACACTTCCTTCTAAAAATTCAGGATACCAGAACCTTCAACGGCTCTCTTATTTAATTTTTTTTATTTTTTTCAAAGAGCTTCCGAATGCTTAAATTCCTACTGGGCATTCAAATATGTTTGATGTGTGTGTGTATATATCTGAAGATAATTTGTATAGTTATTGACCAAATTATAGAGTGATGAATGATTAGTGACCAGCTGCAGGCGCTCAAGTAGTACACTGGTATAATTGACGTATAGGCAAAATCTTTTGTCGGAGCCACTCCTAGTTCGTCCTCAATTTCTTTTACATGCCATCAACTGCCGAACTTAACATTGCGATGCCCTATTCAGTTTCAACCAGACCTGCTAAATAATGATTACTAATCGTAATGATTACCGGTTTAATTATTTACTTTCTTGGGTATCCATTTAATGATTGATTACCAATTACTTTCAATTTTTAATTATTTTCCAATTAATTAAAAAAATAATCATGATTTTTTGCGATTACTGAAAAAATCCAAATATAATCAAAAATAATCAAAAAAAAAGTTGTTTTGATTACTTTTGATTATTTTTGATTTTTTTTTTGGTTTTTTTTCAAGCAATAAGTTCCGGCTAATCCAGTATTGCATATTCTCTTAAACGGATTTCTTTGGCTTCAAGAGAGAGAGGAACCGCAATGAAGGAGCTTTGACTTCGTTTAGGGCAGCTGATTTTGCCCCTCTCTGAACTCTCAGTAGAACTTCTTAGGCACATTTATTACTGACGATTGTTGTTGGAGATTGTACTATAAAGCACAAAGTAGTGCGCTTCAAGTTTGTGGGCAATCTTTCCAGGAATGCAGTATTAAGAAAACATAGAACAAATTTTAAAAACAAGGTGCAGGTAATTTCAAGCGGGTGTCGTCTAATCTCCAAAGATCTTATTTTAATGTCAGACTTTTTTGGAACTATAACGTAGCTGCAGAACTTTAGATTTTTTATACCCCAAAAGAATCATTTCCATGCTCCACCTTCAAGGTACCTGTCACTTGAATTTGAGATATGAAGTGTCGGTATATCCTTCTTATGGGAAATATGCTCTTTCTTTCCTTAAAAAATTTATTTCTCAAAAAAAATCTCTGCACATTTTTCAAAACGATACTTCGGAAACAATACGGTAAGAACTTACTTTGTGCCCTAATTCCAATAACAAACCTTCCCAACTTTCAGTCGTAAATTGGGTCAATAGAGATTTATTTACAAATATTTAAAGGCGAAATGTGCCATTGGGTGAGCCACTTCCAAGAATGTGTTACATTTTTCCTTTTTATTTGTATTGTTTTATAATTAGCTTTATTAGCAAATCACTGGGCTGATAGCGGCAACTTCATACTTATATGCTGATAAAAAAGTCAACAAAGAACTTTTGCAAGCCAATTGAATTGCATAGTTAAGGGGCATAGCGGGCGCTTGTTAAGGTGTTGGGCGTTCTTTCACTATTCGCATCGCATTAATTGACACCTCTGGAGATATGCAAACCAGCATTGATATTTATTTAGTACGTTCATACTTACCTTCATACTACATACACGTTTTATGACTTGGATCTCTCACTTTCTAACATGTACCGTTAGCTTGATTTGAAGCACCTAAATACAAATGGATAAAGGCCCATTGGCGTCTGCTGAGATTTAGTACGAGGAGGAAACTTTTTAAAGATCGAACAGCTTACTAGGGAAACTCATTTCTTTTTCACACCACATTTTCTAGGAATCGCACCAGTTTCCGATAAGTTAACTAATCATTGTGTTGCAGTGAGATCGTTACGTATAAGCGTGACTTCGAGCTTTGATAAGTCTTTCATAGTTTAATGACATCCAGCCGAAATACTTCCAACATTCAAAATATGTTTGGATTTACAGTTAGCCTGCAGAGCTTGTTATAAGAGATGGAGGGATGTATTCCGTCAGGAGTTCCGAGTAAATTCTTAATTTTGACTTACCCATCACTGCATCGCTTAAATGATATTAAGGATGCGATACAGCGCTGTTCTGCGCTTTGGTCAGCAGTTGAGATCTAGTTGTTGTTGTTGTAGCAATACTTCGCTATGCCTAATAGATGTTGGCGTCATTCGGGTCGGTTGTTGATGCGAATCGCCTAGCTTCTTTGAAACATTTCTTAATACGAATAGGAAGGTGTATACGACTCTTCGGGTATTATATTGTTGACACAAAGAAGCTGGAAGCCAGTATTACCGTTAGATAGCGTGGTATTACAAAGGTTCATAATAGTGCTCCCCACTCGTGGTTATCTTTCACCCAACCTCACCTATGTGAAGCGAATGCAAACACGATCCATCGTCATTATTGCACGGCATACAGTGGTAAAAACAAGAAGAGGTGCTTCAAACCCCCAAAAATGCGAACCCTTTAACAACACGCTCTGTCATACACTTCACGCTCGTTTGAGAAAGTGTTCTCAATACAAGTATGTACCACAATTACCGCTACACTATCGCAATAGAGCAATAAAAATTTAATAACAAAAATGTTACGATTTCAATGGCGAAAGCTGACTGTTTGCCTATGAAGAAGTCACCATTTTAAGAGAACTTCAAAATAAAAATAGTTGAATATATTTGCAGATAGATTAGTTCTATTATCTATCTAGATATATACATACAAAGGTGTCTTAATCAAATATAGAGGTGTGTTAGAAAATTTCACTTACAAGTTAGAACACATTTTCGCAGTATAAAAACCGCAGATGGCGTTAGATTGCATTAGTTGGGTTTGTGCCGACATATTTTTTGGTTAACAATTTTTTCACGTTATTGTGATTTTTAAAGATATCCTTTTGAAATGTGCGGTGCCAAAGAACTCTATGCGGTGCTCTTACTTTTAACGGTTTTGAATATTGAATTTAGTGATGCTAATCTTGTAGCGATCAACTCGGCAGAATGGACAACTTATAAGGTAGTTTTGTGGGTGACGAAAGTGATAGAGAAGATTTTGTGATGCTTTAAAGGCAAACACTTAAATTATTTAACTAATTTTTGAGTTCAAGCGCGGTTTTTATTATCTTTACACTTTTGTTTGCATGTAATATTTCCCGTCTTTTTTTCGAAGGCACTTTGAGACTTGAAATTTTGCTTTGATAATCTAATGTGAACTTATAAACTTATTACTTGCAAGATAGCAGTAAAGCTTATTTTTTTGTTGCTTCCAAACATTATTTTAGGCAAGCAGAAATAGTTTTCTCTAGCCTCGAAGTGACTATTGAAAAAACGCCAATAATTAAAACAAATAATAAATAAGAAAATGTGGACATAATTAAAAACAAACAGCAACATTAAATAGAAAAGGACACATTAACACAGAAATGAAAATCCGCCTGATAAGTGAAGATTAGCAGCTTTCAAAATAGATCTGTTTGCACATTTCCTATTTAATAACAAAGAGCCGCTTGAAAAATTTATTGAATAATGTGACATTTACAGCCCAATAAACTTTAATATAACAGAAATAAATTTTTAAAAAAGTTAGAGGTGACAAACGAAATACAGATATATTTTGGTGATTCCATTTCAAAGTATTACTTGCTTGCTTAATTGGTGTTAAACCGTTTAAACGTGTTTGTGGGTCCAAGAAAGCGGGTCATAACTTCATCTGCTTCAACCGCCGGCTACAAATAAGAGTACTTTGTGGAACTGGAAGTGCCCCCATTTCTCTATAGGATGATTTGTGTAATGGGGTCCTCGAAGAAAGCATCGAAACCTAAAGTATCTAAACTGAATGAAACCTCTGAGCACTAATCTCAACTCCCGTTGTGTAGCCTTACCATACTTACATAATCAGTTCTTCACTGTCGATCTTTATAGAAAATATAATTTGGTTGCAGGAAAGTTTGGTTTCGATTTAACGTTACTTCACTACTTTTACGTAAAAGTAAAATCCGAAGAATTATTTGGCCAGCAAAGCCTGTTCAATAAGTACAATTTTAGGTTAGTTAGGTTAGGTTAGACATCATCTTATTTAGAGGTTGCCTTTGTTTATGTTCTGTTTCTCTAAAGTTTCGTTATGTTCACTTTCTTTCTTGTTCCGTTACTTTTCTTGTTTGAATCTATGCTAGATTCCGTTATATGTATTAGTCACGGAAATAATTTTTTTACAAATATGTGAAATGGAGTGCAGGAGTCATCCTTGATGAAGTTAGCCAAAATGAAGTCCGTTTAAAATATGATTTAGCTGTTAGGTGGTCCACACATCACTTTCGAAAGATGCTACCAACACTTGCTCATTTATAAAAGTTGAAATCGAAATTATCGGTTATAAGTTGGCAAGCATGTCCAGTTCGATTCGATGTACGCAAGAAAAAGAAAATATGCATATTGACGATGATGCCAGATCATAATTTTTTATTTGGACTGAACATTTGTGCAGGGTTGCACTAAACTCGTTGAAAGTCGAAGTGCTGCCACACATTTCATTTCGTAGCAATAATTATTATTTTTCTAAGAGAAAAAACAGAAAAGCGAAGGTTTTAAGAGTATTGCCGGAGTTACAATCTTTGTCTGTCTTAACTCGTTTGCGCTTTTTGAATCTAATATAAGCTGAGTCTTAAATTATTCCTAATAGTTTCAAGTGGAAACCAGAATAACATACTTAAAAGCGATATTAATTATACTTGATAGCACAGCTTGCAGCCATCTTTATATCACTCCAAAAATTTTAATTCCGTTTATAAAACTTTGAAAATTGTAGCAATGTAATAATCTCTTTTTAACTTTTTTTCCAGACAACTTACGCAAAAACTTACACAACTGCAACACCGGAATCGTATGCACTCTACTATTACAATTACAATAAGAATCTGATTACCGCCAGCAATACGTTGGCCGATCGTGGACTAAAATCTTATCGTTTGGCTATAAATCAATTCACTGATATGCGTCTCATACATTTCAATGCCCTATTTCCAAAAACCACGCCGCCAACAACAACATCTGCCACAGCAGCACCCGCTGCACAAACTGCACCAGCAAGCTATGATCCCATCACCGATCTTGGTTTTGTTATAGAAGTTGAAAATCAGGGCATAGCATGTAATAGCGGTTGGGCTTATGCCAGCGCAAAAGCAATTGAAATATTTGCAGCCAATCAATTAGGCGAAACAACACCAACACCACTTTCTGCACAGAATCTTATAGATTGCGCTGGTTCCGGTATCGCTTGTACGCGCCAAGTTTCACAAACTGCATTCGATTATCTTGTACGATTTCAACAGCCTTTATATACCAAGAACGAATATCCAAATAATATTCTGTTGACAACTCAAACTTTTTGCGTACCTCCATCCACCAGCACTGGTACCGCGATCAATTTGGCCACATATGCGCGTATTATGGATGCTGATGATGCCACAATGATGCAATATGTTGCAGCTGGTTATCCAGTTGTCATCGAATATGATCCAACATCATTCGATTTTATGCATTACAGTTCCGGTATTTTCCAACAGCCACGCACCTCAGGTGGTTCACATTATATGACAGTTTTGGGTTATGGTACGGATACGGTTACTAGTCTGGACTATTGGTTGGTTTTGAACTCATTTGGTACAACTTGGGGTGAAAATGGCTATATACGCATAAGACGTAATGTGGCTTTGGCTAAGTCGGCACTATTCCCAACCTCATTGGGTTAATAAAGAAGACGTTAAATTATATGAGGTTAGGTTAAACTTACAGCGCTTGTGTTAGAGGCAGAAGAAACGAAATAAATCAATTTTTACAAAACAAAAATTTTATTTGGTTTTATTCATACTTAGCTAAAGTTTGTACTTTTACAGTATCAGAAAACCTTTTGCAGTAAATGTGTTTGCCGGAGTCATCACTGGAGCTTGTGTTGTGGGTTCAATCCATGTGAAATACCAAGCTGCTCAGTCGATTCCCCGTTAGCTATGCAGATGCAACGGTTTACAATTAAATCGGTTAAAAAATTTAAGTCAACAATTTTCATCTGCTTGGGAGAGCTATTCAAAGTGGCGCTAATGAATCCCCTCAAGTTGAGTTAATAATAAGAAAAGTAATGTAATTTGCAACGATTTCCCGTCATCAATTGTCAAATTTGGTTTTGTGACAAACCGGTTTCGGCGTTTCGCCATCTTCAGTGTCTAGTTAAGCAAAACGAATGAATAATAAAAATAGTTTGGCGCGTTATAAATCCGTGGAAATTTAGCACGTATTTCTCTTTCAATATTTGGTGTGCTCATTTAATTTCTCCCCAGATATTGGCGTGCCCTACACTTTTAATAGCTTCGACAGATAAAACGCATAATGCAGCTGTATACATTGACAGATGAGTAGATTGTATGTATTTAGAAAGTAGCTGTTTTTCTGTTTACAAAAGCAACATTTTGCAGCATGATTGTCAAGCATAATATTGCGTTGAACGCAAATCCCTGCGATATTTCATTGTGACGATGGCCACTTCAAATGGCATCGGACTTGCTTGCCAATAAGTAATAATAAGTTAGCATTACGAATAATCTGCTGGGCCCGAGGTTTCTATAATTTTGGACCTATATTAGTGCAACAGTGGAGAATAGCACAATTTCACCCTTCTATTTAGATAAAAACCAACAGTTTTGAAAGAAACGCTTCCAGTGAAGGAGTAGCAACCTACTAGCCTCGTAGAGTTTCCCTACTGGAAATTGTTTTGTAGTAGTTTCTGGCAAGCTCTTATCGCTACAGATATCAGTTAGAGAATGTGTCGTAGACTTAAGAGCGGATAGAAATCTAAGATATTGCTTGCAGCCAGCCCTGTTAAATTTGATTAGTAATTAGTAATCAATTAATTAGACGGTTTTTTTAATCGGAAATAATTATTTTTATTGTTTTTCAAGAAAAGGCAATTATTAATTGATTACAAAAAATAAAAAATTAAACTTCAATAACCAAAAAAACTTTTAAAAAAATCAAAAAAAAAAAAATTATCAAGGGTAAAGTAGTTTTTTGACTATTTTTTATTTTTTTTTTCAATAATTGTAAAAGATCATAATTTTTTTTGGATTATTTTTAAAGTTAATTGAAAAAAAAAATCATTAAAAAAATTGGTAATCAATCATTAAATGGATTCTCTAGAAAGTAATAACTCAAACCGATAATCATTACCATTAGTAATCATTATTGAATTTCATTGGAACGTTGTTTTATGTGGTGGGTCCCAAACCCAACGCACAACCCGTTTCACGGGAGGTTGAATTCTATTACACGTTTGTATAGCGAGCCGCTTGATCCAAGACAGACGCCCGCTTGCAGCCGCACCACCTGGTGATCAGACGCTGCTGTTTGAACCCCCCAGCAAGCCCTTAAACCGATTATGTCGGAGTGGCCTTACCAGGTTGTCGCCTTCTCACGTTTAGCTCACCACCAAACGGGTGTTCGGTGGTTACCCAGAGGATACTTGGGCGCAAAGCCCGGAAGTAGTGAGCTGCTTGAACCGCATGCAAAAGAATGGCTCTGGCCATTCCCAGGTGAATGGCGATCAGAAACTTTCCCCACTTGCGTGGACTTCTGCACACGGCCCCACCCTCCATGAGCTGTATGAACTTTACGCAGACGCCGACATAGTTCAGCGAATTAAAACACAGCGGCTTCGCTGGCTAGGCCACGTAGTGCGAATGAGCGAAGATGCTCCAGCCCAGAAGGTATTCTTATCGGCACCCGCCGGTGGAAGCAGAGGAAGAGGGAGACCACCACTCCGATGGAAGGACCAAGTGGAGACCGATTTGCGATCCCGCGGTGTTTCCAATTGGCGCCAGTTGGCGCAACGAAGAAACGACTGGCGAGCTATGTTGGACGGTCAAAATCGCCCAGGCGGTTAGATGACCATTTAAAGAAGAAGAAGAATCATTATTTGGAGCTTCGTCCTGCGTTATATTGTGTTATTACTATTTCTTTCTAAATTTTTATAAACCATCTATATATATAATCTGCTTTGGCAATTTTTTATCCGTCCTTCCGATGCTAGATACAATTTGCTTGCCAAACAAAGTTTTTTAATTAAAAGTAATTAGCAAACCAGCAAGCAGAAAGTATTACAGTGCTCAAATTTTTATTGCTAACTTAAAAGCGACAAATTCACATTTAATTTCAAATTAAAAAAAAAAAAAACAATTTGTTATTTTATTCATGTCACTAAGTGTTTGCGAAAAAAATCGGCTTTTATATAACTTTAAAAAGAGATGGTGCATTTTTAAAAATTCTAAAAAGCTAAGGCTGCCTAACATACTTGCGCTATCAGCAACAACCATTAAATCGTACATTCGTTAACAAATAAAAAAAGTGAAAAGTAACATAATTTTGTTTTTGTATTTAATTAATTTATTGATTTCTTCTACAAGCGGAGCTTTACACACTTATTTACTAAAAAATAACATTTTGTTTTGAGAATCACATAACAAAACATTGTTAAACTTATCAACAAATTGATTTTCATCATTACATACACTGTCAAATAATTACTTTTTCGCTAATTTCCATATGGAGAATTTAATTTTAAAATTAAGTATATATGTATCCTTCTAGTTTGCTTACTTGGAATCAAATAATTGGTACTTTAATTATTGCGGTATTTTTGCTTGTTTAGTTGTAACAAATTTTTTGTAATAGGCAGTTTTTGGAAATAAGTCTATTGAAATTGTAAAATCATAAATTTTTTGCAAAGAAAACAGCAAAGGAATTTTACTGCAGAGAAATCGTTGTTTTTAATAAAAAGTATCTAATTGGGGTTACAACAAAAAAAAAAACAATGTTAAAATGCACTAATCAATGGTATACATACATAACTATCGGAAAACAATTTGAGTTCACAACAAAATGTGTTTTTGTTTTTTTTTTTTTCTTTTCCTTTTTTAAATTTCCTAAATTTTGTGTGTGTGTTTTGTGTTCGAATATATATAACTTGTCATTTTATAGCATTGATGAATATTATTACTAACTGTTTTATTATTTATTATATATATATGTTTTTTTTGTTAAACAGTTTGATTTTGGCAGCCTCTGTTGCTTCCTTTAATTGGTTACACACGCCTAATTATGCTGCACGCTGCTACAATTAAAGTTTCGCTTCATATTGCCGTTTTCGAACAAAACATTCGTTTAATTAAAATTCTGCATAAATTTGCATGTTAATACTAAAAACATAATCTTTTCTTTGTAGTTCTTAACTAAATTATTTTGCGTTTTTTTTTTTTGTTTTTAAATAATAGTTTTTAAATTAATATTTATTTTATCTTTTGCTGCTTTGTTTTCTTGCTTTAGTTATGACTGAAGCAAAAGCTTGTGATATGCTGCATGCTACATGTAAAACACGGATACTTTTTTTTTGGTGAAACATAAATATTTTATTTTATTTTTCAGTGGGGTATGTGTGAAACATGAGTATGATTACAACGTATTTATTATATATTTGCCAAACAGCTTTTATTTAATTAGACATACGTATAAACATTCCATTATCCTATGTGCATATCAATCATACTTACTTTAATCCACAAGTTAAGACCGATTTTGCTTAATTTGGTTGTCAAAAGCTTTTCTCTGAAAGTCATTTTATTTTAATTTATCTAGGCGAGAATTTTAAACATCAAAGTCAGAATTTTTTGCCAATTCTTTGTCCATTTTGAAATCAATAAAAATGTCGTTAAAACGAATGAACAGTATAGAAAATGTCTGTGGCGACAATTTTACGCTCTGAAATAGGCTTGAAACCATGTACTTTATTCCATGTTTAATTCAAAATTCGCCATAATCATTTCAAAAAGTTGAAGACTACGAGTGACTGCAATAGAGTATATGTGTTAAATAAAAGTTTTTATCTTGAGATGGATTGCTTTTCTTTTCTTTCACAATACTGTAAGCGCCTATCCGGGGTACAGTTTTTATATATAGTCGATGCTACCCCACTGCGATTTTGACAGTCAAACATATCGTACTTAAAAAGTCAAGACTGAACTCTAACACATAAAGAAACGCATCATCTTTATGTGTATTCTGTAAAGACTTTGTACCTATTTTTATATCGTAATCTGTGCGAAAGAGAAAGAAATCGTTTCAAGTTTTATTTCTGGGCTTACCTTCTCTCTATCCAACAGAATGCAGTTAGTATAAAAGCGAAGGAATTCATATCTAATATACTCAAGTAGAAATCGGTTCGGCAATCAATAGACGATGCAATCAGTAACGAAGAACGAGTCATATTATTAAATTCGTTACACCCACTAATGTATGAAACCAGTGCGTGCTGTACCGTTACTGATTTAAAAGCCATGCTAAACAAATTGGCTCTTGTGTGGTCAGCTTAAGTATGATTGATATGGACATATCTCTCACGCACAGCACAAACAACGATGCGCTAGCTGTCAGATTTAAAATTTGGGCATATTTGCTTGTTGGTAAAACATTTGTTTGCTTTCATGAAAATGCTTATGGCAAGACGATCACTCTATAAATATATGTATTGTATGCCTGCATGGTAATGGATGTTAACTTAAGATACTGTTTAGGTAGGATTTCGGGTTGGATACATTTTTTCAAATTTTATTTTTAGTATTTTCCCTACACTTTTTGCATTCTATTTAAAAATATCTTCAATTATATATTATTATTCGTTATACATACTCGTATGTCACCGTTTAAGTACTATAGCAATAGTTTCTGAACTCACCTTTTAATAAATAAATTGTTTAAATTTATCTAAATATTAGAATTTAATTTATAGTCCTGCATAAGTGTGTCTGTGTGTGTGTGTGTTTATTTGCTTCATATACCTTCTATAAGTAAATAAATAATAATTTTTATTTTCTTTCATGTTTGCTTTAAACATTTATATTTTTCTTTGCTTGGCGCTTATGCCGAATTCGCCTGTTGCATACTTGAAAATAGTTAATAGTTAGATTTTCTATTATATATTTTAATAGTTATGTTTTTTTATGTGTAATATTTGGTTTTTTTCTTTTTTATTTAAATTATTCATTTAAGTTATTTTTCTGTTTATTTTTATTTTGTTCTTTTTTCGGCTAGTGTTTGTTGTAGTTTTTCTTCTGTTATCATTTCGTCTATTAGTTTAAATTTACTTAAATTTTTAAAATTAGTATATCTACAATAATTTCAAATTTTTTAATAATTTATCAATTTTTTTCATTTTCATTATTGTATGCAAATCTTAAGTGTTTGTTTAATTAGCTTTTGTTTTTCTTTTCTTCTTGTATCAGTTTGTGTAAGTTTTCAATTTCAATTGCCTTTATGGATTATTTAGTGTTAAACTAATTATAGAAGTAAACATACTTTTAGAGGTGTATCTGTGTTTACATATATATAAACATATATATGTATATATAGTTGATAGGCTTGTATATGTATATAATGTTAAACACATGCATTTACTTAGAATATTTTAATTTAACGCTTTTCTCTATAAGATTATGAGTCGGGTGTAATGGTGTTTGCTTTTAAAATATTTCGTTCAGCGATTTTCCGCTTTCGTTTTTTAGCTTTTGATGTGTTCTTAAATCATTTTTTATGAATAACACTTGTTTCTTTAATAGTATGTATTTTAGATGTGTTTATGAGTATCTAAAAGTATTATTTGCTTATTAAAAATTGTGTTAGGTGAATTTGAAGTGTGTTTAATATGTATTGAAAGGCGTGATGTATTGTAAATTGTAGTGTGTAGAAGGCGTGTTTACTAACACAGACCCTTTTGTGAAAAGAAATACGTTTTTTGCGTATTTTTACATAAGTATGTGTGTGTGTTAATACTTTCCTTATATCCGTTAGAAATAACGAGTATTTTTTTCAAACCTCCAATGTATTTGCGTTAGAAATTTAGGTTAGGTTCCATACATTGTACTTATGTTATGATCTCAGTTGAGCTTTGTTCATGCCTTAAAAACAAAGGATTTTCTAACTCAAGCAATGTTTGGCTGAGTTCATAACTTAAGTGAACTATGTGAAACCGAACATTATTTCTTAGTTAACATGAAAGTCAAATAAATATTATTTTATCTAATTTTAGCGTATTTTAAATTAATTGTATGCATAAAAAATCCTTAATTTTTACGCTTGTATCTATTTATTTGAAGAAAATATTTATTTCATTAAGAGAAAAGCAGTTAAGCTATTAAAATTGAAAAATAGTATACTATTTTATAAAACAACATCATTTGATTTAAACTAGCAAAAATCTTTTAAAATCTAAATTATCTTACTTATGAGCGTAAACACCCTTAAGCAAATTTAAGCGACTTTGAGCGAAATAGCAAGCGAATTAACTCAATGTGACACCGCTATACAGCTTTAATATGTATTTGAAAAGTTGATTGGCAACGCGGCAAGTAACGTGTTTAACTGCCAAAAAAATGCGTTTGAAGTGAATTATGTAAATATTTAAAAGTAAAAAATGTGTGCTGGCTTTAGTTATTGAAATTGCTTTGTAAATCTCAAAACATTGTTTCTGTTGACGTATGGTCCCAACCTTAATGTAAGAGAAAAACAAAAATGTCAGGTAATGTTACTTTACGGATAGGCAATTACGATGTAGCACCAATAATCGATTGCGTTGTTTCTCATTAGGGTTGAATTAGCTGTTTTATAAGGTCACCGATAATGCACCAATAACTTGGCTTTTAAACTCAAATTCAAATTAAATTCGATCATAAAGGAGACATACTTGACCCCATTCCCGCGTTAATATCCATATTTACCACATTTTCATTATGAAAAACGAATATGTTAATTTTCTTAATTTTCTGATATTTTATTCAATTATAGATACACTGTTTTACGCATAAAGGGGACAATATGAGTCTTTTTTTAATTGCTTTAGTTCATATTTCTCTCATATTTATGACTCCTGTCGGACTCATAATTATGATACTTGATTGGTAATACAGGAAACAGCGTTACCAATGGTATTTTTGTTGATTAACCCATAGAGGGCGATATTTTCTATTGGTGTCGCATATAATTAACAATGATAAAACAATTTCACTGATTCTAGCCTTCTCATATTACTAGTTTTAGTAGATATTAGTAATATCAGTATTTATTAGTAGTTTTACAACAAAAAATTTCCAAGTTTGCATTTGATGAGTAAAAATTTTAAATTTTCTATCGACCGATGGGTAGCTTCACGTAAAAACATTAACCTTAAAATAAAAAAATGTTGAATGAGAGGAAATGCCTCAATTTAAACAATAAAAACTCATAAATAGCTTGAAGATTTGACAGTTTAGTAAATTTATTAATGCTTATAAAATATTTATTTTTAAATCACTGAATCTTAAAAGAAAACATAAAGCGTTACCATTGCTCATCGATAAATTACCTGATTCTTTCAATGAAGCGCATAGTCATTGTGTATCATGACAATCTAATTTATCGGACCAAATATTTGGCAATTAGAACGTAGCCTGAGTCACCTCTATTTTAATTTTCTATCTTTGGCTTTGCTACTATTTCTATCACTTATTAAAAATAATAGTTCGGTTGCACTGGATGCGACGCCATATTGAAGTACCTGTCAACCGCCATCTGAATATGCCTGTCAGTCAGTGTGACAGTTAACATACGACACTTGTTCTACTACAAAATGCACATTTCGCTAGGGTTCTTCGGTCATATGACTTCTTATTAATCTTTGCTGTTCGAATCTCAAGAAAACGCCTTAGTTATGTATATATGTATGTGAATGGCCACATAAAGTCGCCTTTAATAAACTTTCTAACTCTAATTTGCACAAATAAGTGGAATTAATAAAATTACATTTAACACAGTAAGTTTTCAACTAAAATGTAAATATTGCTTTTTAATTGAGGTTAAAAGATAACGTGAAATCTTTCCAAATTACTTAATTAATTGATCATATCTAAAGTCAAAATTTAGTGATTTACCAACTTAACTTTGACTATATATACGCCTTATTAGCTTTGTTAAATACTAGGACATTTGTGATGTTAATACATTTATATTTAACTCAAACAAGAAGAATTTAAAATTTTCTTAAGCAGGAATGCATTTTAACTTATAAGTAATTATTATTATTATTTTTTTTAAAGTAATTTATGGGTGCCTATCAAAAAACAAAATGCTATAACACTAATATAAAATAAAAATATCACCAATGCGTGTATAATTGTATTAAACTATTAAATAACTAATCATTAGTTTGTTTGTTAAGTATAGGTGGATTTAAAGAATTTTATGGGCATTTCATGAATGCCGCCTAAATAAAGCTAAGCTTAAGGATATGTGTGTGTAAAGTGAAACAATGTAGTGCATGTGACTGAATTATTGTAATTATGTAATTATTTTTATTTTTTTTATATCTAGGAAGAATTTTAACGTTTTCGTTTTTATGTGAAAGCAAAATTTTTATTTTTTACCCTTAATTCTTTATTTTTATTTTTTATTTTATTATATGTTCTGTTTATATTTTCTTGTTAGTGTATGTGTGTTGATGATTTGTATCTATATTTAATGCTATTTTTGTATAAGTATGCGCATATTTGCTTTCTTTCTGTTTTTTAATAAAATTTCTTTTATGGAAATCGTTACTGGGCTTATGAGGTTATTTATTTTATGCTTTATGTTTTACTATATTATATTTGATTTTTTTTTTTTTTAATTTTTAACTATTTGTATGTGGACAAAATGGCGGATTCATGCATGTAAAGTATGGATTCATGTATTCATAAATGTTTTTACGTTAGTATGTATTATTGTTAGTTCTAAAAATTTTGTTTTATTACCTTGTTTTTTATTTCTTTGTCTCTTTTGTTATTGCGCGTATTTCTTTCTGTTTATGTGTTTAAATTAATTTAAACTTAATAATTTGTTTGTATTGCGTTGTATTTGCGATGAATCTTAGTATTGTTTATTTTACGTAGTTGTTTTCTTTAATCAATAAATTATGTTATTCATTTAAGTTTTCGGTTATTTACAAATTTTATACCTTTCTCTTGTGATACAGTTCGCTTTCTTGCTAATGCCAGCCTTTTGGTTTAGTTTGTTTTCTAGCACATAATTTTCCTCAGCCGTTTTTTGGTAAGAACTTTTGTTTTCAGTTGTTTTCTTTTAGAAAACATACCGAGTAGAATTTCATTAGAAGTAATGATTGTTAAAATATGTGACAAAAATTGGTATCTATAATAACATTTTGGTGTAACTGTTTTTAAAAAAGTATATACAGTTTTGTGCAGAATCTCGCTGTAAAGCTGTGGTTTCCTCGAAAACCAGTGCCGCTATATTACGGCCGCCAAATAACGTGACCTATTTTCAGCGCCATGAGCGAACCCGATTTTTTGTAAACTTACATGAAAATATTTTTCACATTTTGGCGGTTTTATTCGCCATATTTCGCTGTTTTTTTTTTGTGAATTTAAACTTTTTAAAACATTATTTTCAAAACATTGAAATGTCTGAATTGTTGATTTTATGAAAATATTTCAAGTATTTGATTTAGTTCACACCGTTATGAAAAGGACGGTGAGAAAGCACATTAAAGAACTAGTTTTCACTATCATAACGGCCGTAATATATTATGCTTGCCGCTATATTACGTTACGGCGAGCTTCACCGTCTTCTTGGATTACACGTAATTACTTTTACATTGCATTACATGTGACGGCCGCTATATAGCGTCACCGCTTTCGAGGAAACCACGCTTTAAATCTTTGAAATTATGTACACAAGACATCCGAATAATTGAGAATATGGATTCAAAACAGAATACTGTCCACTGTGAAGAATACATGGCCGCAAAACATTTCAAATTATTTATTAGAAGTGCCTAATCTTTCAACATTTCATCTAACGAGTTTTAGATTACACATATGCTTTTCTTAATACACATCACTGTATATTTTTTTCAGTGTAGCAGGTATTTGAGCAAATTCACCAAAAATTCAATTTTGTTCATAAATACTTTACAACCACAATTGTTCAATATTAGAGGGCTTTTACATGATTCAAGTATTGTATTCTTACTTGCCGCGACAAATGTTAAGGAGGTGAGAAGAGTGAGCATAAGTACCTTCGTACCATCAAGTCGTTTCAAGTTCAGTACCTTGTATACTGTTTGTTCCACAATTGCTTTCAAGAAAAATTGAATCATATAAACACGAATAGAAAACACAAAGTGAATGCAAGCAAAATTGAATTCAACAATTTCCTCGTGTAAAAGCGCACTTACTTTGAGAAAACCCTAGCATGATACTTGAAGTATGATTATTGAAGTTTAACAACATAAGTATAAGACTTATAATTTTAGAATTTTGAACTATTCTACACACACATACATATGCCTATATATGAACATAGTGGAGATATTATTTTTTTTTTATTTCCTAGGACTTATTTAATTGCAAGACGCCAGTATTTTTTTGAAGTTTTGTGTTTTTTAGTTAATACATTTTTAAGTTTTTTAATAGCGTCTTACATGCCTTCACATTATTGGTTACACTGAGGCTAAATTTGTTGTGACCTTATTTGACAAATTCGAATACTCATGGTTACTTGGTAGTGGGTCTTAAGCTGAAGTTATAGGTGCGTTTGTCGTATCGCTGTAGTAGTATCCTAAATGTAAGAGAAAAACCAACATGCTATTGGTCCGCAAGGTTACTTTACGGATAAGGAATTACGATACGGCACCAATAATCGATTGCATTGTTACTCATAAGCTTGGTCGAATCAGCTGTTTTATAAGGTTACCGATAACGCACCAATAACTTGAGCTTAAGGACAACAAAATGCGACAAACTCGCAAGCCCTTATTTCCTCAGTTCTGGAATATACATTGATAATTTTGAACGCGTGCAGACATTTTTTATTAGTTTTTACTTACTAAACAAGTTGCGAGATATGAGCAAAAGGACTAGTAATAGACTCTTTCGCATTGACGTGTAGAATTTGTAAAGATCTCAAACTCAAGTAAAAAAGAAGGCAACCGCCAAAAGGACAAAACCCCATTTGTATGTATGTTTATGAATTTGTACGACTCCAAGCATACCAGAACCTAAAAAGAAGAAAAAATATTTGTTAGTTACTCGTATTGAAGTTGACTCCAAGGGCTTACAACATAAAAATATAGAATAAATAGAAAAAAAATTAATAATAAAAACCCAATGAGAAAAAAAGGTGGAAGTGTTGACTGATTGATGCCTTCAACATCAACGTACACTGAACGACCTAATAACCTTTAAATTGAGGTCTCAGCACCAAAGAAAAAAAGGTTGTGTCTCATGTACAATAGATTTGAGATCATTTAGTGATTCAAAAGTACTGTCGGAAAGAATACGTTGAAATGCAAAAAAGTTTTCAAGAGAAAGTCGACGGGATTATGGATGAATGAATAGAAAATCGGCAAAATAACAAAGTGAAATGAAAGATGACATAAAACGTCATAGTGGGAAGCTAGAAAAAAAAAATGTTGAGGAAAAAAAGCACACCTGTTTAATTTGATTAGTAATTAGTAATCAATTAATTAGGCGGTTTTTTTTAATTAGTAATGATTATTTTAATTGCTTTTCAATAAAAGGAAATTATTGATTGATAACGGTTAGGCAAAATCAAAAAATTTCAAAAATAGTCAAAAAAAAACAAGTTATTCTGATTACTTTTGATTATTTTTGAACTTTTTTTGTTATTTTATTTTTTTGATCCTTTTTGATTATTTTTTAATTTTTTCAGTATTGTTGATGTGTTTATTTATGTGTTTCTACAACAATACTGAAAAGAATCAAAAATAATCAAAAAAATCATTAAAAAGTCAAAAATAATCAGAAACAACTTTTTTTGATTATCTGAATAATCGTAAAAAATCATGATTTTTTTGATTATTTTTGTAATTGGAAAATAATCATTAAAATAGAAAGTAATGGTAATCAATCATTGAACGGATTCTCAAGAAAATAACTAATCAAACCGGTAAACATTACATTAGTAATCATTATTTAACAGGTCTAAAAAAAAGTAATCTTTGCAATATTAAATATGGTTTAAAAGCCACTTTCTTTGTGATTTTAAATAATATTTTATGTTTTTAGACAACTATGACCAAGAAGATAAAATTGTAAGCTTTAGAGTAAATCAATGAAAAAGTTTTATCAAACTTTCAAACATCATTTTTCACAAATAGTTCGAGTATGGAATTTTATGACTAATCATGCATTAATTTTAAAATGAACCTGAGCGTCTTGTAGATCGCTGTGATCACGCAAAACTTTCCTCTTCATTTTTTGTACCTTCTGTGCCTGTTCTCTATCTTCGACAGCAATTGAAGACTCAAACCAGAATCTCATTCTTAGCAGAGTAAGCTTTTTCACAAATTCAAAAATTGCAATAAAAAATGCAAAATTTGTGCTATGCTCGAATTTATCAATTTAGATAGGATTGGCGAAGACCATTTTAGTTCGAGGTGCGAAATTCAACATGATGCGTATTCAAATCCGATGGGATTTCAGAGCAGCCCTAACAATTTTAAATCGTTTTTGTTTAAGCGGTAAATAAGTTACATACCTGTCACTTGAAAGACCTCCATTGTCCATTAGCATAGTTTTAGGCGTTGTATACACATAATTTAAAATGTTACAGTTGCTCCACACTGCCTTCTTTGCGTTTAATAATTCAAGCAAATGGAATTGCTTCAAGTTTATTTTTGGATTTGCCACAATTTTTAATTTTTAAAATTTTTTATATATTTAAGAAAATTTTTATTTATTTTAATTTAATGAAATTTGCTCAGTTGCGGCTTAGTTACCGTCATTAGGTAGCAATATTTTCGGAGTTGACAGCTGTTAACCATCTATGTATGCACCGTTTTTCTCTATTCCCTTTTAATTCCTTTAGTTTTGTTATTGCTCTTATTTATGTAAATATTACTTTGCATTGCAATTTATATTTTCTAATTTTCTTGATATTAAAAAACAAAACTCAATTTGTAAACTCAATTTTAAAAACAAATTAACGTATCTCGGCTCAATTTCCGTTACACACTTGTGTATGTATGTATGCATGAAAGTACTTATTCTATGTCTATACGAGCATATGTATGTATGTATGCGTGTAGATTTTTTATGCTTTAATTTAAATTTTTTTTATTTTTGTTATGTTTATTTTGTTATACGTAGCTATCTCATATTTATGAATTTTGCACAGCTCCAAAATTATTGATATTAAAATGACTCGAAAAGGTAGTTAACCCAACAAAGAACGCAGCTAATGTGTAGGGTAATGCTCGTAATATAAGATTGTTGTTGCTCTCATATAATGTTGAAGCAGCATGATTGCAGAGATCGGTTGTGCACGCACAATAATAGGCCTGTACGTCATGGGTGCCGGAGCGTTTCACACAAAGGCCATCATCGCTACGTTCATCGGGTATGTAGCCGCAGCCACGTACAACACGCGTTTTGCCATAGACTGAAAAGCGTGAGAAAGTAAGAGAAGAAAAAGAAAGAAAGAAATTGAAAAAGTTATTCAAACTGTTTAAATTCAATATTAAAATATAAAGCTGACAAACACTGGCTGTCGATAGCCCGATTTGGACGAATTAAGTTTGAGAGATATCGCTGAAATGTTTCTTTTTATCTGCTGTGATGTATGCCCTACCGTGTGATATATATATATATATATACACGATTTAAAAACGTGAGCTTTTAAGCGATTATAAAATTCTCGACTTTTTATTCAGCAAGGATTTAGTCTCATAAAAAAAAATGTGGAACCGGACTAGGTAATTTCAAAGTTTGGATTTAAATACCAAAATTTTTTAAAAATTTGCTTTTAAACCTTGTACAAAGTTGATTTTTGTTGGAACGATTTTCCGTCATCCCTTGTCAAGTTTGGTTTTGTGACAAACCGGTTTCGGCGTTCTGCCATTTTCAATGCCTAGTTTCAATGCCAGAACGCCGAAACCGGTTTGTCACAAAACCAAACTTGACAAGGGATGACGGAAAATCGTTCCAACAAAAATCAGCTTACTACCCTGTCGGAAGATCAACACAGCAAAATAAATCACTTGTACAAAGTTTTTAACCTTGTACACTGCACAGTCATACCAGTCATCATATACCCATAGTCACCTGATTCTAACTCAGAATATACTCAGGCTCTCCTGCTTCTAAGTGACACATTTAACCCGTCTTTCGTTCCACTTACCTTTTTGTGTAGTCTTGCGGCACAATATTGGTTTTGGGTATTTGTCCTTGAGATGTTCTAGAGGTTCTTGTTGAGTGCAATTGACCTTGCCAAGTGTATATGGGTCAAAAGGATCGCCACAATTTGGATCGTAGGCGCTGTTGCAGTCATAGCACATCAGCGCAGTAGTTGCTGTAATAAAAAAAACAATAAGAGATTGCGTTAAAAAATTTATTGTTATAACAATGTTTCAAGCTTCAGAAAAAAAGGGAAAATAGATAATTATTTCCTCAGACAGTCAAGAAATATTGTGGGGGTTTCTTTTTACTAGAATATTTCAGTTATTTCTCCTCATCTTCAAACTTTGTCAAAAGTATAATACCTTAGCAAGCTAGCTTTGATTAGCTGAGAATATCCTCGAAGAGTAAAAATATGCGCACACATACCTAATTTCCAATTTTCACTACAGCTCTTATTAGCTTCAAATTACAGATTCACACATTGCTTTTGGGAGTGCCTCAATGTGGGCTACATAATTGAGGATATGGCGCACCTAACGAGTACCAATAAAATAAATCGGCAAAGGGGCAAACACATTCCAATAACGGGAATCGAAAAATCCAATTAGAGTAATCAAAGCCAAGCCAACAGCTTTAAAAAATTTTGTCTGCCTGTTTGCGTGTTTGTTCTCGTTAGATATAAAACTGAAAGTTTAGGATCCATTTTAAGTCACGAAAATATTTTATTTGAACTGTACGCAATGGTGGTATTAATTGTAGATAATCAATACATATTTTTAGGCGCCTATAGGTCCGATCCCGAACAACAATACTGGCAAGAACTCGGCTGTGTACTAACGCTACTTCATTAATTGAATTGATTAATTGATGCCATAGATATTTGTGTATACATATTTATGTAATTACGTCTGCAATGTCGACTAGATACCTTAATTTAATTTTCCTTCTTCTTCTTTACCAAATATCGGTAAGTATTTCTGATTTGTCATCAAAACTCAATTTTCTAAACTAAAAATAGCAAAGACAATTGATGCTATTACTAGGTATACGCTGTTTATACACGCTATATATGTATAAACATATCTATGTAGCTATAAGACCTACTTTGCATTATTGAAAGCTTTTCAATTTAATCTTGATTGGAGACCAAACATGATGGACTCGATTTTCATTTGTCATTTTCATTGAAAAGGGCTACACGCCTTTGCGTTTCTTTTGGCACTTAAGTGCAATGACAGTTATGTTATGTATGTATGTCATTTTATATATTTGTTGCATATTGCATTTCCGCAAATGAACACATACGCGAGAGGAAATAAGTTTTGCAGAACATTTTCTTTGAACGAAATATTTCAATAAAAATATTCAGGACATTTCAGTACAAAGGATCCATGCAAGCAAATGTAGATGAAAATAGATTAAATACATATATTAGGGTGGGTTGCAAAACAATTGCTTTTTAGCATGCGCGTAGAATTTGTGCTTTATAAAAAATGTTTATTTTATTTCCAAATATGTTTATTCGAAACTTTCAGTTTTGAGATGACCAACTCGATTTTTAAATAAAAAAAACAATACCTACATGAATGACTGAGCTACACGTAGCTCCAACGAAAAAAAAAAAAGATATTTTCAAAGGTGTTCTAGAATCTGTAGCCAATGGAAAGTCAGAAGCTGAAAAAATATTAGTATTATTTTTGTAATATAAGTAAAAAACACACAAATTTAGATGCGCTTTCCTTTTTATAAGATGAAAGAGAAGAAATTTTTGGATGTTTCTACGATTTTGGTTGAAAAAAAATGCCATTGGAACTATTATTTATTTATTTTAAAAAACGATTTATTTTAAAAAACCGATTTTCAAAATTGATATGACAAAATTTTAGGTTTGAGGAGCTCTATACTTCCTCTTAATTTCGTTTGAGCTCTGAAATAGTTTTCGCATAGTTTCGTTAGATACCCGAGAACTTAAGCTCATAAAGAAAATTGTGACAGTAGCATACTGGCAATTACGGGTCAATTCTGAACGCAACCGGTAATTTTGTACCTGGAAGATTCTCTAGCCTCAAATAGTAACCGTCGGCAATGCAGTTCATGTAACTGCGATTCTGGCGTACAGGGAAACTAGAGCTCTTGATAATCGACTAATCGAATTATTCGATTAGTCTAAATCGAATATTTGCTATTCGATCTTAAAACAGCTCAATAGTTGGTATTCGATTAAGCGATTAGGCGGATAGTCGTTTGTGAACAAGAGCCCTAATGGAAACGCTGCCAAAAATTAAAAATGCGAACTAGAGAATGAAATGAAAACTCGAACGAAACTTATGTGTACAAAATTTGTGCTATTTTCTGTTCACAAAAATATTTACAAAACACGTGCAATTTTTCTTGGTTATGTGACGTTACCATCTATTTGGTGGTTACAAAATTGCACTGCAAACTTAAGCCGACAGAATACCAAAAGGGTTTAAACGTTACCAAATTATTTATTTGCCGGTAAAAAGAATTTTGTTACCACACTAGAATCGAAGGGTGAGTAAGACTTGCAACAGCTGATCGTGACATAGAAGAATAACAACAAAAACTTAAAATTTTGAATTATTAACCAATGAAAAAAGTAGCAGCTGGTTTGCTTGTAAGGTTTGAAGAATATCTGTTTGGGAGAAACTTTTCACTTTTTGGTGGTTTCGAGAGAGTTTTACGCAATATTCTCCTTACTTACAATTCTTGCAAGTTGGGCATTACTACACTTTGCGGTAGCCAATGTGTGAGGTGGATAAAGAGATATGCAAATTGTTTCTAAGCTTCCTACAGGAAAACTTCTTCCGGGTTGGCATGACCAGACTTGACTTACCTTGTAAATAGCACATAACGCCAAGCAGCAAAAATGTTCGCTCCAACAGTGGTGACATCTTGTTTTATGGCAAGGTTATCGATTTAATCACAACAACAACACAACAAATCACAAGTAGTCCAACACAAATTTTTGATTAGGTTTAAAATAAACAGTTCGTGTTTTTGTTTTTTGCTTCTTTTTTTTTTTTTTTAGAAATTAGCTGAATGGCATTCGATTAAACTGGTATATTCTCCTTTATATTGTTAATTTTTCAATTTTGTTGTTGGTTTTATTCACTTTATACTCTTTACCTTTTTTGATTGCCGCTTGCTAGTTATTAGCTCTTTTAAGTTTAAAGTAGCAGCAGAAACTTTTCGTTAAAAAAATACGTTTAACAACAACAACAAGTTGTTTGCACGTCACACATATACACACTCACACAGGTACACTATTGGACTGAATATTTGGCTCACAGGCTAATGTGATGATGATTTGCTCCTGATTTTGCTCAAACGTTTTATTCTGCTGCTGCTTTTTGACTTCACCTGACTAGACTCACCAACAACAATGCACATTTGTCACGCGATCTATGCACACTGTCTAGCTTCGCTCAAAACAGACTGATTGATTGTTTGACTTTCTGTTATGCCAACATTTCGCGCTGAACTGCAAAGATTATACGAGAAAAGGAAGAGTGAAACATACATAATCGGTTAAGTCTGTTAGAATGTGAAAAAACCATTAAATAAGAGTTTAAAAGAATATTGGCAGACAACGTTATGGCAAAGGCGTAAAGTAGACACTCGACCACGCAGCGCAACACAGCAGGCGGAAGCGGATACGGCGAAGGCAATATCGTTTACAGTAGTGTTGTAGGCAAGTGAAACATACAAACGCTCGTGGCAGCTGCGCTTGAAAAAAATCTGTACCCAATAAACTTTTTCGTTTAAACTAAAATTATCTTGGAATGCTAGTTTGTTTACATTATGACCGTTAAAAGTAAAACAGAGCACTCATTATATAAGCTCTGTTCGGCGAGTAGTTAATTATGCCGGAACGAGAGAGAGCGCATTTTGACATTTCATTTGGAGTAAGTTGGCAAATAAAAACAGCTGATTGTGACATACCAATAATAAAAGTAACCGATGTTCTGCTTGCAAATATTTAAAAATTTCTGTTCGGCTGAAATTCGCTAAGAGCGACAGCGGAACCAGCATAAATATCAAAGTTTATTTACAAAATACTGAAAATAAAATCGCATAAAAATAGAATAAAAAAACTTTTAAAAACCTGCAGACAAATTTACCAGAAGTTGCAAATATTTTTCTGATTAAAGTTTTTACTTGGCCATTATGACATCCACAGCTGTCTTTATTGTGTGGTGGGGTTATTGTTGTTGCTACCCTGGCCTGCGATTAGTCCCTTTCACACACAGTGGGCTATAATTGGTTTCAACTAGTCCTCCCTGGGGAAAGTTGGTATAAGCCAATTTTAAGTTAAAGTTCCGTTCAGGAAATAAGGGCGCGGTTAGGAAATGCTTGCACAAAAGGGAACATTTTAACCCATATAAAGAGATAAAAACTGGCATTATTCGTATGCTTTTTTGCGATTTATTCCGCATTCATCCTAGACTTAACGCATATTTTGCAGGGTATTGCTGCAGAGTTAGTTAACCACTGATGACTGCTGACTGCTGTGCCCAAATGTTTGTAGCACAAAGTAATTGGCCTAATCCACTTTTGTGTATGTGCCGTGCGCCGTATTTGAGGTTGGTTGTGGCCATTGGATTGAGTGCCAAGAATTGCAAGCATGCATGTTTTTCCTTGTTTGCTAATTTTTCTTGTTTGCAATTGCTTCTTCGCTTTTTTTTAGTTCTTGTATGATTTATATCGAACATGCTGCGTTGTTGTTATTTTTAGTTGATTGCACTTTCCCTAAATGTATTTATGTTTGTGTGGAGAATATTCACATATAGTGGCGGGTCCAGAGAATACAGTGAAATGTCCTTAAGGCGTACGCTAACCCAAAGTCCACTTTTGTCCGTCCAATTGGATATTCTTCCAAGGGATTGATTTTTTAACTTATTAAGGGCCGCGTTTTGTTTTAGAATCGTCGCAGATTTCTGAAAGTTCACAATCTGTATTAATTCCACTCAAGAGGATGGACATCTGGGGCACCCATGTCCAAGCAATTTCAAGCTAGAATTTTTCTGAACGAATAATATCCGCTCTCGACCCTCAGTCGTTTCTGTATTTATTTACATATTTTGCAAAACAGATTCAGCTTTCTGTTTTGGAGAGTTTCGGCTGTGGTTAGGATCATCTACAACCAATGGCGCACTCGAAAAGTAGGTATGCTGAGCGTTATTAAGGTAGAAGCTTATTGCAACTTTTTTTAGACCGTATTCTACAGATCCTTGCCTCTTTTCTAGCAGATACCAATAGTAAGGACTTTATGATCGGATTTAATAAATTCAATAGCTTAAAATTTAAAGCAAATCTCAACATTTGTTTAAAACAAAATTATTACCGATCTCATCTTCTTTCCACAAGATGATCCTATTCAAGTATAATTATTTTGGCAAAGATCCATTTATGATATTTATGGATATTACAAGCAATTCAGCAATTATGCCAAAAAAAAAGTTATATTCGCCAAAGTCAGCAACACACAGACTATTCATACCCTGGTGTTGTTAGTTTTTGTACACCCTCTTATTCTCTCCATAAATACCTACTCTCTTCAGTGGTGTCACTTTTACTTGCAGCACTTGAACATGAACTCTTCATGATTGTGCGGGTGCCCAAGAATCAAGAGAAAATGAAATGAAATCATGATGAGTCCATGCTTATTACATACATACATACTTATAACGGTGTAATGTTGTAATAATGTGATGATGTGCTTTTGATGGCGCTCACTTTGCGCAGTAACGTTTTCCTGCTATTTCTACGTTTGCATTTTGCATAATCGACGGCAACCACAAAGCAAAAGACAACAAACGAATTTATGTAGAATACTCGTTCTTACCCAGCAAGCAATAAAACATTTTGTAATCATGAAATTCTGCAATGCCCAAAAGGCGACTCACGGAGTTATGGGTTAAGCGCTTTATACTCAAAACACGCCCATTAATTAATCACGGATCACTTTCTTTAGAGATTACTCACATGACTTCTTGCAGGGATCATTGCACACTTCTCTACTAGACAGATACCAGTTAAATAGTAAGTCAGATAACCTCTCGGCCTGACTTTCGTTTGCGTTATTTTTGCTTATTTTTCTCAATTAGTTTCTGAAGAGCAGTGTGCCAAATCTAACCATGAGTTTGCTGTCCGTGTGCACACGTACAGTATACGGCATCCCTTTCTAGCGCATGCAAAACCATAAATATCTGCACTCTTCACTCTCATTATATATAATGAAAAGTTTGGTTAGCGCTAACATTCAGGTATAATACAAACACATGCCACCGCTAATCTTTATGAGTATGGCAATCATGCACCAGGCCTAATGGTTATGAATGGCGGAAACATGCGGAAAAAGGTGCTAATACAACAACAACAACAATGGCGGAAACTTCAGATATAGCTAACAATGAAAAGACAATTGTGTATTATTAGATTTGGTTTTAAATGTTTAATATAGTATAAAATAACACAATTTTCACTTTCACAATAGTCAGTAACATCTATAAATACATATTTATAAAACTATAATTTTACTACATTTGTCTCAAAATTAAAATTCCTTGCTCGTCCATCTGAAAATATAAAATTTTTTGTGCATAAATTTACTTGAATTGGTAAATAACAATAATTTGCACTATATACTTGCCTATTCTTGGCGTATTAGTACTAATTTCATTGCAAAACTCCTTGTTAAATTTTTTATAAATTTTTTAACGACGCACTTACATTTTGCTCACAATGATAAAGAAGAAAATACACAAAGAAAAGTAAAAACTTGGCAAAAGGCTTTGCGTGTGTTAGTAATTTACAATTTTCGCTCACATGTATTGGTAAGTGTGGTTAGGCCCGTCTAGTAGCGTTGTTTTAAGACAAATATGTTAGGTAAACTTGTTATCTATATTTAATTTATTTGCTTTCGATTTTCTCTAAAATAAAAAAATCACTTTCTTCAATCAGTTAATATTCACTTTACTTTTCAGAAATAAAAACGAGAATGAGTTATATAAATTTTAGTTCATTTACTGACGGCATTGCAAGAAAAATCTTTAAAATATTCGCAAAATACTTACAATACTTGCAAAAGCCTTTTTAAAGTAAGCTTATTTTAAGCTTGAGCGTTTACCAAATGGTTTGCTGAGTATTTATGCATACTCTGTATGCATACATGTATGTGTGTGTTCGTTTTTTGGAAGAATAAGTGAGCGCGTGCTCGACGGTAAGAGCAAAAGAATATTAAGTGCATTTGGCAATGGTTGATGGACTTGGTGAGGTGGGCGATTGGCGCACTTACGTTGCTTATATTTGCATCGACATACATACATATGTGCATCGTATGTTTGTTAGTGTGCACAAGTTCATATACATGAGTATCTACATATGCGATGATGACGCTATAAACGACCCATTTATTGCAGTCCGAGGAAAAACGCATGTAGAAAGTATTACAAAATGAAAATGATTGATGTGATCATAATCTGCACTAAATACGTACATCCATTTATGTATGTGAGTACCTATGACTTTTAGCGAAAACTGGACATAGAAAATTGCACAAAAATCAACTGTCTTTACCTGCAGCTGGTGTCTTTATAGAACTGGCAACGGAGAGAACTTCTCTGCTCTTGAATATAACCTTGGTACCTACTCAAGTATACTTCAACTCGAAACTCTATGTAGCTCCTTAGATTGTAGGCAGTGATTTGGGACATTTTCTATATTTATTACTCCCGTACTCCCCATGCCATAATTTGGGCTTTATCTTCCAAAATTTTATTAAACCTTCTTTTTAACAAAAAAAAAAAAATACCTTAGCTGTTATTTATAATAATATAAAAAAGTAGCAAGCCCGGCACACATTCTACTGCCCAAAAACTGAATTTCCGCTACTCTAACCTCCCTGCTTAACTTTAGATTCCTCATTTTTAACTTCTCTACCTTCCTCGTATCCTTTTTTTTAACAGATCCTCTATCCCTCATCCTCAACCGTTTCAGCTTCCTATCTCTAGCTCTCACCTCTTGAGAAAACTTATTTGTTTTGTAGTTGTTGTTGTAGTAGCGCTTATTCCTTCTTAGCTTTCAAGGCCGTTAATTAAAACGGGTTTTCATCCTAGGCCTCTTACTTTCTCTTCCTCATTCTCCATTTAATGTTAGTTTCGCTTCTCCCTCTACATTTCTATTTATTTTGCCCTTTTCCTTTTCTCTTCGTTTTTCTTCCTTTCCCCTCTCCCTTGCCTATTCCTATCCCTTTTTCCTCCTCTTTTTTTAATTTTTCAAAGTTTAATACATTTTGATATAAAAAATCATACATCCAAATATCCGTGAGCTTATCTTGATATTACTTTTCAAAGTTATGACAAATTGAAATTTATATGTCTTGGGGTCGTAACATCGCACACTTTTTTTATGTTTCAATCAACTTTCATAATTTTTTCTTTTAAAAGAACCGCCGTGATGTAGAGATAATGTTGCTGGCCTATCACACCAAAGGTCCAAGGTTCGAGCCCCGGGACAGGTAACATCAAAAGTAGTTTGGAAAAGGTTTTTCAAAACAGGGTCGCCCCTCGGCAGTGGTTTGGCAAACTCTCCGAGTGTATTTCTGCCATGGAAGGCTTCTCAGCAAAAATTCACCTGCTTTGCAGATGCCGTTCGGAATCGGCAAAAAACTGTAGGTCGCCAATTTGTAGGAAAAATTAGATGCAGCACATCACAAATTGGTAGAGAAGCTCGGCCTTAATCTCCCTAGGAGGTATACATAGCGCCAATTATTTATTTATTCGGCCTCATTTGCCTTCGTACGCCCAAACGAAACTTAGTAAACCACTTTTTACCTGATGGAGCAGAGTCCACGTAGTATTTATCAAGCCTTTCATCGGTTTCGCCGATAGTGCTTAAGCAACCCACTTTTCTATTTTGGTTTAAAACTCACAAGGTTTTCGGCTTTGAGAGTTTTTTCAAACTAGTCCAGTTCATGTTCTTTTTCCATAACTTTTTTAAAGTCAGCCAAATACGTAGCTCATAAAAGTAAGAATTTACATGAAACCGCCTTAATGAAATTGTCATGGTATTTGCATTGCAAATTATTACATAAAATAAAACGAGTTAGCTTTTGCATGTAACAGATATACATACAAACATACATACTAAAGCAGCCGTACATTTGAGTTACAGCTATGCTGCTCGTAGCTAATCCCAAAGCAAGCCTGCATGTTGGTTTATTCTTTTTTTGCACTTTTCTTCATGAGAAATTGATTTTATTAACAGTTATAAGTGGGTTGCCTAGTGAGTGAATGAGTACACGAAAGCACACAAATACACCCACAATCATGTAACAAAGTTTTCAAGCAGAAAATGTTGATGATTGCATTTGTGTGGTAAGTACAAACGCAGGATGAGATCAGTGACAGCTCACACAAACAAAATGGAAGATAAATAGTAAAAAAAATAACTAGTAACGAGTAAACTATAATTGTAAGAGACATTTTCATTAAGACTGTGTAAAAAGGTAGGAGAGTTGCATGACATTCCATGGACATTGTTGGGCAAATGAAAGGAATGTAACTGTAATAATTTTTTTTTTTTTTTGAAGCTTTTAGATGGCATAACAAATGGATTTGTGTATGTGTGCGGTTATGGACCGCAGAAGAAGTATCCTGCAGTCAAAGACTAGTATACATGTATGTATACCAAATCAAAATAGTTAGGCAACTACCTATTTTCTATAGAAAGAATTCATATTTTCACATGAGATCGGCTGCGAGAGGACGAGTGCCAAACACTAGTAAAAACGACTAAGCCGTAGTTGTTGAGAAAGTTACCCAAAAATGTATGACAGTCCAATATGGGGACTATCAAAAAGCAGCGAAGTTAAATGATATGACGAGGGCATGTCTAGATGGTATCAAAACTGAGTCAATATTCCAAACGGACTACTTCGCGTCGATTCGTGAATTGCAGACTTGGAATATAAAGGAAAGTGAGACTCAAAGAACATTAATGGCAGGAAGAAGTATAGCTTTCTGGAGTAATGTATAACGGATGACTATGTACGATCACACTCGATCATCTGAGGAAATGACAAAATCTGAATATTAGTAGAAGTCTCGAGCCGAAAACAGGAACATTGAAGATAACGGGATCGATGATGATATAGCCACCTTACGTAACAACAACATGATGATATGGCCAGAGCAGGTCCTTAAATATTTAAAAGTGAGGTGTTAACTCTTTCCGGTTATGTATGGTCAACTTTGGGTGATCTTCTTAGAAAAATCGAACAGTAGACAATAGCACAATAAGCACATATAGACTTACCAACGATTGCGGTCGGTAATCATTTTGAAAATTATGCAGGCTCCTATGGCCATGTTTGGATGAGAACACAACGAGTTTTCGTATCAAACTTAGCGAATACGCAGTAAAAGTACTTACAGGATTCATAATGATTACGTATACCTACCATTTCATTCTTGGTAAGCCATCAGAATGAAGAAGTAGAAAAGTCGATTCATCAAGTTCTTTATCGATGTGTAGGACGGCACACAAAGCGTCTCGGATTTCATGGGACACGCCCTATGCGTAGTA
Organism: Merzomyia westermanni; assembly: GCA_949987695.1. NCBI lineage: Eukaryota > Metazoa > Arthropoda > Insecta > Diptera > Tephritidae > Merzomyia > Merzomyia westermanni. The sequence continues at coordinate 10,068,572 of OX465293.1, read as the reverse complement.
TGTCAAAAGTAAGCGAAGATCCTATACAAATTCTTATGAGGATGTATGTGGTACAGTAGGGATTGAGTAGAAAATATCTGTTTGGAGGAATGTGTCACAATGGACATAATTGTCAGTTAGAAAATGTTTAGGAAATCCCATGAACGACCTCTCAACCTAACCCAAGCTAACCACGGCATAAGTACATTGTTGATACACGTTTTTTAATCTTGCGCCACCATATTTGGAGGTGGGACTAGCTTATAATATCAATAGTAAGTCTAGTGTCTTAGCTGGAGTAGAAATTTTTCCGAAACCTTAATATTGAAGAAATATCCGGCAAGTGCTCAATGTATCGCTCTCTCTCAAACACGTTGCTTCACCAAGCATCTATAAGTTCACTTTCTATTTTCGTGATACTTATTTGAAGACTTTCATTAGATGAAGATAGCATTGCAAAGAACATGGGTAAAATGCAGACCATTATTCTGTTTGCGCTTAGTACCCTAAGAGACATCAATAGAGATCGGTACTAGAACTCGAACGGATTATAGATTTCAACCGGTCTTTGTATACCCCGAAACTCCGCAAAAGATTTGTTGATTTGTTGTTGACACCTGATTTATATTTTTCGGGCTAGGTCGACTTCAGTCAGAAACTTTTGGTTTAAAACTAATTTAACGTTTTTTCCTTCTTGTGCAATTTGCAATTTTTATGCAATCTTTCAAGTTTTACCCAAGCTCATACATACAATATCTCGTCCTCTTTTTTCTTTTCCTTTCATTCTTTTCGAATAGTTTTTTCTCTTCCCTTTGCTCTGCTTTCCTGCTTTTCTATTTCTGTCTTCCTCTTTTCTTTTTTTTCTGTAGCACTTTACAAAGCCTTTATTGTCTCTTAAATTGCTTCTGTTTTCTTTTTTACTGTCATTCTATCATGCTTTATGCTCTACTTTTTTATATCTTCTGTACTTGGCTTGACTCTCCTTTTGTTGTTGCTTTTATTGTTTGCGCATTGCAATCGTTGTTTTTTTTTTTTTTGTGTTGAAAATTCAATAACTGACCTAGTTAAGCCCCCCTTCCAAATATTATATGGCTTGCGCTGTGCCGAAAACCGAAATAACCGACCGACAAAATCCTCAAATGTTCTACTCACAACGCTCGTGGTAGACTTGTGACTTGATGACTCTGATTACGAACTCAATCGCACACGAGCAATTAAACAATCGTCGTAACTGTCACAATACTCAGCTGTGCATAACAGGAATGAGCGAGCGTATGAGCCCCACACTTTTTAGAGTTGGAATTTGGATAATTTTCAAAATTTTCACAGGCACAAACTTTTTCACTTTTAATTTCAAAAATGGCTTTTTCTGTCATTTTTTCAACGGAAACCTTTGCCACTTTCTCTAGGCTTTCAAGTCCATAGCACGCTTCTTATGTAACAGAACAGCAATCAATTAGTATTTGGTATCGGGCTTGATATCAGCGCCTGTGTGCGCTTATTTGGTGGTGAGTATGCGTGTATGTATGTGTCTGCTGAGGGTTTGGTGGTGTATGGGAATGATGTGAGGAAGGCCCGCCAACCATAGAAATATCGATTTAAACATTGACTTATGACAACGAAAATGACAATTAAAAAACAATTTTTGCTTGAACTTTTTGTTTCAATAAGCGAAAACCAAAATTCACCATGATTTTTTGCTATTCAATATAGAATTTATAAAAACTTAGCTTCAACACTTCCTTCAGTTGTTTGAGCTTTTGCTCCAATTGCAAGTCACTTTTTGTCATATTTTTTGTACACACACTTATGCACACATACAGCAGCATTTTCATATGTACATTTTTTCATAACTTAGATATAGGCATTTATTGTTAGCATAGATTGCACAATTTTCCATGCCCTCATTGGCATTCATACATAACATATCAACATACTTCCTACCTTTCGCTGAAAAAAAAACAAAAATCAGAAATTTATAATTGCATTTACACGAAAATCCCCTGTCGCGCTCCTCCGCTTCAACGCCAATGCCTCGTTGCACTTTGCCTTTGCCAAGATACCAAAAAAAGTGTAAAAACAAAAAAAAAGTTGTGCAAAATTTTTAATCGATTTTCTTTGCTCGCCTACAACTCGTATGTTGCATATTTTTTTTTTGTTGGAAAATTCTTTAAAAAGTTTTCATGTTTTTTCTTTCTTTCTTTTTAATAATTTTTGTTGCATTGTTTTTTTGCCAACACTCACTTGCTATTAAATTTTTCTTTTAAAATAATATATATTTTTTTATAAATAGATATTTACGTAAGAGACAATCTCCTATTTAGCTTGCACCCGGACAATGAAGTAAAAACGTTTATTGGCTATGACAACAGCAGAAACACACGGCTAAACTCATCCAGCAAGGACGTTACGTGATTGGATATGAAAACACTGTCGTGCAGATCGAAAGCGTACAAGCGAACTCTCTGCAAATTCGGACAGATGGGCCAGGCAGCAGCGCTGTCGGTTATTGCAATCGATATTTGTGCACAGAGTTGCAATGACAATGGCGTGTGTGTCATTACAGGTATTTTAAATGTGTCGTTTGGTTTAATGGCTTCCGGCCAACATGGCGTATACGGAATGTTGATTGTTACATAACGCCTGATAGCACACTATAATTTTGGCTTGTATTACTAGAAGTGAAGCAGCGCAGCATATGAATCTAAGGTAAGAAGTAATAACAGCCAAAGTAACATTTATTGGTTTCTAAAACAGCGATTTCAGTTGAACTTGGCAGTTTTATTTCAGTTTTTTAATTTCCTGATTCAAAGTAAAACTAGGGCCGAATTACGTGATAGGATCCGTGATCGAAAGCGAAATCGAATTTTTACGTCGCATAGGCTTTAAACCTATAATTCGGAATGGCGTCATACTTGAGCAATTGGCTTCAAGTACCAGTAGGTTCAATTGTGCATTATTACTTTTGTTAAAAATTGGAAAGTTTCAAAGTTATTGTGACTTTAAAAACTGTTTACAACCACGGAACGGATGTCGTAATTCGGCCCCTGGTTTTTTTTAAAACATAGATAATAGAACAAAAAAAATCATTTGGTTCTTTTTCTTAGTTCTTTTTTTTTTTTGAAATCTGTGGCAATAAGGAAAAACTACCAAAGTAATTTTTTTAAATTTTTTAATGGCGCTCTTGGAAAGTTGAAATTGTAGTGTAAATGTATCCGATTGAGATATAGTTTTGGGGCAATAAAATCCACAACTTTTAAGCAAAAGCTGTGAAATTTTATGTGATTATAGAACCTAGCACGGGGAAAACAAATTTTAGTTTTTGTTTAAGTTTGGCTTTTTCCGCTTATTGCCGCAGATATTGCATTGGATGTATTTATCTTCAGGAAAAATCGCCAAATTTTCTTTTATTTACTTAAAGCTTAGAATTTTGCCATACGTCTAAATATGAGTAAAAAACATACCAAACATGTGTTAGTCACATATGACTGATTGGCCAGGGAAGTTAAGCTGTTTTGCTCAACAAATATTAAGTTAGGTTGTTTTTAAATCCAAAAGCCAAGAGAAAATGTGCTTTGGTTGTTTGAGTTTTGCCAAAGGGAGAAAAATTTTGCACATCTCCTGGTTTGAAAGATTTCCGTTTCCACTCTCCTATCTAAGTCTCGACAATTCGAACTTTTCGAATTTTGCGTACATTTTTAAAACAAAATTTATGGTTTCTGTATTAGACGTTCTTACATATTTTTATAGATAATTAGTTAAAATAATTTTATTGAAGTCATAATTGGTGAAAATTCCAAAAAATACCTATTCGTCCCTTAAATTCCGCAACTGTATGCAGTATAAACTAATTCCATAAATTTATTTTTCAAAACTATTCATTTATTTTTAAAACTATTTCACTACACGCCAACCCGAATTTCAACCCTTTTTGGTCGGTGATTTGTAGCAAACAGGAAAAGCCCGAATTGAGCGCAAGTAAAGAGCAGACATTTATTTGGCACAGAGAATTTAGAACTTGCTCTTTAATGCTGCACATTTTTCGCTTACCAGCTTTGCAGAAACCGCCATGTAATAATAGCGACGTTAAGACGTTTAAAATTTCATGACATGGCTGACATATGTACATATGTATTTTTATACCACCAACTCGCCACCACCCATCGATAGGAAATAAAAGTGGGGAGGTACATAGTTATGAAGCATGAGATAACAGAACATTCTTTACTAGCTATTTGTTAGGAGAACATGGAGGAATTTAAATATTTTCTTGTTGTTGTTAGTTGGGTTGAAATCAAATTTCTTTCTGAAAAATATAGTTTTAGTCGCATGTTAAAAGCATAGCGAGTAAGCGTTATAATTGTGTTACTTATCACTAGCAGTGTATGATAAGCCAGATTGCTTCATCAAATTGATATCTGTGGTCTTACAGGGTGTTCATTACTTTAGTACCAGGGTTGCATCATAATCTCCTTTTAACGTAACTGATCACACATATACCTGTATGTGTTAGTGCGCATCAGGTTTGTCCGATAGGGTTGAGAATACCCAATCAATTCGCGATAACTTTTTTTGTAAATACTAGATTATAACATAGTGGAAATATTTGGTTAAGTGCAGTGGTGAGTTAATTACCAGCGATTTGACAATAGTAGAGGTCTGGCAACACTATAAATGACTCGACAATCAAAAAAACAAAGAACGACCCAAGGCGAATTCATATAAGGTGATCGCAACAGCACAAACAAATCTACTCTATGTGTTTTTTTGTTGCTTTGGAATGGCTCAAATGTCAGACAAACCAAAATAAGAACAAAGAGCGAATTCGTTCTGAATAAGTAAATGTCCGAAAAACACATTAGAATGAAGGGGCACATACACATGGGGGGGAGGACCCAGTTAGGGTAGCTGTATTTAATTTGGAAAACAGTTCGCATTTTTCGTTATTATTCGAAACAATGCGGAATTGGGGCGTTTTGGAAGAAAAAATTCGAGATAGGGCTTTCTTCAAGAATATTTTAAATTCCACTCAACCGTCTATATAAAAATTATTAATATTCTATTTCAATTTCAATTTAAATCTCGCAAGTGTATTTTTAACATTTGGCGTTTTATGACAATATCGTTGCTGATGTTTGCGTTTATCTTCATCTCATATCATATGAAAGTTTAATTTAGCCTGAAGCCAAATTAACACTTACGTGCTGTTCTTCTGATATTTTTGGGAGTCATTGCAACCCACAGCGCTATTGCACGAGCTTGTCCCATGATTACATACCGCTTTAACTTTTTTAAAATATAGGCAAGAATGTTACAATTTTTTATAGTCAACTCTCCCATGCAAAGTTTTTTTCTCATGCCCCTGCTCTAATTTTTTAAACTCATAAGTAAATAAAAAATGGTTATGCAAACAAAAGAAACAATTTGAAACTTTCGCCATTTCAGGCCAGGGAAGAAAAAGCAATCAGCTGATGCGAAAATCTCACCTTTATAAACTCGCCTTGGAACGACCAACAATAAGCAAATAACAAAAAACAACAACAAGAGAAACGAAACTGTAAACAAAATGGATGTTGACAAAAAAACGAAGAGCAAACGAATAAAATCAGCAGCAAACGAATCACAAAAAATTATTTGCAAATTGCGTGTGGAACTATTTGGTTGTCTTTAAAAAGTAGATACTTTACAATTCATTTAGTTGTGTCATTATTTTAGGTAAAAATTGTCTGTACAAATTGTGTAAAATTGTTAATTTAAAGATCATCAATAAAAGCTTAGTTGTGGTAGCAGAGACGCATTGGCAATATTTTTGAAAGGCAACAAGTTCAGCTAATACAGTGCGCTTGGAAGGGCTAAATTCGAAATAAACATACAATTGGTAAATATAATAATTTATTATCATGTTCACGAAACATTCACGTTCATTTGCAACTGAATACAGGACATAGGGCCAAATACAGGAATTAAGAGTGCGTTATTGAAAGAAATTGGAAATGCGTCATATGATTTTAACGTTAGTTGATATTTTTTTTTATTGTAATTTCTTGTTGTTGTTGTTGTTGTTGTAACGACAAAAACACTCCCCGAAGGTTTTGGGGAGTGCTGTCGAACTGACAGTCCTTGGCCGGATATGAATCCGGTACGCTCCGGTACTCCCTTGCGGTACTGCCCGACTGTCGTGGTAGCGATTTATGACCAGTGGAACCTTCTAGGTCATGTCACCCCTCCTTCCGTAAGGAAAGAGAGATGGGTAATGAGAGGTGAGAGGCATCATATCCGTAGATCAACCATCGAGTTGCACGTCATTACCTTTGTGCATATTAGTCGCCTCTTACGACCGGTATGCCTACCTCGGGCATATTCTAAGCCCCTAACCCGCAGGGGCTGCTACGAAAGTATACATCATCAAGGTTTTTGCGTCTCTGTTGCGCTGTTCAATTGTTAACTTCGATGATGTTTACTTTTTCTGTTTGTGAAATTTAATCGCAATCTATGAGCTGTTTTGAAATTACTAGCGATATGCAATTACACACTCTAAATATTTATTTATTAAATAGAAGTAAACTCATGCACATATGTACATTTTTCAAAAAGCTCCATTGTAATCCAGGAAGACTCATGCCACACAAGCTGCTCTATATAACCGCAGAAATTTTGGAAATCAGCCACCACATATCTTATTAAAGTTCATTTGTATGTAAACTGAAGCTCAAATATGCAACTTTTGTATATTTTTATAATCGCGCATTCAAGGATGACTATTAAAAAGTTCTACTTAGTTCGGCTTACAATGGTTTCACATAATAATTAAATAGTGAGGTTGTTAAAGTAGAGATATGTTTTGTATAAAGGGACTTTCCCGTTTTGCAAAATTTCATATCTGCCAATAATAACATAACGCGAAAAGTTTCGATAGCTAACCAAAATGGGCAAGACTAGTTCAATGTATAAATTCGCCTTTAAATAGGAATCATTGTTTATAAAATAAAGTACATGATAATGGGGATCGCATATCTGATGGAATAACTATGATGATCATCCATATTGTGTGTTTGTTTGTGTTGGCGGTCTGAGTGCCGTATGTTCATTTATACATCTTGATGCTAAACATTATTATTTTTATTTAGTCAGTAAATCATACTTTGCTGTATAAGGCATACAGGACCCAAATGGGTAAATTACTAACAAATTTTTTATTCGTATGCATGTATATAATACATATAAAAAATGAGGGGATATCATGGGCACATGTTTTGCTACTTCTTTGAGTATATAAATAATGATATGGATATTTTTCAGATTGTATCTGAAGGCAAGTCTGAATGGGAACATTTCGACCTAATTTTCAGCATTCAAATTTCAATGCATATGTAATTCGAATCATCAAATAACACACATCATAAAAAAAATTGCAATTATAAGCTACTAGCTACAAATCTATATCCCATGACTAATGCATCAATCACCTGAAATAACTATCGTTATCTATATCGTGTCATTAACACTTTCGATCCGCAACACCATTGAAGTAAAGACAACTGGGACACATAAGTCCCGTTCGGTTCGAAAGGGTTGAGTATAAATGCATAACTCACAACTCAGATTATTTCTTAAGTTCTAGCGTGGTTCGTTTAGGTTATATAAAATAATATTCACCATAGAAACATGCCTGCAGCGTTAGTTCGATTTCGTGTAGATACGTGCACTTGTACTGAGGATATTATTGAAACAGGTTTTTTACCTTCTTTACCATTATTTTCTCATACCTTATTTAATTTGTTACTATTTGGCGTGACAAAGTTAAGTGATAATCAGCTGTTGAACAGCACTAACTAATGTACAAAATGTACAAGTTCAATCGCTGACATTGATTTTTCGTGCATTTTTATGATTATGAAGAGTTAATAAATCTTATGTACATTTTTGAAGCTAAATTTTGTATAAAAATTGTATTAGCAAGTATTCTCGCTACTATTAGTTTATTGATAGTTACATTTGTTGTGTTTGTACGCAGTCTTTTTTTGATGAGACCAGACAAGAGGAGTTTTCTGCTATCAAAATCTTTGCGGCATGATCTCTGAGTTAATGGTTACAGAAATCGTAATTCCGAACTTCGTCCTTTGCTCCTAAATTAGCCTTATTTATATAAATATATCATATATGTACAAGCTGCACAGTAAGACCTATATTTTAAATTAATATTAATAGCAATCATTTTCGTTTTGTTTTTCAGTTTTAACGCCAAAATGCGCGCAGTAATAATTTTTGTGGCGTTGTTTGCCTATGCCAACGCAGTCTCATTCAGCGATCTCGTGAAGGAAGAATGGTTTGCTTTTAAGGTAAGTCCCATGTCATAATACCAGAAACGATAACTAATCGAAGTTGTTTAAGTTGTAAGTAAGTTATAAGGCGCAACTAATAGCCTTATCAATCCAAGTGTCAGCCGCAGCTCTGTCGTAACTAAGTTCCATGGCCTAGACTGTGCGATCTGGCCATAGCAAATTGAGATTGGATAAGCTATTTATTGTGCATCGAAACCACTTGAATCCCAATTTCATTAAGTAAAACCTGGTGTCTTTTATCTGGCTGAATATTGATCTCCGGCGCAATTTTGATACATCATAAAATTTCAAATAAATTCTTTGAACTCCGAAAATGGATTGAATACAAAGTTAATGGTTATGGTTTGCTTATGCTTTTCATTTGGCTCTCTAGATAAATAAGCTGTTTTGTAATTACTGTTAAACATAAAATAATTTAGCACTTAGTAATGACTTTATTTTGTTATCCATAGAACATTCTTGCTGTTGGTCATGCCGTGCTCAGAATTATTGTAAAAACAGACGAAACAATGTAACAATGGCATGACATGACTCATATGGGAAAGTGATATAGTTTTTATGGTTGTTTCAAAATGCTTGCTTATACTTTTTATTGCATTTTCTGCAATAACAGAATTTCAAAATGATAGCCATTCCACGCACGTGAATTATTGGGTGATTGATTACACCTGCGTGTGGTGGCTGATAATTGCAAACGTTTAAGAATGTCAACACACCAAAAATTATAAAACTTGTTATTTATTTGCTTGTCTTCAATTGATTGCTAAAGAGATTGTGCAATGTTGGCAAAACGATACTTTGATTCATATCAATATTACATTGGCAGGTTTCAAAACGACTTTGTTCTGATTCGAAAATGAAGTTTTTATAACAAAAGATTTGTTGAAGGGGGTAAGCAAACAGATTTCTTATACAGCTAATATATTTCGCAATAGGTTTCGTATTAGTTATCGCTTAAAGCTTTAACTGCATTATTTCTGCAGTGCATTTATAGGGTAAAGCATTTTTCTTTTAAGAAGTTGGTAATCATCCTAGCTATGCTCATTCCTTTATCATAACTTTATATAGTGATATTAATACATATATATATATATTTTTTTTTTTTTTCAAACTAGCGATAGTATGAAAACGCTGCTCTTTGAACTAAGTTTCAGATTTTTTTTTAATGAATTAATCTTTTCGCTTGAAGCAAACTCGTCAGTACTTGCTGCGTATTTTCAATGCATCAACACGCGCATAAGAGATAATATAGTCGCACATAGCTCAGACTGATACTATGTATGACAGCTTGAGCCAAAGCCTCAATCCAAACAGCTTTGTTTTAACGGTGCAAGCTTATCACAAAGTGTTCAATTTAGTAGAAAGATGCCTTGTTTTACTAAGCATTATATTCTTCAGTATGTTATCAAAGTCGGTTGTATTCTTGTTCCATTAATCTGCTCTTTCATTTCAATACAGCAATCGCACTGTATGTAGTTTCAATCATTGATTTGGGTCGGACACATAAAGATGCCTTTAGGGGTTATCTTCAAATGTATGACCAGCTGTCTACAAGAACCCGGTTACCGGCGTACGTAGAGGAACCTGCATTTCTCTTATCAAAGTTTTTCAGCTTAACAAACAGGTTAAGAAGTTAAAGTAAATTGCTTTATTCATTCTTATGAAATTACTGACTCGATAATTCTATGAAAAAAGGGGTTTGTTGTCACCACCTCAAAGACAAGTGAGATACTTCTTGTTGTATCCCTATAGATCAACCAAATTATAAAAAGGGCTTTGAATGTTTGGTTGAGCAAAAAATATAGACTAGGGGTATTTCTTGCAGTATCTTAATAGTTTTTTCTCGCATATAATAAAATGCATATATATATATAACTGGGATAGCGGGTCTTGCTTAACAAACGGGACTTTGATTGAACACGTGGATTAAAACCAAGAATTATTGGTGTCGTTTTAAATTATAATAAAAACTTTGGTTTAATTGAAAGAATGGAAACTGCTTCAAAATGAATATAAACTGCGAAATCTTAATGAACTACTTGAATATAACCTGGCTAATACAGATTATAACCTGGCATATATACATAGGTTTCACAACCTATGCCATGATGAGCTTAAATAAAAATTTAGTATACAACATACATATATTGGAAAAATAAAATTAAAAAGATGATATTTCGTATGCTGATATATTACTTGTTACACTGAAGAAAGCAGTGAACTGGAGTATAACAAATTAGATTAGAGGGATAACCTGGATTTTGGGAACCTGCCGGTTCTTTCCAACCAACTCAAAAACAGAAAAAAAACAAAAAAAAAGAAGTGAGAAAAAAATCGAAAAATTGTTTTTCTTACAGAAACAGAAAAAGTGAGTAAGACGTCTCTATGACGTCAAATCAACTATATCAATCGAGAAGATAGATTGAATAGAGTCACAGAGACGAACTACAAGTTTTCTAAACCACTTCATCTTTTTATGAGAAATAAGATGGCTATTTTTCTTCTCTGCTAAAGCCTTCTGATTTTTCCAATCAAGCGTAACTAGTGAAGCAATTGGCATTGTCCACTTTAAGCATTTTCAGAGCAGATTTTTCCATAGAGAATAAGGGATTTCTTGTCACCAAATCACCAAAAAATAAACTATCAAAAACGCTATATTTGTAACAAGCTGGCAACGCTTAATGTAACTGTAAAGCAAACTCACCACGCTAAGCACAGTCGTGGCCAAAAAACCGATCTCGTTTACAGTTCACAATTTCATAGCATACACTTAGGCGCATTTACAAAAAATGTTCTTACGAAACTAGAATTTAGAATTATTGTAAAACTTGATCAACCCACATTCTTTTGGTGAACATTTTTTTTGACATGGAAGCCAATACAGTGTAGGTAGGTGTTACTATAAGTTTCACATATCTTTTGCATGGTTAGTCGCTTATCATCGAGCCTGCCTTACTTCATTTGCAAGCAAATGCTAAAAATTTTTTTTTCTAAAGATGCATACAAAAAAATTATTTCTGCCTTGCTTCAGTTAATTATTCCTCTCATGTAAAATGTCTTCAAATACATCTCGTATGTATATTTATCTAAATACTGTTTGCATCCATATAACTGCAACAGATACTACTGCTGCTGACAGAGTAGTTACTGTAATTGCACAAAGGAAAGAAAACAAAAATTTATTACTTTTATTGTTGGGCCAAGAATTGTATTTTTATATACTGGGTTGGAGCTTTACGGCCGATAAATGAGAAGGCAAACAGTTTTTACATTTTCCTTTACCCTCCTACGCGTTTCGACGCTAGCTCGTCTTCCTAAGGGAGTCTAGTTTTTTTTAATTAAAAAGAAACAAACATAAAACCAACACTTCAACAATTATAATTTCAAAAACTTACATAATAAATTTTTATAATAGTTAATAAATATAATTTTTCATTTTATTCCTTTTTTCCTTTAGAGTAGGCGCATTCTGGTATATTTATTTTACCGTGTCGGTTTTGCCACCATATCCATACTGTATTAAGGCTCTGTACGCGTTATTTATTTTGTTCAAGTCTTTCTTAAAATTCATTACTCTGTTTAATTGTTGTTGTATCCGAAGACTTTCCATCATCATTCTCGCATTTGCTCTGTTTTCTATGTCTAATATTTTTGTGTTCGCGAAATCAGCTGTGTGGTTTTTGTTTGTTAGATGTGTGCTAATGCTGTTGTTGTTTTTTTGCATCGGCAATGTGCTCGCTGACTCTCACTCCTGATGCTCGCTTTGTTGTACCAATATAGCGCTGCATCTTATTTCGTAGACCACATTATGTTTTTCTTTTTCGATTGGGTCTATGATCCAACTACAACAGGTCGTAGCAGCTCGACAAACACACAAAAATTTTCAATGTATTTTGTTCTTGTAATTTGTGAGTTTAACGTCAAAATCGTACTGAAAAATGAGTGTGATGTCAAAATTCGAGCCAATAGTAAAAATCAGCTGGTCTATTAACACGACCTGTATTATTGGATCATGATTGGGTCCCTTGTTTTTGTAAATATTTTGCTTAAAGTGTTGTGTGTTTTACGTGCGTACTTAACTTTGTCATCTTTTATAATTTTTCTGAGCGCCTGGTTGTTTGTTAGGCCTGGTATGTAACTTAATCCAATATATTTTCCATTTTGATTCTCCCTATTATTTTGCTTATTGTATTCCGTCATTTTTTTCCAAAGCTTATTTTATTACTGTGTTAATTATTTGTACCGGGTAGCTTTTTTTTAGAAGTATATTTTTAATTTTGGTTGTGTTGTTTTGTATGAATCTATCATCACATGGCATAAACACTTTCCTTACAAGACTGGTTGCTGTATTTCTCTTTTGGTACCAAGGGTGGATTGAGTGATTAATTAGTTAATTATTCTACCAGATGCAACTTCTTTTGCATACCAGTCAAATGATAGATTGTGATTTTTGTGTATTTGCATATCTAGGAGGAGGGGCGGCCGCCGTGGTGTGAAGGTAGTGTTGCCGGCCTACCACACCGAAGGTCCATGGTTCGAGCCCTGGTACAGGTAACATCAAAAGTGATTTGAAAAAGGTTTTTTCAAAACGGGGTCGCCCCTCGGCAGTGGTTTGGCAAACTCTCCGAGTGTGTTTCTGCCATGACAGGCTTCTCAGCAAAAATTCGTCTCCTTTGTAGATGCCGTTCGGAGTCGGCAAAAAACTGTAGGTCCCACCAATTTGTAGGGAAAATTCAAATCGGCACACCACAAATTGGAAGAGAAGCTTGGCGCAAAAATCTCTTAGGAGGTTTATGATGATATACCTGTTGTATATCGCGCCATAGAGATAGAGAGATATCTAGGAGGGCTATTTGGTTGTTATCCTCTTTTTCCACTGTGAAGTAAATTTTCGTGTGTTGCGAGTTTATTACTTTTAGAATGTCTTCCACGCCTTTCGTTTTTATGATTGCAAATACATCATCTACATATTTAGCTATGTATTTAATGCATATGTCCTTTGTTCCTAATTCAGTTAAGCTATCGTCAAAAATTTTCTCAAGTACAATGTCTGCGATCGTTGGCGATAATGGATTGGCCATAGGCATGCCGTAAACTTGTTGATAAACTGTCCTGTTGTATTCTAAATAATTATTATCCCGAAGGCAAAATTCGAGGATTGATTGAAAATTCTTTTTTCCGATCGTTGTGTGCTACTCCAGGTTTGACCGTTTTCCCATTATAGTTTGTATCGCTAAGTGAGTCGGTATATTAGTAAACAGGGATACTACATCAAAAGATACTAGCATTTCATCATCTTCTATGATAAGTGGTTTTAAAGCATCTTTCAGTTTTAGTGCGTTCTTAATGTGATATTCGTCTGATACGATATTTTAAAGAATTTTACCAATAAATTTTGCTAGCTTTGTGAAATTTATTTACCTACTCTTTAACAGAACAGTAGCGCCCCAAAAGGAATTTAGCTTAATTGAATAATTAACATGCCGAATAATTTTATGGGTTATTCGATGCAGCTTTGAAGAAATTTGTGACAAATCTAGTAAATATCTCGTCAACAAGTACAGCTAGAGTAATTGTTTGTTAATTGATCGTAGAGTAATTGTTATTATTATTATTAGAGGGGTTTAATATATATTTAACAGGAAATCGTCTATGGGATACTATCTAGGTTGAACAATGTATTCGCAGAGAATGTGATAGGTAAGGAGAGTGACGACTATTCAGGGTAAATTGCTACTATAATAACAACAACAATGTGAATCTAATTCATATAACGCTTTCATCAACTAGTTTTTAAGTAGCTGTATAAGATCAAAATTAGTGAAATGCCATAACAGCTGTCCTAGAATACCATCATGAACTGAGCCTATCTTGTCTGTGTGGGTCTTTGAGTTTTTGGGGGGGAAAAAATTTGCTCACCATTGTCCTTTGTATTTATAAGAAGTGGTGTGAGTAATCTGCCTGTATTCATAAATGAGGTTTACTTGAAAGGCTTAAACAAATTATAAAATTGATGCATATGTACCTCGAATTTATCTTACTTTCGTCAAAATTGAATTTTTTGTATGGGATATGGTTCTTTATACTTTGATCGTGGTTATCAAAGCTCCACGGCTCGTCTACACATTTTTTCAGTGGCGGTCCAAGCTAAGTTAAGTTTTACAAACTTAAAAGAATTTCATATATGTGCCTACATATGTATAGCATGCCTCTCTGTCAATATAGTAAATTTAAATCGAATTCCGCTGAAGCAGCCGACTATAATTTACTTGATTCGTTATCCACTTAACGAAAAATTATAGTCACATATAAATAAGTTGCCTGTATGTGTGGGCACTCCTTCCAATCAAACAAGATGCAAAAATGTTCAACCTGCCAAACAAGCGAAAGACCGACGTTTGCATTTAAACTTGCTTGACTTGTTTATATCTACTTGCAAGCACAGTTCATCTGCGGAAAAAAAAAATTCTTCATTTAAAAGTTGTTGTTTGTGTTGAGGCTCGATTTTGCGAAAAATGCAAACATAGCAAAAATTCACAAAAAAATAAGTAAACGTTTGTTATGTGATAAAAGAGAGAACTTGAAACTTCTGGCATTTTAGAATACAGTTGTAATCTCTTGCAAAGGCGTTGCAAAAAACTACTCGGGTTTCTGCATCCAAATTTAGCCACTAAGCTTAATCCACATACACACCAGCTAAATTATACAGGGTGTTTTTTTAGGGGTATAGAACTTTGAATTGAAATAAAACACAAGAAAATCGTTTTAAGGTCCATCAATTTGGCTTTATTGGAAGGATAATTTTATGCCATTAATGTTTAAATATGATTTCAAGCATGTGGCCGCCGCGGCTGGCTCGAATAAAGCCAATTCTACAGGTCCAATTTTCAACCACTTTTTCGAGCATATGGGGCCGTATGTCGGCAATAACGCCACGAATGTTGGCTTCCAATTCCCCTAACGTTTCTGGTTTGTTGGTGTAGACGAGCGACTTCACATATCCCCAAAGAAAATAATCCAATGGTGTCAAATCACACGACCTTGGTGGCCAATTGACAGGTCCATTCCGCGAAATTATGCGCTCATCGAATGTTTCCTTCAATAAATCGATTGTGACGTGCGCTGTGTGGCATGTAGCGCCGTCTTGTTGGAACCACAACTCATCCACATTCATGCCATCCAATTCGGGAACAAAATAGTCGGTTATCATGGCTCTATACCGGTCTCCATTAACGGTAGCTGCCTCTCCAGCATTATTGCGGAAGAAGTATGGCCCAATGACTCCACCAGCCCATAGAGCACACCAAACAGTCAGTTTTTGTGGATGTTATGGCGTTTCAAGGGTCTCATGTGGATTCTCTTCACTCCAAATGCGGCAATTTTGCTTGTTGACGTAGCCATTCAACCAAAAATGAGCCTCATCACTGAACAAAATTTTGCGATGAAAATCAGCATCGAAATCAATCTCATTTTCGGCCCATACACCAAAATCACGACGCATTGCATGGTCTCGCGGCTTTAATTCTTGCACAAGCTGGATCTTGTAAGAACGCAAGCCAAGATCTTTGCGCAAAATCTTCCATAAAGTTGATGGACAAAGCTCCAATTGCTGTGCACGGTGGCGAATCGATTCATTCGGGTCCTCTTCAACACTTTGCTCTACAGCGGCAATTGTTTCTTCGGTGCGCACTGTTCGACGTCTCTGCGGATGCGTATTATCACATAGAGTAAACGTAGTGCGAAAACGATCCATGGTTAACCGAATTAATTGCTCTGATGGACGATTATGTCGACCATAAAATGGACGGAGCTCACGGTAAACTTCGCGAACTGAACCATTATTTTCGAAATAAATTTGCACGATTTGCAAGCGTTTTTCTTTTGTCAACCTGTTCATGATGAAATGGCAAACCAAACTGAACATAAATGACATTAGAGTTGCCAGATTTGACCACAAAATGCCAGTTTTATCTCTATTCGAAAAACAAACCTGTAAAAAAAACACCCTGTATCTGGCAGAGCGCGCTTGTTTATTTTCTTGAAGTATGTAGATTATAATCTAATCATTACCGATAACCGTTTCACAATTTCAACGGGCTATGAATTCACATACACAAACATTTTCTCAATCAACTAGTTTGAGTTTTGGCCAACGTTTTAATGGGAAGCATGATAAGATTATTATTTCTTTTGAGATTATTAATTTTAGGATTATTTGATTAACGGCCCTGATATGAAAACACACGTAAAACACTGTCAAAATTACTAGCTTAGTGGAAAACCTGATAGAGCAAATATGAGTTCTAAAAAAGTAAGTGCAGCATTTGACCGTAACTAAAGCCTTACACCTTCCATGAATGCGCGAAAAATGTGTGCCTAAAAGGGTGAAAATTTCGTTCTCCGCTATATTAAAAATAGAATATGTAGTTCTTTTATTTAAGAAAAAACTTTTGTCAACAAATCTTACTAGTACGAATATTCATAAGTAGTTTTTCAAAAAGTGGCTGAAATAGGCCGAATACCGAATAACTCAAAATATTACTCACAAAGATCTTGGTTTACCCAACAAATTACCATATTAATATTCAAAATCTATCAGTGGTAAGTTATGATGAATGAAAACCATTTTATCAGCATTTATTGATAACAGCCACTGCAGGTCTCCTCATAAATTATAACTGCTTCAAGAAACAGCCGCTGGTTGCATGCACTATTACCGCTCGATGATAAAGCTCAACACGTTGGCTCATAATGTTGGTTGAATCAGCTGTTTTATAAGGTTACCGATAACGCACCAATGTTTTGAGCTTCAATCCTAGCAAATTATGAAATTTTGGGGCGTTTGCTGAGCACCAAACAAAAACAATTCTGGAAGCTATAATGTGTATTAACCCTCTACGACTATAGTGCATTTATTTTTACTATTCCACTGACAGTTGACATGGTAGTCTAGCAGCCACCATTATAATGCCTTATATTTTCTCGACCCGTTTCAAGAACTTAGTAAAACCATCCCTGTTTTTAGTTCAAAGCTTAAGGTATTTAATTATTCTAATACTTTTTTATTCCAAAAACGTAATTCATTTAAACGTTATTTATTTAAATGACCCAAATTGTCCCTAAAATGTATACCTATACAAAAACAGCAAAAAAGTTTTCAAATTATATATTTTTTGTCTAAGTTTTAAATTATTATCCCCATATTCATAAGAAATAAAAGCGTTAAGAAAGCTCTTGTAATTCAAAATTTGTATGGAAATGTAATTTTAAAGAGCTTTATAAACCAATTTGATTATTTTATGAATATGGGGGTTAGAATATACACTTAAATTCATTAGTTTCTAAAAAAGAGAAAAATTCAACGCTTATACGTATAAACAAAGTTCATCATATTAGGTATATATAACACATTTTAAAATCTACGCATGAGCATGCAATAAAAAGGTAACTAGAGCACGGGAGTCGATGTTTATAAAACAGTGGCGCAAAATAATTTTTTTCTATTTATTGGTGTTTGTCAGACTACCACGTCAGTCGCAGAGGGTTAAGGTTTTTATTGACATTTCCTTTTTTTTAAGTGGAGATAATTTTTGTTTTGCTGACTGTGTATCTCCTAAGAAACTATTTTTAAACCGGTCAAGAAATGTGACAAGCAGATATTTATCATTCCCATCGAAGTTGATTCGTTCTTCAAATTCAGCACTGAAAAATATTAAGTGATGCCAAATATTCGGCTGGCGAATATTATGTGTTTTGGTCGAGGCTTCACCTAATAGTGATTTTTTGCAACTCGTTAGAGAAAGATTGCGCGTTATGCACACATAAACAAAACACAATGATATGGGTTATTTCAATAAGTGCTTTTTTTGTTAGCGTTAAACTCAAGTGTCAAGGTAAGGGATACAACAACAAAAAATTATTTATTTAATCAAGGAGCTAAATAAATTTAATAAAGCAAGTGTTAAGCGTAAATACTACATGATGGTGTAAATATACATTAGGGTGTCCGTTGTTTAACATGATATTTTTGCAACGTTAAAAAATAAGAGTGAAAATTCGACTTTTCTAGTTTTGTTATTTTGTCGCATCGATTCACAACCACACGACTGAGTAGATGCTGTAGAGGCCATTCAACCTCATTATCAAGCAAATGCGCATTGACCATATAACTACATATATATGTATAAATAGGTATGCACTAACAAATAGTAACGGTGTTCGGACTTCAGTCGCCCTGAGTAGATTTGCTCCGCTTTTACAAAATAAAAGTGTTTTAACTGTAAACCGCTTTGCTACTACTATTTTAAGTGACACATCACTACTTGACAGCGCTGCATTTTTTTTTATACAAAATTTTGCCCTTAAAATAGACGGCTAAGTAGAAAACCACCCTGTTTCAAAATATTTGAAAAAAGCTCTCTATCTCAGAATTTGTGTTCAATAACGTTCTACTGCAAATATTGGTTGAAGAACGCCAACGCGCTATATCAGAATCCCTTATCTGAACGAAAATTCAATACATGGTCAGCTGAGATAAGGTTTTTGATAGGGCATTGTCATCAATCTGTTCTAACGAGAGTACTCGGAAACCGGAAGTTTTAATATAGTTGGACAATAGTGAATTTGCTGTTGTTGTTGTTGTTAACAGTGCTTCGCCCTGCCCAATGGGATCGATCACTCTAAATTGTCATCAGGCTCTTCTAACGGAAGTCCGAGGAAACGCGCAGTTTTCACGGGTTGGACAAGAGTGATGTAGGTGTTAGAAGAGTGGGTTCAACTGAACAGGAGAAGAGATGTTTTGTATCATGAGGGGACATACCACATGAAGGACATGTGTTTGGTATGTTGGGGTTCAGCCTGGATAAGTAAGAGTTTAACCTATTACAATATCCAGAACGAAGCTGTGCTAGCATGACTCTAGTCTCCCTCGGAAGTACACGCTCCTCTTCAGCCAATTCAGGTGGCTGAATTTGCTGTTAAAAGGGTCTAATCTGTTGAGCAGTTAAAAATATGATTTCACCTTATGCACCGTGTAGTTTCAGTTAAAGCATAAATATGTATATGTTCTAGAAGATGACACTTGGATTCCGTAAAAACCAAGGCTTTCTTCAATCTTCAGGAAAAACTTACTTAAATCACACTACAATTCAAGTAAAAGCTCTACGTCAAACCGTCAAACTTAACATAAGCCCTGTGGATGAAAATGAAATGCATGAAAAAGATAAATTTTGACAAATTATGACATTTATCGTGGTGAATATGGACGTCATAATTTTACGTAGCTCATGGGGCTAGGTAATCATATTAATTTAAATGAATAAAAAAATTATAAAACGGGAAAGAATTACTAAAAAAAATAAAAAACAATTTTAATGGCAGAAAAATGCGTAAAACAGCATTAAAATGGAAAATATTTTTACACCACACAAAATTTGTTCACCTCTGAGTAAAATATTTCCGATTGACACACAGCTATAGTAATATTCATTTCATTCATTAAAAATATTGTTAATATTACTAGAGCTCTACTACGAAAGCATGATTCTTACACCGATTTTAAAAGTCATTTACACCGGAATCGAACTTCAGTAGTCCGAACGCTGATAAATATGTATTTGTGCTACGATTACAGTTTATCAACTTCAAGTCGAACTAAATAATTTCAACTACATTTGATTATCGTGTATTAATAAGTGTACAGGGGTGGAAGGAGGCATTTGTCAATAGTCAACAGCACCGGACAGCAACGGACAGCAGAGTATTGAGTGCTCGTTAACAGCGACAACGTCCACATGGTTAGTTTGACAAGAACAACTGTAGCGGCAAGATTGTGTAGCGCACAAAGTACAAATCAAGGAAGTTATATAAAAAAAAATTATATTAAAAAACTCGCATTACGCCAAAACAGGCAGTTGACGCAGGATGTCAGACAATGAAATAAACGACAATAGTTATCTGCGGGATATAATAATACCATGTATATTGCTAATTATTTTATTTGTTGGAAATATTATAATCTACGCCTATCTGAGGAATAAAAGAAAAAATTCCGATCTGGACGAACGCAGTATGTACCAAGCGTGCCTTGATAGCAGAGCAACAACAGCGACAGCAGCGGTGTCAACGTCCACGGTAGCAGGAGGCGCTAACGGCACACACGAAGTTGTTGCTGTAACACTTGAAATGGAACAACTAACTAAATAAACTTAAAAGCAATACGTAGACAAGGAGCTTAAGTTGTTATTAAAGTTACTAAATAAATTAAGAAATGTAAATTTGAACGAAAAGCTGCGCAAAGCATGTGCTGCAGGAACAAAACAAAAAAAACGACGGTCGCTCAGCTGGAGACTACTTTACATTTAGTGGTTGGGCAAATCCTCAAACGCCTGCCAAGCCATTACTCAATCAAATGTTGTACAAAATACACACAAACTCGACTGTAAACGCTCATACTCCTACAATAAATATAAATATTATAAATCTAAATACTAAAACTAGTTAAATGACACAAAAGATTCCTAGAAAAAAATATTAAAAAATTAACAATTAAGCAAGAATTAAGGCTGCTAATCAGTTAAGTGTTATTAAAGCTGCATTTATATCCATTGTTCTATTACATACATACAATTATAAATATGTGTGTGTGTGCATTTCTTTTTAATCTAATTTTTTACGAATAAAACGAACTTTATTTTCCGAATTTTATACCAACATGAAATATTTGTTGTAGTATTTTTAAGCTTTAAAATTTTAAGATAAAAACAATAAAATTTAAATAAGAAATGTTATAAAAAAATATGTATGTGCTTAACCGGTGTTTGTTGTAGTAAAAATGCAGGATATGTGTTGCTGCGTTCAATGTACTTGAGAGATTTGGCGGAAAATCAATAACTTTGGCGTGTTCTGCATATGCTTTTTGCTTCACTACTGTGTTACTAGTACATTTTAAGGGTTGCTGCGGGCTGTTAGTAGAGCACATGGTTGTGACCATATGTATGTAAATATGTATATTAGACCGTTGCAAATATAATTTTATTTCAGCGAACCCAGCGGAATTTTGTTTGACCCGCCGATGAGTTTTGGAACATTTTCTTGGCCTTCCTTTTCTTTCTCACTCCCCCTCTCGCCATTATATCGCCTTCTGACCTTTCGCATGCGATCCCCTCATTCTCACACCGTCTATCCTTTTGCTCCCACAATCATGTTCTCCCCCTTTTGTTACCTCTTACACTGCCTTTACATTACATCAGGCATACTAGTTCAATAATTCACCAAAGTTTCAAAATAATTAAAAAAAATTGGTTTTGATTACTTTTGTTTATTTTTGATTTATTTTTGTTTATTATTTTTGATTTTTTTCAGTATTGTTAATATGTATATTTATGTGCTTCTACAGCAATACTGAAAAAACCAAAAAACAATCGGAAAAAAATCAAAAATCGAAAATAATCAAAACAACTTTTTTTTTGATTATTTTAGCTTTTTTTAATAATCGTAAAAAATCATAATTTTTTTCGATTATTTTTTAATTAATTGGAAAAAAATCATTAAAAATTTAAAGTAATTTGTAATCAATTATTTAATGGATTCTCAAGATAGTAATCAAACCGGTAATCATTACAATTATTAATCATTATTTAATAGGACCGGTTTAATCCTTAAATGGAAGATCAGCCTATTTAAAAAATTGTTTAAATAACACTATTTCAGAATTGGATTCAAAAACGCCCTATCTCAAAAAAATCCAACAGTTTTTTGAAGAATATAGGGGGTTTTTTTTGATATTTTCTGTAGATATCAGTGGAAGGTTTGTCAACTCTTTTATTTATAGGTTGTCCGGCAACATGTGAATGAAATGACAATTTGAAAATTGTATTCAAATTTTGAAATTTCTTTTAAAAATCAACTGTAAACTTGTCTTTTGCGAAAGGGCAACCAAAATTGTGGACGCTTATTATGTTTTTCTGCTTGCTTAATTTTATGTTGTGTTCAATTCAAACAGTTTTTTAGACATAAATTTTAATCTAGCGACATAATTTTTAATCTAGCAACAAAATGGGGAATAAAAAGCGGCCATTATTGAACTACAAAAATAATAGTTCAATATCGATTTTTGTCTAAAAAAGTATCGAATGATTCTGGCGACCTATCTAATACCATACTTTTAAAACTAAAGCCGTAACTAGTACCCAATGCGACAATTGTACACAAGCTCGCTGCAGTTTTTATTTGCACAATTGTTTAAAATATGGGCGGTTGTGCATCAGTTGCACATCATCTCTTTTATAAATAGAACTGTCAAACAGCACGTGAAGGCGGCTGGAGCACATGTGTGAATTTGTGTACCCCATGCTAAGCCTGTGAATTTTTACAATACGGAATTGGTACATATGTACGTTATACATGAGCATGATAAGCATATATCATTTGTTTTGAGAGGGGGGGCTAGGGTCAAATCATACGAAAAAAGCCATGTTTTCGTGATTTTTTTTCTGACGACGCCGTTGAAATTTCTTTACTCAACCAATGGTAAATTGATGTATGACATTCGAAGAATGTTTTATCAAATTTTTACAAAGAAATATTAAAAAATACGCAATGGCAGCAATTGTTCGGACGTGTCTCATTTGAAATCAAAAAATCAAAGTTCATTCGTTAGATAATAGTTTTCCCCAGGTAACGCTGTCGAGTTTTTTTTTCCAATTTTTTTAATTTTTTCGAACACTTTGAAATGAAAAACACAATTTTGTGGGAAAAAATGCGCTAATTTGTTATTGGGAAATCAAAATTATGAAAAAAAAAAAAAAAAAATTACCTCGTTACCTCGTAAATGATGTACAGAAATAGTGTTTAAAATTTCAAAAGGATCGGTGCAGTAGTTTTGGAGTTATCAGGGGCACCGACTTTGAAAACGTGAGTTGTTGGAAAAACGCTTCAAAGTTTTAAACACAAAAAAATCCAGTTCAGTTCAGGTATAGGTACAAAAATCCGGCAGGTATAAAAATACTCATAACTTCGTCAATTTTGCTTCAATTGACTAGAAATTTTTACATAATACACAAATATTACGGATTCAATTTCGAAAATAAAAAAAAATGCAAAAAAAAAATCTAATACCTTACCCCCCCCCCCCCCCCCCCCCCTTAAATCATTTGGAGTCATATGCATAAATAATCAGAACGACAAGCTGAGAATATCCTGCCTGTTTGTTGGTTATGTGGGCTCCTCATTTAATATAAATATTAATCAATAATTCCGAGTCCCAGAATGATTTTACAACTATAATATTGTTACTCTTCTAAGGTGGAAATACGCTTTTGATACTAAAACTTGATTTCTTACATTTTATATATACATACATACATACATACATGAACATTCTTTTTGTTTAAAAAGGTTTTTGAACTTCTCTTTCTTCTTATTTTTTTTCTGTTTGGCGTTTATTTTGCATCATTCTCAAAATGTATTGAATACACTTTGGTCATGCTGTACTTTTTCTGTTTCAATTTTTGCCATTTTCTAAATTCTTATCAGCTATTTTGGGATACTTCTTTCTCGTCGCACAGTGTAGTATTTTGAATAAATTTGTCTCAAAATCAAATATCACGGCAACATTCATAGGAATGAGATCTACAGACATACATAAATCAAAAGACAATCAGGTTCAGATGTTAAAGAATATGAGAAAATTTTGAGTAAAACACCCAAAATGAGAATGAAAAATTAATTTAGTTTCTTTTTCAATGTTTTTTAATCACAAAAATAGTAACATAAAATACTTATTGGTAATTTATGTTGAAAACCTTTTTCAATACTTATGTTTTAGCTCTATTGATTAATGTGATTTTAGACCGAATTTCTTCGAATTATCTCATTTTGCGGCGCTGTCACTTTTATACATTTTACAATTTAGTAAATAGTTTTACTAAGTGGAAAATACAAACATATTTACATACAGCCATTCACAAAACAATCGTTTTCTCTTTTGATATTTTGAAGCTTGAGTTTTTTTCTTGCGTACTTTTCTTGGCCTTGAGCTCGTTTCATGAATACTTGAAAATGTACATGCCGTAAATCAACAAAAATTGTTGGCATAAAAAGGCAAAGAATAGAAATTTTATTTGGATATCAAAAAAGCAATTTTTTTTTTTTTTGTCATCAAAAGAATTTGTTTTGTAGTTTCATTACACCAACGCCAATTGCAATGTATGTATATTAGTTTTCGTGTTAATTTACGACATCCCCATTGCATTAAAGCAGAAAACTAATGCATCTTTCAAAGATTTGTCCTGGGGGTGGGACTCGAACCGGCACTCGTGCGTTGATGGCCAATCGCTTTAATAGCATCGGCCACCAAGCCCGACCGTTGAACTTATAACATTAAGTCAAACCTGTTGAGTAATGATTATTAATAGTAATGATTACCGGTTTAATTAATTATTTTCTTTAGAAATCATTCAATGATTAATTACCATTACTAATGATCATTTTGGCGGCCGCCGTGATGTGGTGGTAGTGTTTCTGGCCTAACACACCGAAGATTCCCAGGCTCTAGTGACTGGGCAGGTAACATCAAAAATGTTTGAAAAAAGTTTATTCAAAAGTGGGTATTTCTGTCATGAAAAAGCTTCTCTTCAAAAATTCATGTGCATTTTGATAATCCATCAAAATCTTAAATTTTTTTGGCAGAATTTCTAGAAAATTTTTGAGTACGCAATCAATTTTAGTATAACATTATGCAAGTTAGCACTCGTTCAAAAATTTCCCAAAATTTTAAGAATTTTTTTTCGTCAAGGGTGTTTAGTGATATATTCCATGCAACGCATGAAGAAAAATTAATTTTGTATGGAAAAAAATATCCAACTTCCTTGTCAAAGAAAAATTCTAAAAATTCAGGGAACATTTTGAGATACTTCTAACTTGCACATTATTGTGCTGAAATTGAATGAGCTATAAAACTGCGTACTCAAAAATTATGATTTATTATTTCTTTTAATAGTAATAAACAGGGATCGTAACGATTACGACTTTTATAATAAAAGTCAAATTTTAATAATTATTTTTCGACTTAAAATTACTAGTATTATAAAAGTAAAAAATAACGGTTAAAATTTACTTTTAATATATTATATATAAATATATTTTTTTTTTAGTTTTAAGTCAAAAGCATGCATTTCAGAGAGAAATTTCTTTAGAAAGCACAGTTAAAATCGGTCCCTGACTAATCCTAAATTTAATTTAACAAGTCTGGTTAAAAATAAGTAATAGACCGAAAACCAAATATTTTTCATTATCGATAAAAAGAAAAACGTGCATCCCTGCCACATGTTACTTTTATTTTTTATTTTTTCCTTGCGCTATAAAATTGTGAATTTAATCGATTAGTCAACCATTCCTAGTTTTATTGCATACAATAATTTTTAGTTTATCGCTTATAATACGTACATATATATTGTAAGTACTTAAGTAAAACAAGCTTCCATTGTACTATGTACATATTTTTAATTATATAGAAAATCATTGGCTTTTACACAAAGGCTGTGATTTATAGAGATTTGTCATAAAAAACTTCGTTGGTGTTATCGAAGAGCGTGTGGAGATGGAAACAAATATTACACCATCTGAGTAAAAATAAGTTTTCAAACATTTTATCATGCTCCCCGGTTAGTTGACTATGTTTCTAAGTCAATGATCGCCATTTACTTTCGTGGGATTCGCAAATACGTTCGGTCTTCACACTTACAGTTATACAACCCGATCATCAACGACAAGAGTAGAAGAACAGCAAATTTTATTTAGTTTAAAAACATTATTTGTCTACGCGTTGAAGTATGGACAATTCCATACACGTCTTCTCAACCTAATTTTCTCACATCGCGCATAACGTACCACCTCTTCCACAGAGTATTCCTAAAAAGGGTTTTGCGAAGGTTTTTAGAACATTTTCGGTATATTCGCCCGCTTTTAGTTTTCTGAATAACGTTTGACTATCCATAACGCTGTAAAAACTGATATAAGTCATTGGCAAATTTTTTTTTTTTTTTTAGTATTCATGAAACGAGCTGAAGGCCAAGAATAATAATTTTTTTATCGAATCTTGCAATTCTAGCACAATTAAATTCAATAAATAAGCGAATTTAGCTATTCATTCTTTAACTACGTCCTAAAATTGCCGACAAGATAAGTTATCCGCTTATCACAATCCACTTTTGGTTTTCTTTAGAATCCGGAATCCGATTACGCCGGGAAGCGGTAATCTCTTATTTGGTATTTACGAAGTAAGATAAGGACCAGGAGCCCTGAATCGTATATTGAAAAAACTACTTTTGGTGCCAGTCGATGTTTGAGAAATCAAACAATTATGAGAGGGATGGTTATGTGAGTATTTTGCTTTACATCTTCCGATCTTCGTATTGAAATTCGCAAATGATTCAATATTGCAAAACAATAGAAAATTTCCTGAAAGACAAAGGCACTAAGCAAAATTACCACAATGCTGTTGAAGTTCTGTTGTTGTTGCAGTAACAGTAATTGTCCCTGTTTGATCGTCATGTCCATGCATAAATACGGATTAACAGCTCTTGGTCCGGTAAAATCTGAGTCGCTCTAGTAGTAAGACCCGGCTGTCGTGGGTTTGCTGTTGAACTCCTTTGCATTCACAGCATACAAATTACCATCGATGCAAGACTGCGAGTTAAAATCACACTCCCAGCAAAAAGAAAAAAAATAGCTTTTAGAGATGTACCTGGTAGCATAGAAACAGTGGTCGTTTTGTCCAGCCCACTGTACATTGTTGTTGTTATTGTTTTCAAAAAATTTATCAAGTAAAAGTTTTCTGTTTGATCTCTGAATTCTGTTGCTGCTGTTCTTGTTGTTAACAGTGCTTCGCCCTGCCCAATGGGCTCGATCACTCTAAATTGTCATCAGGCTCTTCTAACGGAAGTCCGAGGAAACGCGCAGTTTCCACAGGGTTGGACCAGAGTGATGTAGGTGTTAGAAGAGTAGGTTCGACTGAACAGAAAAAGAGATGTTTTGTATCATGAGGGGACATACCACATGCAGGACATGTGTTTGGTATGTTGGGCGGTCAGTCTGGATAAGTAAGAGTTTAACCTATTACAATATCCAGAGCGAAGTTGTGCTAGCATGACTTCTGCTGCTCGTTTAAGTCGCTTGAGTGTTAAATAAAACTCGACGCATCTAAATAAACAAATTGATTTTAATTGAATTAAAAATGACAAGTTGACAGCCACTGTTTGGTGTAAAACGGTGGTGGCAATGATCAATCCAATTTATTTTCTTGCGCTCTCACTTTGTTGTTATACCCAGCTGTACTAGCACATAGGGTATTATTAAAAAAAAAAAAAAAAAAAAAAAAAAATCGCGATAAATATAGTTTTACGTATCTTTTAAAATTGTTAGGAAGAAAAGAGAAATCTAGTGAGACAGGTAAGTCTTCTTCTTTCTTTAAATGGTCATCTAACCGCCTAGGCGATTTTAACCGTCCAACATAGCTCGCCAGTCGTCTCTTCGTTGCGCCAACTGGCGCCAATTGGAAACATCGCGGGATCGCAAATCGGTCTCCACGGAGTGGTGGTCTCCCTCTTCCTCTGCTTCCACCGGCGGGTGCCGATAAGAATACCTTCTGGGCTGGAGCATCTTCGCTCATTCGCACTACATGGCCTAGCCAGCGAAGCCGCTGTGTTTTAATTCGCTGAACTATGTCGGCGTCTGCGTAAAGTTCATACAGCTCATCATTAAATCTTCTTCGGTACTCGCCGTCGCCAACGCGCCGTCGCCAAGGCGTAGAGGTCCACAAATCTTTCGAAGAACCTTTCTCTCGAATACTCCCAGATCCGCCTCATCAGATGTTGTTAGTGTCCACGCTTCTGCACCATATAGCAGGACGGGTGCGATGAGTGACTTATAGAGTGTTATTTTCGTTCGTCGAGAGAGTCCGAAGTAGCATTTGTTTGCAAGAGTAATTCTTCGTCGGATTTCTAGGCTAACATTATTGTTGGTGTTAATGCTGGTTGCCAGGTAAACGAAGTCCTTTACTATTTCGAAATTATTGCTGCCAACAGTGACGTGGTTGCCAAAGCGCGAATGCGCTGACTCTTTGCATGATGACAGAAGGTACTTCGTTTTGCCCTCGTTCACCACCAATCCCATTTTCTCCGCTTCTTTTTCTAATTTGCAGTAGGCAGAAGTTACGGCGCGGTTGTTAAGGCCAATGATATCAATATCGTCAGCATATGCCAACAGTTGCACGCTTTTAAACAAAAAAATATACAACTGAGACATGTTAGTCAGTTCTTCTGATAACAACACCGCTCTTTTCGATATCGAAAATATCGAAACCCTTATAAAATGAAACACGACTTAACGTTGTTTTTACAAAAACATTCTTTCAGCCAAACAATTTTATATATTCTACTACCCATGCGGTTTTTGGTGTCCAACCAAATTTGTGCTTTCTTACTTGCTTGATCGTGCAAATGGATAAGTTCACTATCATAATTATCACAATTGTCGTTGTTTTGCTTTTGTCATTGCTTTGCTAAAATCATCAGCCAGCTCTTAATTGTAATGCATTGTTCAGCGTCGATCTTCATGCAATGAGGCACAGAACAAATTAAAGCAGTTTTAAAAACTCAAGTCGAAGTAACAAATGACGTAAAAACTTTTCTTTTTTTTTTTTCAATAAAATGGCTATAACTAAAGTATGTCGGTACAGAATCCGTCGTTCGAGGACTAGCTGCCGCGTTTTAACTCGTTGAGATATGTTGATGTCTGCATACAGCTCATCATTAAAACTATTTCAATTTCAGCATTTACATTTGGAGAACTACTGCTAAACTTTAAGTTAGACATCTAGTAATACACGGGTGAAATTCTCATTCAATTCCATGCAGCGGATTTAGATTGATGCGTGTACAAACTTTTAAATAGATAGATGTAAAATCTAAAATAAGATTTGAATTTGCTTTAATTCGAATTTTCGGGGCTTTGCGGATTTGGCCCTCTAGCTCTCATCCAAACCTTAATGGAATGTTTTGAAACTCATTCTGAGATAGAACCTTCTTCAAACAAATTCTGTAATAGGGCGTTAATGAAAATAATACCGAGATAAGGCGTTTTTGAAAAATATTTTTAAATAGGGTGATCTTCCACTTAGCCGTCGATATACTCAAAATTACACTTGAAAAAATTCCATAAATGTGCTTAGGCCGCTTTCAAAAAAAAAATAAAGCTTTAACCAACCTCTATTTTGTCTATAAATTTCAGATGGAACATGGCAAACGTTACTCAAACGAAATTGAAGAACGTTTCCGTTTAAAAATATTCAATGAGAACAGACTGAAAATTGCCAAACATAATCAACTATACTCAGCTGGAAAAGTTCCTTTCAAAATGGCAGTAAACAAATATTCCGACATGTTACACTCTGAATTCCGCGATACCATGAACGGCTTCAATAATACACTAAGAAAACAAATGCGGTGAGTACAAAGCAAATCATGAAATGACTAACTTCAATTTAATCTGTGCTTTTATGCTATTTTACCTCGTACAGCGCCAGCTTAAAAAATACTGGTGTCACTTTCATTGCACCCGCTCATGTTACTGTGCCCAAATCTGTGGACTGGCGTTCTCATGGCGCTGTTACCGATGTCAAAGATCAAGGTAATTTCCAAATTTGCATACAAAGCTTTCTCTTCAAATAAAATAATTTGTAATTATTTCCTTTTATTAGGCCACTGCGGTTCTTGCTGGGCCTTCTCCACCACAGGCGCACTTGAAGGTCAACACTTCCGCAAAAGCAATGCACTCATTTCGCTCTCTGAACAAAATTTAGTCGATTGTTCAAGTAAATATGGCAATAATGGTTGTAACGGTGGTTTAATGGATAATGCTTTCAAGTACATCAAAGACAATGGTGGCATTGATACCGAACGTTCCTATCCCTATGAGGGAATTGATGATTCCTGCCACTATAATCCATCTACCGTGGGAGCCACCGATCGTGGTTTTGTTGATATACCCGATGGTGATGAAAAGAAAATGATGCAAGCTGTTGCAACTATTGGTCCTGTTGCCGTAGCCATCGATGCGTCACATGAATCATTCCAATTCTATTCAGAGGGTGTTTATGTAGAGCCAATGTGTGATCCTGAACAATTAGATCACGGTGTTTTGGTTGTTGGTTATGGCACCGATGCCGATGGTCAGGACTATTGGTTAGTGAAGAATTCTTGGGGTACCACTTGGGGTGATAAGGGTTATATAAAGATGGCGCGTAACAAGCAAAATCAATGCGGCATTGCTAGTGCATCCAGTTATCCGTTAGTTTAGATAATAAGCTAAGAGAGTAATACATGGATTGAAGAATGCAAGAATGAAAGAACAAGTTGAACTTATAATAAGCTTTTTTTATATGTTTATGTAGTAATTACAAACCAACGTGAATTTGTCGACATTTAAAAGCAATTTTATTTTTGTTTATGCTTTTTTAATTTATACTGTGCTTGAATTGTTCTTATTAATTTTTTCTGTTTTCTGATTTCAAATGAATTTAATATTTTTTACTTGTGACTTGTGAGCGCATTATAATTTACTGTTATTTACACCAAAAAGTTGAAAGTGATATGTAATTGTTATATATAAAACATTCACCACCTACAACGCCATCAATATACCGACATATGTATATGTAAATCTTAAAATATGATAATAATTAGTACTGTAAAATTATATAAATAAAGATACAAAAAGTAAATTCTCTTTATTTATTGGAATTGTTCTTCTCCGATATATTAGCCATATTAGCGAAGAGTTTATGTTTCGAATAAGGGTTGTAACCAGTTTTACAGAACCTCAAATACGAAAAGCGGAAACAATAGCGGACTTAGCTAATCCAATAGGAACTCCGCAAAACAAATTTTTATATCCAAAAGGAATGGTTCTATCCACATACTGGCAACAGGAAAACTCGAAAGTACTATTCAGAGAAAACCAGAAGTGACATAAAAAACTAAGAGGAAATTATTTTCTTGGAAAGTATACAACTCGGTATTGAATATATTTTTTTAGTCTTAAAAACTAGCGACATCATTTACACGGCTAAAAAATAAGGTGAAATCTAGAATGCCTAACACGCCTAATAGGCAAGGCATGGAGGTCCTTGAATTGCAATAAGTTTTAAACCTCTGTAATCTTCTATCGAAATGTATCGTAAAAAAGCGATTACCACTGCCCAAAACTTACAACCGAAGTATTGTAACAACAAAACTACATTTTTTACAAAATAAAAGTTTCGAAGAGTCGCCAACGTGGTAAAAGCCGGACTTTTTCATCAAAAACAACTATTCCATACAGCTGGGAAGGTGAACACTTTCACTTAATGGTGAAAGCAAAAACCAGCTAAAAAGCAATTTCAGCATGCACTCATAAATTTACGTAAAATCAGAATATCTCTGCAAAATTTAGATCGACACATTATCTCGAAAGCGAAAACCGGAAAAGTGCCTTGTTCAAGCAAAGCGTGATATGCCGTTAGTGATTTTCAAAAGCAAAATTTTTAATTGCCAAAAGGCTGAGGTGCTAGTATTTAAAATTAGGCGATCCGGCTCATGTATAATGAAAGAGTTATTGTTGTTTTCAATAAAAGCAAACTAAAATATACGTTTTGTTATGTTTTTATAAATGTTTTATATTTCCTTTTAAAGAATTTAAATATACATATTTAAATAAACTTTTATTTAAAGCTAAGCTACTGATTTATGTTTACAATTAATTTACTTCAAGCTAATAATTTAAGACAAGGGTAATGGGGCGATATGTTCATAAAAATACAATTAAGCAATGTAAATTTTTGCAGGCAAGCAAAAAGTAAAAACAATTTTCAAGTCGACGTGTGATATATTGAAATTGCAAATATTTAAAAATAAAATTTTTTAATAGCTGTTCGACAGCTATAATGCAAATTAAATTCACACAAAAAACGTACCTTTTGGCGTTTTATGATGTCCATTCGTACGCAGTCTTACATGGTAAATTTCTTTACAAATTTATAAATTTTTTTCATTCTTACAAGTTCACATTAACGCAAGGTCACATGCGTACAATGTCATACAAATATACGATATAATAAGTTAATTAATTTAAATGTAGAAATACATAAATATTAAATTAATTAGTCAGTTTGATTGGTAAAGAAGCTTTTTTTTTTTCATTTTTTGGTGTTTGCTTTTTTATAAACGCACAGCTAGGTATATGTTATTGCTATTGGTGATTTGATGTGATTTGTGCCAATAATAAAATGAAGAATGTCGCGTGCCAAAGCTTGAAGTCGAATTGTTTAAGCTAACCAGTTAACGTGGGCAATCTGAAATTTACATTGTTTTATATGACGAGCTAATGTGTACATATTCAACATGGTATCAAGAGCAGTTACATTCGGAATTGTGAATATGTCGAATTCACAATTTCAACCAATAAATATTTTTTAAATGGATACTGAAATAATTTGCACTTATGCCACGCAATTCCATACTTACAACATTCCCATCGACAATTCTGGTATTTCCAACAACACAATATATTTTTCATCCTCATATAGTTTTCGCTTCAAATTACTTTTTATATTCGACTACTTTACGTCCATGGCAGGTTGTTGCAAAATAATGCTGTCCCAATTAAATAGTAACTCGTGAACCATACCAATATAGAACCAGCATTCGAACGCAATTTTATCTGATCAAATGTCTTTGGCAGCTGATCCGCCGCAAACCAATAAAGGCATGGCGTCGCTGAACACAATAAACGTGTCGACACCTGTATATGTACGAAGAAAGTGCAGAAGAGTGTGAGCATCAGCGCATGCAGCACAAAAGGCAGAGATTTGTATTCTTTCAATAATTGCACAATAGGATAATTTGGTAACAATGTGCTTAGGAAATGTCTGATATATTTGACGCAATGATAAAGTAGGAACGCAAGCACCGGCAAAGCTAACATAAAATTTGGCCATTGTTTCACTTCATAGTATCTTAGAAAACCAACATTCCAGTAATGCGATTGTATATATGAATAAGGGAATGGAAATGTCTTATCACACCATGGTGAATTTTCAGACAATCTCTGTCCAGCCAAAACATAATTCTTTTTGCGTGCATAATCCAATATCGCTGGCGTATGCGCTACTGTACGATCGGGCACACAAAATTGTTCGAATGCATAGAAATAGAAGAATGTTAAGGGCATTAAAGCGGCACAAATACACGTCACCAGTTTCAATGTGGTAAAACAACGATTATATGTTTTCATGACATGATTCAGTATGCTGTGACGTAGCATAAAATAGATAGGATAACCAGCATTTAGTAAACCATTCGAGCGGCTTACAATTGATAAAGCCAAGGTAATAGTTGTGCGTACTAACCGAAATCCAGAAACACATTCCAGCATCAAGTGTAGTGATAGCCAACAAAAGAGCGCCTCTGAATAAGCCGCCGTAAAGAATATCGATGCTGGATTAAAACAAAATAATAACACAGCATTCCAACTCTTATTCGGATCTTTGAAGATTCGTTGTGTAAGTTCGTAAAGCGTATTGGCTGCCTTACAAAAGCAAAAAACATTGACTAGCACTGCTATAACTAAACACCAACTACGCAAAGATACACCCATATTAAGCGCATAGAGTGCATTTGCGCCAGCACGCACCACCAAGGGGAAAAGTGGATAGAAGGCAAGCGTATTCTCATAAGTGTATGAGTATTCAGCTATATGTAAAAAATATTCACCATCCCAATGTCGTAGTCCGCCTAAAGAGAATTGTACGGTGCGATCAAGCCATGATGTATCGGTGATATTCGCGACGACGTTACTGAACTCGTTGGTATGTTGTTGGTGGTTTTGTAGATGTTGCTGTTTTGGTTCAATTGGTGTGCGAAATACATCAGGCTTATGATCGGGCAGCAGGTGGTTAGCCAACAGCTGTAACACCAAAATAATCACCCGGCTAGCAAATGCTAATTTGGTAACTTTGTCACTCATAATTTTCTTCTTTTATTCGGAGTGAAGTAACTATTTATTCATTTGATAAATGACTAGAGCAGGTGATATTGATATCTAGTGACTAATACTTGGTGTCAGCAGTTCGTTGCGTTTTATTATTTGCAAGTTATAGTAGCCGTTGCGTTGAACTATTGTCGCAGCAACTGAAAATTATTTTATTTGAATTAAAACAATTGAGAAATAGTGTAAGGAATTTGCATATAAAACGCCGGTCAGCTGTACAATCGCATTTCTAATTTGTGGAAATGTATGAATGTTCAGCTACTTGTCTGCTGTTTAATGCAAATTACAACACACATAAATACAAACCTGTGCAGTGGACGTATGCAGCAAATGCTTGCTCCACCTATTTTTAAATATTCAGTTAACTTTCTATTGATGACAAATAAATGCAATAATTTATTAAAATCCTTCGCAAAATCAGGCCACAACAAATTTGTCTGTCGGTTTTCAATAGATGACGTTTGCGTCAATAGTGTCATTTTGATTTTAAGAAACCCGATTACTTTGATACGAACTCGGTGCAAACGATTGCGTTATGGCGCGTTTAGAGCAAGGGTTTTCGTTTGTTGCGGACCTTTACCCAACTATAAAGTTGAATATATAAAATTTGTTTTTAGAGGTGATCAATATTTGTAGAATCAATCAACCCGTTGTGTTATTGAAGTGAGTTAAATTTTATTTTAATGACTTACATGAATAAATTACTGTTACTAAAGCAACAACAATTAAACTGATAATTCTATACGACGGCACGTAACTCCTAAAACACTTCCAAAAATGTAGGTAAAGGTATCAATAATTCGAAATCAGAAATTCAATGACATATTTCTGTCGAGATATTTGCAATTTCATTGCAATTTTCGGTCATTTTCATGTGGTTGTTGAATCCACACATATTGGGTGTTCCGAAATGTACGGATGTAAGTTTTTTGCAGCAATACTAGGAATCGTGTAACGTGTGTTGTACCGGCTAAGGGTTACTTTTTTGCAACGCAACTACGCAGAAAGGTGTTCTGTGCATAAATACCATGGACCACGCTCCCTATTTGGGATCGGACCCGGGGTATTTTTTGTTTTTTTGCCAATAACTTTTCACAGAACAAAATATTTGTTTTCCGCTTTCGGACAAGCCCTCCCAGACCTGGGAATAGAGCTCAATGACAATGTTAGGTAACCCCTGCGGGTTAGGGGTTTAGAATATGCCCGAGGTCGGCATACCGGTCGTAAGAGGCGACTAATAAGCACCAAGGTAATGACGTGCAACTCGATGGTTGACCTACAGATATGATGCCTCGAATTACTCATCTGAGGGGTGACATGACCTGGCCATACCAAATCGCTACCACGACAATCGGGCATTACCGCAAGGGACTACAGGAGCGAACCGGATTCATATCCGGCAAAAGACTGTCAGTTCGAACAATGTTAGGTAAGGGAGGTGATAATTAGGCAGGCTATCTATCGCTACCACAACAACAACCACATATGGCCATGATTGTTGGGTGTTACCAGTTGGGACTGGGCATTGCTGACAGTGCCGCTTAATCGTGTTGCCGAATAGATGAAGTGCGCAGTTTATTTTTTAATTACCCTACAGACAAAATCCCAGGAGTATACTGATCCCTGCCTACTTGAGGTATTTATTGCAGGCATACAGGAATGACAACGAACTTCCTATACGATGTATTTTCTAGATGACAAAGATTTTAACGTGGTAAAATGGTAAATGAACATAAGCTTACTAAGTTGAAGGAACATACGACACTCTTAAACCGTGTTCGAACCAATATACTCAGAACCAACAGCTAGCTCTTCTCAATGTCCAGCACTAGATTGCTTTTGTTAATTAAGTTTTTTAGAGGTATTACTTCTACCTTCTTATTCCAATCGAAAAATAAAAATGTATTTAAAACTAATAATAACTAAACATTGGTACGCTTATTTTTATCGAATCTTGACCTGAAAAGCCTCAACGCAAGCATCTGCGATTCGTTTATGCACCTCATTAACTTCAGCTTGCGTTAAAGTGCGTTCCATATGTCTGTATACAATGCGGAAGCAAACACTACATACACTAGTTTTCGGATGTTTGAAGCGGTCCACGAGAGTGATCTAAACAAAGAGAAACCCATTTTTAACAGAGGATATACGGCTAATAGAATGATAAGGTACCCACCTGTTCAACAACATCGCCGGCCACTGAACGTACAATATCATAGAAATCATTGCACGCAAAGCCGGCATCGACCTCCACACCCGGCGGCAACCAAAATGCGAGATCATTCGAACACTGCGGATAGGCTGATACAGGTTTGTACTTGGACAACTTTTGTAGATTGTCTTCGTTGAATTGATTTAAAAATCCACTATCGTTGGACCAAAACAATCGTATGTCAGGTATGTCGAACAGCACCATTGCCAAACGTTCTAAACCCAAACCAAAAGCGTAACCAATTTGATTGTGTGCACCTGAGCGCTGCAGTATTTCGTGACGCATTATGCCACAGCCAAGTACTTCAAGCCATTTGCCATTATGCAAAATTTCTAATTCCCACGATGGTTGTGTAAAGGGAAAGTATGTATCTACCCAGCGATACTCCAATTGTGTGCCGAATAAATCACGCGCCAAGCCTACCAATACATTCTTCATTTCATGCTCCATCAATTTGACTGACTCCAGGGTATGGCATGGCTGCTTCGTTTGATCCAAGCACTTTGATGAAGTTTGCGGCGGTGAAAACTCTTTGCTTTGCCAATCATTTTCGAAAATTTCTAAATCTAGATTACGCCCGAACAGCGTGTCTTTTGTCACCAAGCGTACTGCGTCTATCTGATGAAATACAGGGTAATGTGTACTATCGATTTCATCACGTCGATAGACTTCACCAGCTACAAGAAAATTATCCAAACCACATGCAATTAAATCAGATTGGTGTGCTGTGGTGTGTGCACGCAGTAACTGATTCCGATTAATGTAATAACAATCTGCTTTCGCACGACTCACATGATCAGCGGGAAATAGTAAATTATCGAAATTTTGTTCCACCGTAACAATAGGGCTCAATTGATCGTAAACGGAAAATAAAGGATTCCCTCTTGAGTTTCTATAAGCGCTATAAAAATAATTAACGATTCTCTGTCTAATAATTGAGAGTGGATGATTACGTTGCAGATGTTTGTTGACGCCAAGGTGGGATAGTATTTTTGGTGTCACATTCGTCCAATCGTCAGTAGGATATGTGAGACTATTGATTTCTAGGACGCTTTTTGGATCTTTTGCACCAACGCTGGTAGCCATAAGGCGGTTGGAAATATTGCTTCTGCAACCATTTTTGGCTTGCACGAATAACCGCTTGCTTGAAGCTAAGGTGCAAGTGCCATTCAGCTGTCGCAATGTCCTTAAAATTAACATTTCAAAACAATGTTTAAAATACACAAATAGTAAATTATTTGTTTTTCTTTTCAAGTTATGTCACTCTTCAGCTGTTCAATGTCCAGTGGTTGCCAAATGATATAAAGCGAATGTCAATTGCATAAATGAGGAATTTGTGAAATATAAAAGTGGTCATCTTAAATTTAATAATAAAAACTAGTTGAAAATATAACTGGAAATGTTTTCCATTTTTCTTTCATTTTAAAATAATTTAATTAATTTTTAATAAAATTTAGCAAAAAAAAAAGGTAATTGTTTCCTTTAGGAGACAACTGCTAAAACACGTCCGAAGTTATCGGGTTTTTGTTCGAGTTTTTCTTTCAGTGAAGAGATATTTGCCATCAAAGTTGAAAATTTTCTGTCGTTTTCATGTGGTTGTTGTAATCACAGATTAGGGTGGACCGAAAAGTGCAAAAAGTGTGTTCTGCGCAGAAATACTGTGGACCGCGTAGCCGGTGTTGAACCGGCTAAGGGTTATTTTAAGGGTTTTTGTAAACTGTGTGAAAAATATAATCCACATAACCAAAAAGCTTCCAACAGTACTTCGCCCTGCCTAATCAACACGTCTGGGTCCAGATTTCACATCAAGCAGCTCCAACGGAAGTCCCAAACAACCGACAGATTTGGACCATAATGAATAACCCCAGCGGGTTAGGAATTCAGAATATGCCAAACCTTTGGGGAGTGTTTTTGTCGCCGTAAGGAAGGAGAGATGGGTAATTAGAGGTGAGAGGCATCACATCCGTAGATCAACCATCGAGTTGCACGTCTTTCCCTTGGTGCATATAAGTCGCCTCTTACGACCGGTACGCCTACCTCGGGCATATTCTAAACCCCTAACCCGCAGGTGGCTTTTCGTTCAGTTCGAGACCAATTATTCTTTCTTCTAAATCAGAGCAAGTTGCTTGGTAATTTTGATGGTAGATACATTTTTTTTTGCTTCACAATTTTCAAAGCAAATTTCAAATTTTGGGAAATAATTTTGTTTTGTTATTTTATTCACAAGTCGCTAAGTGTTCATATGTTCGGACGCTGCAAAGTAGATCAGTCTCTTAGCACGGCGATAGACTAAAGACATTTAATTTTTTTTAACGCCCCTGATTACTATATCGGTGCCATAATGATTTAAGATTACCAAACTTCATTCCTATAGACAAACATACATGCATATATAGTAATATTGTTACTGTTATTTCAGCTCATAGAGGATCAAGAAGTCAAAAGAAAACCTGGAATAGATAATGATACAGAATTTCTACACTGCATTAACGATCATACAAATCGAAATATAATTAATAAAAAACATATGTAAACAAGTATTTATATTAACACATTGACCGCCAGTTTATCAACGGTCATTACAGCGAATTTCAGGCAAGAAAAAATACGCAAGCAGAAAGAATTAAAAGCGCTCACAATTTTGGTTGCTATCTAGCAAGCGACAAGTGCACATTTGTTTTTTAAAGCTAATTTCAAATTAAAAAAAAGAAATTAGTTTTGTTTTGTTTTTTATTCATAAGTCGCTAAGTACTTACGAAAAAAAATCGGCTATTATTACAACCGGCTAAAAAAAACCGTATCCTTCATATAGCTGGCACCAGGAAATAGTTTTTCGATGTGATCGAAAGCGAAACTGTGTCAGTAAACGAGTTAAAGCTAATTTAGCAATAATTTTGTTATCTGCTTAATCATGCATTTCAAGCTTAGAATATATGTAACTAAGCCGAAACGGCGTGCGAATTGCGCGCTAATATCAGTTTCCTTAAAGTAATTAAACTAAACGGTGGTGCAATGGCATATCCTAAACCGAGTCTACTAATTTGCTTTTATTTGATTACATTCTGCACTTGGAGCATCTTTGCAGGTAAGTGTAGAAAGATTGGAAGAAGGATTCTTACTTGGAAGTGTTAATAAAACCTAAATGCCCTCTAGCGCGTAAAACGCCTTGCAGAACTCAATCCAGACAATCTGGTTATTGCGCATTATATGAAAACTGTCCTCCGCTGCACAACGCCATGCTGTTTTCGGATATGTTCAACAACAGATATTGCCTAAACTCTGGACTTGTAAGTGCTTTAATTAATTAATTTTCGCTTGAGTGTTTTTTTTTTATTATTTTTCTTTTGGTAGTTTGGCGCAGTCATTTGTTGTCCGAGAAGTACAAATCAAGTTTCAAGAAAACGAAAGCCACTGCCGCCAACACTAACAACAACAACACCAGCAACTACGACTAGCACTACCACAACAACAACAAAACCAACGACCAAGCTGCCTGAGTTCCCCTCACGTATGGACACATCAATAGATTCTCAGTCAAGTAGAAACTCTAACTCTTTAGAGTTACAAAACTTCAACCACGACGGTTTGGCATTATTGAATAAACATAAATGTGGCAGGATTCTCACTGATCGTGTAGCGAATGGTGTTGATGCTGGTTTAGACGAATTACCCTGGGTTGCTATGTTACTTTATGGCGCGACTTCAAAACCACTTTGCGGCGGTTCAGTGATTACAGATCGTTGGGTCTTGACGGCAGCTCATTGTATACGAAATGATTTGTAAGTATGTAACTGTTTTTTATGAAAGCACGTTTAAATTAAATTAAGAAAAAAATATAAGTGAAAACAGTTTTGCAGAATTTGGACGAAATCTGTCCTGAAAGCCCCAGAGCCCTTATTCTTTAGTTCTATTCGAAATAAAATTGTTTCGCTTACGAGTGATTGATACTATATAAGAAATTTTCGAGTAGAACCCATTCGTTGTTCGATTTCCATTATGTTCCCTTCAGATTTCATTTATCCTCCTTTCGATTGTACAAAATTTGGTACTCCCTACTTCGAAAACATTGGCTTTGGCAATGGTCGAAAATTAGAAAATTATATTAAAAAATGGAGCTTCTAATGATTATAATAAAACAATAAGTGTTTTTTTTTTATCAAAAAATCATTTTTATCTTAGAAAGAGCTAAGCAATCGAAAAAAAAGTTTGAGATTAGAAGTACTTGTGTATTTGAAAAAACTAATTTTATTTACCTACGTTCGAACCTGAGACCGCTTGCTTAGTAGTCGGCATGCCTTTCACTTGCGCTATTACGACAAATACAACAGAAGTGTCTAATACTGTACTTAAGATTTATGCAATTTGTTCTTGTATTTTGCTATGCGTTTGAAATTTGTGAAACATTGATGCCTACTATAATCGAATACCTTCTTAAGTAAATTCGAACGAACTACAGAGTACCGTTGTGTATTAGAATCGATTTTTGCTTTCGCAGACCACCCTTTCAAATAGAAGTACAGAGTAAAGAACTAGGTCATGCTAGTTTAAAATCATACTATATATTAGAATTGGTTAGACTTTTTTTAAAAATTAAAGTTCAATGAATATTATGGGACACCTTAAAATGTTGATACAGTTTCAATTTTTTATTTTTTTCTTATTTTAAAAGTGAAAATTGCACCGCCACTCTACTGTTCAATAAACTTAACTCTAAAATTTTCTAAATTTAACAAAATGAGTAACACACTATGAGAGTAATAAATGGATTAAACCCCAGTACTTCTACAATATCGCTAACGAAAACCCACTATTTTTAGTATTCTTTATGCTTAATATTTTCAGAAATCGAGTCCGCTTAGGCGAACATACAGTATCCACAGAGCGAGACTGCACAACCAATGTAATATGCGTTACACACCAAGATTTTGGCATCGAAAAGTCTATAAAACATCCGCAATATGATGCTGCATTTTACTACAAAGACATTGCTGTGATTAAACTGGATGAAGCTATACAATTCCAAAGTAAGTTTATTAATTTATTCAATATTCATGTGTAAGCTTATACTATGTACACACTGGCGTGTTTTGTAATCATTCTTATTTTCGGGGCAAAACAAGCTATTTTAACCTAAAACCAATTCAAATCAATGTCGGTTCTAAATTTTATCCATAATAGTCTAAAAACATACTGTCACATAACTGATATGTCCGTCTTTCCTTGCCAGAGCACTGCTAGTGATGTAAGCCATTATAAATCCTGCAGACATAACGCATTCGTTTTCTTAGACCGTTGTGAAAAATTTAACGCAGCCTCTCTTATATTGGTCACTCCTCCAAAAAAAAAAAATTATCACAGACAATTTATTATATCAATTTATAAACTAACACACATTTTCACTATCCTTTCATTGATTAAAATATTCCTACAGGGTTGTTAGATAGTTGTCAAGTGAAAATAAGGATCGCAGGTATGAAAGTACTTGTTTTATGTGAAGTGTTTTATATGAAAACAGGTGTTTTATGCTGCAGTGTGTACATAGTCTAAGAAAATGCTGCGCGAGATTTTATACTCACAATACCGTTATCTCAAAATTTAACATTTTACTACACAGCTGCCATCAACATTAAACCAATTTGTTTGCCAACCGCACCCGAGCAATTTGAGGTAGTAACGAATAGCGGTATACTAATTGCTGGCTGGGGTCTTATGGAAAATGGTAAATCTAAAAATTTATATGAAAAATCTATTGGACTTTATACGAAACTTTCTTCCAAACGTTATGCACAGGCCAATCAGCTGATGTTTTGCAAAAAGGCTTACTTGCTCTCGAACAATTGAATGTTTGCAAAAGCACATATTCCCGTTATTTAGTTGATGATTCGAAAATTTGCACGCGTGCTGGCGCTAATGATACTGTATCTTGTCGTGGCGATTCGGGTGGTCCATTAATTTGGAAGACACGTTACCGCACCGCACGTGGTCACTATAAAGAACGTTATGCCCAAATAGGTGTGGTATCCACTGGTTATATGTACAAGTGTGGTGGCTTAACAAAAGTGCCGTTTATGTTCGAAAATGTCACAAATTCAATGATATGGTTAACTAATGCTATTGTGAACTAAAATAAAATCGGATTCAGACTAAATTTTTTAATCAAAATTAGAAGCTAAAAATGTAAGTATTTACTGAAAATATATAATATACCGACGGTTGAGTGAAAGCCGACTGCCGTGTGAAAACACACCGCCTTAGAATATTTTTGAAAAATGTCTAATTTCAGAATTTGTTCCAAAACGCTGTCTCAGTGTACTAAACTTATTTACATATAGGGTAGTTGGAAACCAATATTTATAAAATATCTTGAATTTTAAGAAACTCATTTAAATAACCGAGCAATGATCGGGAAAATTTAGGCATGCTCTCTATTCTCTCTTCCTAGCTATTTGTTGTTGTCTTGTAGAGCTGGATCGGAAAACTTTACAGCACTCCCTAGCAGTTAAGCGTCTTCGGACTTTTGGCTTAGCGCGGATAGCTTCAAGCCCGTTTGGTCAGGGCAGAGGGTGAACCACGAACCTTCCTTATTGGCATATTTATTCTCAAATATGTGCGCTGGTGCATTGTTAAACACAGAGAAACGAGATGGACGAAGATCTAGCTTAACGCGGATCGGCTCTTGATGGCACAATACCTCGTGTCGCAACTACAATCTCTCGGGAGCTTCTGGGTGAGTGGCCAGAGCACTACCGTAGATGAATGAAATTTCTACAAAGCCCTTTTTAGGGAGCATCTTGGAACTAGCTGATAGCAAGCCAGGAAGGCTTTTCACATACGGCAATCAATATTAGCGCTCCCACTTAAGGGTATTTCTTTAGACGCTTAAGACTCAGAAACTCGTAAACTATATTTCCTCAAAGACCCACAACAAGGTTATTACACTTTTGTTTTATCTGCTTCATCTTTACAAGAGTATTTTTGCAACCTATCGAAGTCTCATCATCACGGACCTCAAAAAGTTTGTTTATATTTAAAATGATTTAATTTAATACTTTACAACAAATCACACT
This sequence comes from Merzomyia westermanni, assembly GCA_949987695.1. Lineage (NCBI taxonomy): Eukaryota > Metazoa > Arthropoda > Insecta > Diptera > Tephritidae > Merzomyia > Merzomyia westermanni. The sequence goes on along the minus strand of OX465293.1, from coordinate 10,024,887 downwards.
TGCACTCTACAAATCACATAGTAAGTACAACGACCGATCATTTGAAACTTTTAAGGATAGAAGAGAAAACGATCTTAGCTTTATATTTAAGTTATAACTAAATCTCAGGATTCTCCACATTTGCATTACGCCCCGTCCCCGTCCGTCCTGAGCCACGTTCAAAATCGTGTTGACGCGCCATATGATTATTCAAATTACCAACACATTGATACGACTTGCCGCAGGTGGAACACGAGAATGGCTTCTCGCCACTATGCACCAACAAATGCGAGCTCAAATGGCCACGCGTAAAGAACGCCTTATCGCATTGATCACATTTAAAAGGACGTTCCTGCGCTGTCACATGTGAACGCATATGAGTGCGCAAGTCGGATTTGGTTGGCCAACGCTTGCCACATTCCAGACACTCGAAAATGCGCGGTTTCGCTTCACCTGTATGTATGCGCATGTGCGACGAAAGTTGGGTGCGCAACACGAAACGACGATCACAATGGGAGCACGCAAAAGGACGTTCATCCGAATGCACCGAGCGTTGATGATAGGTTAGACTGTGTCGAGATGCGAAAGCCTTTTGACACTCATTACATTCGTACAAGCCATCACCGAGCTTGTGTACGGAGATCATGTGCAGTTTTAGTTGGAAGTTACGTGTGAATTTCTTTTCACATTCCGGACAGGGATGTAACGATTTTGGTGTATTATAGCGTGCTTCACGTCTTTGCGTGCACGCCGTCGAAATGCTGTCCGTGTTAGAGGCTGAACTATCGTAGTGCGGTGATGATTGCGGGATGTCTACTTGTTGCTGCGCGTTAGTGAGCGCAAGCGTCTTCAAGTCTGTTGATACCGATTTACTATTCAATAGACGCAAATCTTTAACAGCTCTACGCGTGAGTCTCTTATTTGTGTGTTTTTGAGCGTCTTCGTGTGTCGTAGCCACTTCACTTTGTAGCAAACGTTCAAGGTTGATTTCTTCCAATTGCAGCAGATCATCCAGTAAAGCGAGCTCGGCGGGACCTACAAAATTATGGGGAATTCACTTTCTATCAGGTTTGCGTATTTTCAACTTAAGCTTTTTATATTTCGCTTACCTAATTCGCTTGTTTGCTCCAAAGCATCACCATATTCCGCATTTTTCGCCTTCTTTTGCTCCCTTGAGTCTATCAAATTGACGAGGTGCAATGCCTCCTCAATGGCACGTTCTGTATCTGCATAACGTCTTTGTAGCTCACGTTCACTCTTTTCACAGCGTCGCCGAAAGGATAGCGTGTTCCGCACACTTTCGAAACAACGTTCACAAATCACATCGGTCAAACCATCGTCGCGTTCGAGTTGTAAGTTAGGCGCGCAGAGTAGTAGTGCAGTACGTAAATCCTCTTCACTGCCACCTTCTATGGGAGCCTCATCAAAGATGCCATACGTGCATGTTGAATCTTCTCGCAGGCAACAACGACACACTTGCAAGGTCATCATGGCGGTACTATAGGCGGTTATAGTTAGGGAGCTCGCAAGCCACACAAATCGTGCAAATCACTTAAATGTTAGAAGAAGTCTTTTTTGGTTGCAACTTAAAAATTATTTTCCAAATTCACTTTTGCTGTCTGAAATATTCTAGATGTGTTACTCTCACTATCGCGTATGCGATTGCAATGCCATATGAAAGCGAATAGCCATTGGCCGATAGGCGCTGATCTGGCAGAACATCAACAGATTCACGCTCGCACACACTTTGCAACAAAACTACTTAAAAGGTCTCAAAGGGCGCTGATAAGTCATCAAATAAAGAAGATTATGTTACATTGTTGCAAGTTATCACCAAGTATGGCTTGTATGATGGACAAATGTTTGCAGGCGATAGCCTCTGAGCTCTTCTTAGTATTTTGGTAATGCTAATATACTCAGCTGATGAGGGAACCACTTTTCAAGAAACGTGACAATTGATAAAATATGTTCATTAGACCGTTTCGAACATTTTAATATAATCAGTAAAATTACTGTTTAATAAGCTTAGGTAGGTTTTGAACCAAAGTACTGTTGAGCTAAACCTTTCAACTGAACTAGTTCGCTAGTTCGTTCATTGAAGAGAACTAAACTTTTCTGTGGCAACTTTGAGAGTAACAATTTATGGATTTTAAAACGTGTGGCAACTCATCAAAACAGCTGATCGAATTTCGTGGAATTTTTGCAAATTTTTATAATTTATCATATTTCGTAAGATTATTAATTTATATGCAATAGTAAGTGCTTGAATTGTGCTCTTTCTATTTTTGTCAACAAAGACTTCCGTACATACACACAAACTATTTGGATTAGAGCAGAGAGTTAATTAATATGATATTGACGTCATTGGCCTTAACAACTACGCTGTAGCATCTGGGTACTCCAAACGAGAAAAAGAAGCAGAAAAATGGTTGGTGAACGAGGACAAATTGAAATACTACATGTTGGCATCAAGGAAAGCGTCAGCGCATTTGCGTGCTGGAAACCACGCAACTATTGGCAGCCATAGTTTCGAAAGAGTAAAGGACTTGTTTGCCTGGGCACCAACATTCATATCAAGAACTTTATAAGGACCGTTTTCACACTAACCGGCAGTTAAACTGACAGATATCATTAGGCTACCTGTCAGCTGAAGTCCCAGTTAGAGCTGACTAGGCATAGTGAAAACGGGCCTAAGTCACTTATCGTTCCCGTCCTGCTGTATGGTGCAGTACTCGAAAGAAAGGTTCTTGGAAAGATTTGAGAACCCCTCCGCGTTTGCGACGGCGAGTACCAGAGATTCATTGACGAGCTGTATGCAGACACCGACATAGTTCAACAAATTAAAACCCAGCGGCTGCGTTGGTTGGGCCATGCTGTGCGAATGAATGAAGAAGATTCGGCCCAGAAGGTAGTGTTATCGGCACCTAACGCTGGAAGCAGAGCACCATTTCGATGGAAAGACCAAGTGGAAACCGATTTGCGATCTTGTGGTGTTTCTAATTGTGGCCAGTTGGCAGAGAGAAAATACGACTGTTGGGCTATGTTGGAGTTTAATACCAAAGTTTTATAGCCTTAAATATTTTGTTGGTTGTATTCTATGGCGTCCTAGGAACATCTTACGTTGAAAACAAAAACCCGATTCAGTATAAACAGTGAACAGATTTTTTTAAGTCGTCGAAAGGCATTTTTAATGCGCTGAAAAAAGACACACGTTTTTCATTCTAATCACTGAAAAAGTCATTTACTAGTTTCTAGGATACTAGATACCAAAACAAACTAGCTAGGAATTTTCAAATTAAACTTGGTTTAGTGTGACTAACCAATTAACTATTATTTAGGGCTTTTTCGATTAAGGAACTATTTAAAAGTTAGTAAAGTTCAAAGTCGAAACCTGAGAACCATGTTGTTCCTGAATAGTTTCATAGCGAAACTTCGGAAAAATTCAGATCCCTTTTTAAAATGCAATCTTTTACTTTGAAATTAAGATTTAACTTGTCCAGATAACATTTTAAAAACTGACAGAAAAGAGATATAAGAAGAAAAGAGCAACAAACATGTTTTTTCTGTAACTGTCTAATATACAAAAGTTTTTTTCTGTCGGTTTTTGGGCAAAAATACTATCTTTTAGTGTTAATTGATGCTGAAAAAAAAACCATGATAAATATTCAGAAATCAAATTAAATAACACTAAAAAAACATATATACATACATCATTGAAAAGGAAACTCTAGAATTTAAAAAATGCGCATAGTATTTTACAATTAAATTATATTTTTCCAATTCATGAAATAAGATTTCATCCCACAAGCTAGTGATTTCTTTTTTATAGCAACTAATTAGTTGAAATTGTTTGATAATGAAGCTGTGTATATTTGTAGCAGGGTGTTCGACAAATACACTTTTTCTAAAATCGGGTTTCAAGTTATTAGAAAAATGCCATTTAAAAAAGATTTCGATGAAGATCTCGGATAAATCGAGTTTTTTGATCAACTTTTTTTTAGACGTTTGAAAAATCATCTTGAAAGAACACGGTGTATTTTATAAATTTTTTAATGCGATATTTAGGATTATATTTTTGATGTGTATATGCCCACTGCCAAATTGGAATATCTTAAGATAATAAAAAAAAATGTTGTGTTTAATCAGCAAAAAATGTCTTCGTGGAGCCAAAAAAAAAAAAAAAAGAGTGGTAAATCGAAAAAAGTTGGGCCATTTTCTCCTTTGACTTTTGTGAATTGAAACTATTTCTATGACGTTCGTAAAGTCGTACCTGGGGTTAAATATGGTATTCAAAAAACTAAGATTGCGAAAAACGGGAAAAAGTTTATAAAAAGAAAAACGGGCCGAAAAAAACTGAGTGGAACACCCTTATATGTATTACACATAGTATTATTGCACTTGTTTATAATGGTTGTTTCCACTAATTGAATAGTTGCTAATAATTAATCACTTACCATAAAAAAATTAATGCTTATTTAAATTAAATTAAAATACAAACATACACATATGTATTTACCGTTGGGATGCCCTGAGATAAGAGAAATGTACCTAATGGCAAATTTTCTTTATAAAAGTTTAGCATGCAGTCAATACAAAACCAAATGTTCAATGTAGCTTAACCTTATTCTTGTTCAATTACTTTTTACTTTACAAAAACGAAGTGTTACTGGCTTAAAACAACACAACCATAGAAAACAAAAAAATTTTAACGGATCTGGTAACTCGATATGTATATTTCTATCACAATTTGTTATTGTTTGTAACGACAAAACACTCCCCGAAGGAAGAATTTGCCTCACGCGTCGTGGTTCGGCCTTAACCTTAAAAAATAAAAACAACGGCGGTAGTTTTTAAAGTCAACGCCTAACCTCGACCCTTCATCAAATGACAGATACGGACCGCTCTAAGAATAACTGCATAGTTATGCTTTTTTCTGTATTAATTTTTGTGTTTTTGAAAAATTTCCAAAATAAAAAATTTTAACCAGAAACCCCTTATCAATGTATGACGCTATATTAGTCGGGATCAGCCCGTCTGACAAAAATTTTCTTTCAGAACTTTTGTTCTGGGGTATTTAATTTCTTACAAAACTATATGTAGATAAATTATTTTTAATTTAAGGGTTTGGCAGTTTAAAGCCAAAACTGTGATCAATCCTAAAAAATCTAAACTAGTAATAATAATATAACTCAAAATACTAGTATTAAGATTTGAAATTTTGACAGTATTTTTTTGTTTTGCTTTTCTGAAAAATAATATCAATATAACTCTCAAATAAATAAATATATATTTTTTGCTTAGTCTTATGTATAGCCAAATTTCAATCATATGCAAAGCTGTACATAACCTATGCTATACCCAGAAATCACATGAACTTATTGTGAAACCACATGAACCTACTGTGAAAACTTCATAAAGATGGGTAAGAACTCGTTTTTTTATAAGATTGTAATAGGTATTTAGTTGCATAGTGAAAAAAAATAAATAAAAAAGTATTTACCTAGAAATTGCGCATATTTATTTTTTTATTTTTTCAAAGATTGCAAATATTGCCTTTGTAAATGTGTAAAAGGTCACTTTCATTATCGATATATTTTCTTAGTATTTCCTTTCATTGATAACAATTTATTTAATTTTACATCCACTACATAAGGCACGCGCTCGAATAACAGTTAATATTTAAAAAAAAAAACGTATTTAAATTTATAGATTATTAATCAATAGAGGATATTTTGAGGAATTTAAGCTGTAGATCTTCCTATAATCTAAATTTCAGCTTTTAAATTATGCAAATCATGATATCCCTGCGAACTTTTTTAACAGAGTGATAAGTATGTTAAAGCTAACATACTGTAAAGTTAACATTAAATTTTCAAGCATACCTCGTTATTCTGTCTCTGTAAGACATCAAATGTTTCTTTTTGTAGAATCTACTAAGACAACACCACTCAAGAGGTGTTAATTAAATAAATCCTATTTATTCAGTGAGCTTTGAATTGGCCGGTTGCAGTGTCAACCAGATGTCTCCAACTCAATAAAGAAATTTAAGATGTAGATATCATTAGCACTTAGAATTTATTTCTTTAGGTATTTGCTGCGTCTATATATGCAGGAAAGCAACCCATGTACAAATTATGTGTAAACAAAAACTTCATTGAAGTTCAACGCCATGTCATTCTGTAATTGAGCAAACTAAAATTAGTTAAGTCACTTAAGTAAGTTTGTAGATCTATTATCTAATACTTCATACTTAAGCTTAGTTGATAGGGCTTAAGAAAATGCGTAAGAAGTCTACATGCTACTTGTTTTATGTATACAAGAAGAATATGACTTATCATTTTAAACTTTCCAGAATCAAACTTAAATCACTTTACTTTCGAAAATATACAGTGTGTGATCAATGCTCCATGCTAAATTAAGCCATTCGTATTTTACAAGACAAAATTACTTACTCTTCAAAAAATTAAAAAACAAATATATATAAAGGATTTTTTTTATCTAAAGAGAAATTTGAAATTTATTTAGAACTGCTACTGCTTTAGAAATTGTGAAAAAATGTTTTCAACATTCCTCGCGTGTGCTATAAACGAACAGCTTTGGCTTTGGCTTTGCTTGCGAACAGCACACTTGGCTTAAGCGACAGTAACTATTATGACTTGAACTGTCTTTTATTCTATTAACTTTTTTTTTTTTCAGAATTAGCTGAGTCGGTCATTTACATTGCAAAAAAAAATGTTTTATAGAATATTTTTTTCATTTCCTTTATCATACTTAACGCTCGCTTCATAATGAACTTACTAATTTCATATCATGAAGATAAACTATATACTGCCGGTAAAATGCTTCTGTATGTCAAAGAGCAATGGACTTTCCATTGAGTTAGAAAATTTAGCAAGACAAAGTCAAAAGTATCTGCTGAGAATAAAGAGATGTAGACACAGACAAGATTCACAATAAATGCTGATTCGAACTGAGTAGGCAGTCTGTAAGTGAAATCCTCTCTCTGCGGATGAAAATCACACTCTATACATAAGTCACTTATCGTACCTGTACTGATATATGGTGCAGAAACACCTAACGAAATCTAATGAGATAGCTCTGGGAGTACTGGAGAGAAGGCTTTTTCGAAGGACTTATTGGTGTTTCCAGTTGGTGACAGAAAATTATTACCGATCGGGCAACTTTTAGTTATATAGTGTTTGTATGTAACTGTTATATATACAGGGTGGCTAATGAAAGCCGCTACCAAAAAAAAATTAAATAACTTTTTTTCTATTTAATGAATCTGGTTAATTTTTTTTTTATTTTGCAGATTGACTTTTACATTTAACAAAAATGGATAACTGGGACACTGAAACAAGAATTTGGATTGTCCGCCGCTATCACGCACTGGAGTCCGTAGTTTCGGTTCAAAGAGAGTATAGGCGCACGTTTGGCGGCAATCCTCCGAGCAGATGGACCATAATAAGACTTGTAAACAATTTTGCCGAGCATGGGACAGTCAACAGAAGACCTTACCATCGAAACCCTTCAGTTCGAACGGAGGAAACAATCGCTGCTGTAGCTGCTGCCATACAAAACAATCCACGTGTTTCGACAAGAAGCTTATCTGCTCAAATGGGTGTAAGCAGACAGTCATTACAGTCAATTATGCACAAAGATTTGGACTTATTCCCATATAAAATTCAAATGGCCAACAAACTGAATGCTGCAGACTTGCCGATTCGCTTGGAATTTTGCCAGAAGATGCTTCAAATGGTGGAAGAGGATGGAAACATGTTGAACTGTCTTTTCATGTCTGACGAGGCCCATTTCGATTTAAACGGCAACATAAACAAACAAAATTGTCGAATATGGAGTGCTTCGAACCCACAGATACTCCATGAGACGGAATTGCATCCACTTCGTGTCACAGTGTGGTGTGCAGTTTCATCACGCTGCATTGTCGGGCCCTACTTCTTCGAAGAAAACGGTCACACCGTTACGGTTACTGGAGACCGTTACTTGAGCATGTTGAGAGAGTTTTTCTATCCAGAATTACGCCGAATGAGAATTTCTTTCAACTCTGTGTGGTTTCAGCAAGATGGTGCAGCTCCTCATATAGCCCAACCTGTTATGACAGAATTGCGACGAAAATTTCCCAATAAGCTGATATCCAGAAACTCCACATTCCGTTGGCCACCCAGGTCGCCTGACCTTACTGCACCTGACTTTTTCTTGTGGGGTTATTGCAAACAGGAAGTCTTCAAAGCAAAAACAAAAAATTTGAATGAACTAAGGCAATCCATTCGAGAAACAATTGCGGCTATTCCTGTCTCAACTCTCCAAGCAGTAATGAACAACTTTTTGGTAAGATGCCGCACATGCATCGACGAGCAGGGGGGCATTTAAATTCCATTATTTTTAAAACTAATTAAGCTATATTTAATAAAATTTAATAAGCTTTAACATGAATAAAAGAAAAATGAATTGCATACACTGAAAAAAAAATTATTTGAGTTTCTTAATGTAGCAAAATTCATCAGCCACCCTGTATGTAACTATGTAACTGTTGAATATGCGTAACTGATATGCACATGTAACTATTATACGTTTAAACCTTTTATACACATGTAACTATTATACGTTTTTAATCCATATGTAGCAGTTATACATTTTCTGTTATACATATGTAACTGTTATACAATTTAACTGTTATACATATATAGCTGTTATACATATATAACTGTTATACGTATTTAACTGTTATACATGTATAACTGTTATAAACATGTCACCGCTAGAATACAAATATGAATTATCTACGTACCATTGCATCCAACTTTAAGCGAAGGATATACATAAAAAATAATATAAAACCCAGTAGTAGCTATAGGAACGATCCATGACTGTACAGTCACATAATAGCTGATTTTCTGCAGTAAATTATTTTTTGGCATCTCTTAAAGTAGTCAACTATTAGTTAAGTGGTTCTTACTTATTCATATTTTTATATCTGTTGGGAGTATACACAAATACAACGTACATACACGGCAAAAAATTTAATTTAAATTTTAAACCATTCGTCGGTTTAAGCAATTTTTTAAACGTTTTTGTAATAAATTCCAAACCGTTCAAATACCTATATCAATTTTAAATTTATTGCGAATTAGAAATAAAACTGAAAAGAAAAAAACGTCTACAATTTTTTTAATTTGTTTTCATTTATTTCTGAAAGCTTTTTCAAGTCATTGAATTTTTCTCAATACAATTTTGTAGCTCAGTGGGTAGAGCAGACTACAGATGCAGGAAGCGTTGGTTCAAATCCTGCCAACTGATACGAATGTTTTTATGACTTTTTTAATTGTTAAACATTTCTGGTTTAAAATTGAAACAATTTTCCTCACGCTCATTTTCTCGTAAACTGACATAGTTTAAATTCTAAACCAAATTTGGTTTGGACATATATGTAGCCCAAAAAAGTTTTAAATTTAGGCTTAAATTTTTAGCCGTGTATACAACCATATACATATACATGTGCCTTCATTCACTAGATTGACAATTTCAGGCTCATTCAATTTAATTCGCATTTGGTTTATTTTTGTCATTCTCAACGCCGGTAAATTTGATAATAACAGAAGAATCTTCACTGAACAATTGTAGTTTCTTCTTATTTTGTCAAGTATGCCTTCTCAAGTAGTGTATTTTATATTGAATTACGGATTCACGTGCTCGTTAAAGAAGCTCAGTCAGAATTTTGTGAAATTATTTTCCCAATAGCAGAGGGTAAAATCTGCATTTGCTGCTATCAGCCGCTATTCGCTACAGAAATGTGTCCTCGGTTGGGATCACCGACTTGGAATGTTCAGAAACAGGCTAAGAACATCGTATTACCATCCTTATATCAGGAAGTTGCGTTCCAACTTTTTATTTAATGGCTACCTAGAAGATTTGGTGATTTGGGTCATTTTGTTTTCCAGACACCAGTTGCTCCTTTTTCGATTGCAGGCAGAACGGTTACGAAGACGAACCCTGGCCTCTATTGTGTTCAGCGACAAGTATATGGGACACAAAGTAAGGTTTGAAAACGAAGACTCTGTCATAGACATCCATGTTCTGAGGAAGCGATATGTCAGTGCATACCCAATATGCATATATCCAACTTTTTTTTTTTCAATGTATGAGAAATTTTTAAAGTGATTTCCAACATGTTTCTAAGCTTGAGGTTAAACATTTTTTTACAAAGTTTGAAAACCATTGAAGTTCAGTTTGAAAGCGCATCTGCAATTCTTGCACATGGCAGCACTCGTATTTTCAGTCAAATCTGACATAAAAGAATAACGAGAACATGTGAGTGAACGAAAAACTGGCAAAATGTTTGCTAAAACATTAAAAAAAAGGTAAGAATAAAAAGATATATGTTTGTGTGACAAAAGGTAGTATTTATAATATTATATTTAATATATTTTATTACGCATTGTGTTTTACTATGTAAATATTTGTTCAAGTGGAGAAATAAGAATATTTTCATATCAAAAATATTCGCATTTGCTGGAGTATGGACTTTCCATTTAATTGAACTCAAGTTAAAAATTTGGAAATTGGAAAACGGATTTGATCTCAAATGAGATTCAAATGCATTTTCAAGAAATATCTTATTGGGTACATTTTAATGTATGTATATTTTTCCACTTTTCGAAACCAATACGAATTCCCTGAAAACATCTGTTTTCCTGGATTGCCTTGTTGGTATTATTGTTTTGCTCATAATATATAAGTGCCTTATTAGCATTCTTGATGATTAATAAATATTTTATAAAAGACAAAAACACAAAGTTGAACGTGCCTCTCACATTCATGTCAAAGCCCTCAAATGCGACCGCTCCAATCTGCCCAACATGGAAGATGATGATTAACCGTCCGATCAATGGGCAAAAGGTAAATGAAATCGGCACGCTATCGATGAAAGCAATTACAACAATGCTGTTTACAGTCTTACAAGTGAATATTATTGTATGCGAATAAAGTGCAAAAATAATACGCCGAATGTCTAGTTGGCATAATTATCAGTGAAGTTCTTTATTGTAAGCTACGCTTTTGTCCACGAGTACGCACACTCAGCACATAGAGCTGTTTACCGTTTTGTTTCTTTGTCTTACGTCTTTCGACGGGAAATGCGTTCTTAATGAGTGTTTAACAATTCAAAAAACTCCACGAATTGTTTTCTGAGCATGACTTGCACTTGATTGTGATGCGTGACAGTTTTGCGTGGGATAATTATTTGTGTCTGAGTCCTCACTGAGACTGTCACTTTGAATTGAAAAGAAAGCACATTCCAAATGAATAAGTTGAGGCGTTAAAAGGTATTTAATCAAGCATAACATCAGTGACAAGGAGTTTGATTGGAAAAAGTTAAGCAGGTTTGGCATATGGACGGCTGCTTTGGGATAGGTCGAATATTGTATAGGACACTCAGGAATTCATACGCTCAAATAACGATCAGGATACGTTGGAGATAAAATATCTTACTAAGGCGTCCTAGCCTAAAACTATGATATGAAACTACTTTCCCTCTATTCATCTGCGGAGCTTAGTTACTTTACCTCTATCAAACAGAGTCATGTGGAGATTTTTCAATTTATTTGGGAGAAAGTTGTGTGTTGATGTTAGCTTGCAGCTTTCTCACGCATGTTCTACCGCTGATTTACAGATACCAGAAAAGCTGCGTAATCGAAAGTTCAGTCGAATAAGATTGATTATTAATTGTTGGAGCTTAAACTATTATTTTGAGCTCAAAGTGAGAAGACTCGGAGGTAATATCTTGCGCTCATTTTGAATCAGTGACTGGTTACTCAGTGCAAAAACTCGAAGTATGTAGCTCAGTTTAGCACGAGGTCAGTTTGATTGGTTAGTCTCGTCAAGGACACCTAAACTCTTCTACAGTGGATGACGCATTTTTTTGTAGCGTTGCCAGCTCAGACCATCGAATATGGGGAATACGTCGAGAAGAGATTAGAAGTTTTTACGGAAAGCTTGAGAGCTTATGGGTGCCATTTTTTGTTTTGTAGTTGTTGTCAACGCAAAACACTTCTCGAAGATTGTTGCATTACCATAGAAGCTTCGATATAGTGATATAAATCGGAGAGAGAAAATAACCGCGGCTCTAGCTTAAGTCTGACCTAGAGCTATCATTACACGGCTAAAAATTTGAGCCTAAATTTTAAACCATTCGTCGGCTTAAGCAATTTTTTAAATATTTTTGTAATAAATTCCAAACCGTTCAAATACCTATACCAATTTTGAATTTATTGAGAGTTAGATTTAAAACTGAACTGAAAAAAACGTCTAAAATTTTTTTAATTTCTTCTCATTTATTTCTGAAAGCTTTTTCAAGTCATAGAATTTTTGTCATTACAGCTTTGTGTGTAGGTTAGTAGGTAGAGCAGACGACTCTGATGCAAGAGCGTTGGTTCGAATCCTGCTAATTGTTTTTTAATTGTTAAGACATTTCTGGTTTAAAATTTAAACTCTTTTCTTCACTGTAATTTTCTCGAAAACTGGTACAGTTTAAATTCTAAACCAAATTTGGTTTGGACATATATGTAGCCCAGAAAAGTTTTAAATTTAGGTTAAAGTTTTTAGCCGTGTAGGCAGGCCACAAACGTACAGATGTCTTAACTCTATGTAAAATACTAACTCGGTTCCTGTGCGCTATAATTTTTTTAATCCTACCTCTGAAACGGTGTTTACATATTATACTAATATATTTTTGGTCACCCTGCTCCACATATTGGTCGATAGCTTCTAAACCGTTAAAGTTATCAAAATTATGAAAATCTTTCACTTTAAGCTAAATGTTTAATAATACAACGGTGAAAGTTAAATTGAATTCTATTCAGCCATTTTTGAGTGATGCGCGCTCAAACATACAGACAGACAGAAAGACAAAAATCTAAAAACTGTTGATTTGTATTCTATTGACTCAATAGTGATCCTCCCTATCAATTTTTCTCGAATATTTGCAATGTACAGACTTCGTGAGATTTAAAACACACCCACTTATCCAGCCACCCTCGTATTATACTTTGCAGTAACTGCAGAAATTTTAAAATTCTACAACAAAGTACACTGTTTCGCAATGATTTTGTAGGTAGTTTGGTGATCGTTACTATTTGCGAGCCATTAGTTTTTGGTATGCGCTACCTTTTATTGAGCTATTTGAGTATGTCTGTCCGTCCATCGTCGTCGATCGTCTCCTCACTCATTCATAACAACACCGAGATTGACCTAAACTGCATAGCTCATGCTCAAATATTTTTTTCAATTCAGTTCATTATTTTAGTTTAGTTTAGTTAGGTAGTTATTTAGTATTTAGTACGAGTGCGCTTACCTCTGTCTGTTGTTCGCAGGTTGAGTTCGTAGCGGTTACGTTTGGCATTAGACATTAGAGCGGTCAGTCAGTTCTTTACGATACGTTCGATGCAGTGGAGTGGTGCGCGCGCGGTTTAAGTAGCACGTTTCAAATTTCTTTTTATTCGACATTTTTTATTAATTTATTTTTTCACGCTTTCAATTTCACGTGTTCGTGCGGAATGAGAGTGTAATAAACACACACACATGCATGTGAGAGTGATTGCATTACAAACATTTTGTGGTCGGCGAAGCATTTTATTGAAACTTCCGCTGCGTAGAGTTGCCGTGTTGATATGAGAATTTGTGGGTTAGCAACGAATATTATTTTTTATGGTTTTTTGATATGGTTGTTGAGCGATCAGTGATCGTTTTGTGTGTGAGAAAATTTATGAAAATATTTTAATAGAAAATATACATACAAAGCTGAAATTTTTAGTGATATAATATAAATCAATCAACGAAATATTGTCAAGAGAAGGTGTTGGCCTGTCAAGTGTTAACATTGCGTAAGTACCCGGAAGATAAAGCTAAGAAACACAAAAAAATGCAAAAACAGGAATAAAAAATTAATGAAATATTTAAATAATTAATGAAAATGTAGATTTATCTAACGTTATCATTATAAAAGGTCCCCTTTTATGGGCTAAAATTATTTTTAATTTAATTTTTCTTCCCATTGTTAGCGAGTTCGATACCGATGCCCCAAGATAGCTTCCAAAAAAAGGCTGTCTTAAATTAAATTAAGTTGAAGTGCATGAGAATCCCGTCCTATATACGAGGGAGGAATGCGAGTCAAACACCGAAAGCTACAGAAATATTACTGAGTTTAAAGTCCTTCATTGTAGAAATATCTCATAAAAAGTGGCATTCGAAAATTGTCGAAACGTTAAATTTTTTTGACGAGTAATTGAAGCCTCAAAAAGTACACCCTTCACACAAGTTTATGCTCTTATAATAAATCTCGTACTTTGGGATTGTTAAAAATTATCAATTTGTGTTGTTGCTTTCGCTTTTATTATTATTATAATTTTTTTTTTATGCATACCCTGCAAAAAATTGTGCCACTGATCTCTAAAGAGAGTGATGCGCGATCAAAACCTTTCGTCTACAGTGGGCTACAATTGATCCCAATTATAACGTTATAGGTTTAGTTGGGATAAGTCTATTTTTATTTCTGTAGCCTATTTATAGGTGTTGAAAGTAAACTTGTCCGACAGTACCCGTAGAAGAACAAGTGGGATATGTGCGACACTACCCTTTCAGGCATAAAAGATACCAATTAATCTCTTGATAGGAAATCAGGAATCACTTCAATCCATACAAAGATACATCAAAAGATGCTCCTTTGCGACTCATCCCTGATTCATCTTAGACTAATCGTATTTTTTGCAGTGCATGTGTAAGTAATGCACATACACACATACATATTTGTTGATGCTGTTGATGACGGTGATTATTCAATTGTACCGAAACCAGAAGAGTTTTCCACCCTAATTGAACAACAAGGCATTATTTATATGTATTTGTGTGCCTGCAGGTTGTTGTGTGAGTGGAGGATGGCGCGCACGTTAGTTTGGGTGTGTGTGGGGTGGGGTTGCTTGTTCATTTCGTTTCGTACGAAATACAGCACACGATCCATTTGCCGATTTAGCATAACATTTTTGTAGATTTCAATTCACATTGCAAAGTGTATTATATTCATTCATGCATTGAGTAATATCTAAACATGCGAACGATACAAGTACAGCAGTGGTGGGCAATTTTGAATTTTCTACTCACGCGTGACTATGCAAAAATATGTTGACAGCTTTACAAGAATACTAAGCCGAGCGTGGAATGGTTTAGTTTGCCCACCACTGCACTTTTTTAAATGCACTAGTATAATACTTATTGTGGGCGTTTTGTTGTTTGTGCGTTAATAATTTTGGTTCTAAATTGATATGTTTTTGTTCTCTTAATGCGAAGATTCTAAGCTCGAGTGTGGTATGAAATGAATACGCACAAAATAATAAATTTGCTTGACATTAACACTTATTCGGCATTTACTACATACCTACTTAGTGGATGGAAGTGAAACTGATTTCGATAATAAAAGCTAATCAAATAATTGAGTTAGGTTTAAGTTTGTATGGGTTAATTGGATTTTAGTGTTTTGGATAGAAAATTATGTATAAATTTAAATTTTAAAACAAAGAAATACATCCTGAGATGTTGATGTTGTAGTAGCGGTACTCTGCCCTGTGATTAATTGTATGAGACGCGATGGACAAAACAGCTTTATACTGATATTGGCAGTCTTTTGACGAATATGAATCACTCCGGTACTAGCATCCGACTTTAAAATAGACAAAATTTCGATAATTGTCGTTTTTTTTAGCAGAGTTTTCCAAGATTTCAGGCCTTATAATCTAAATGCGCTATTCTTCTATATCCACAATTATCTCGGGAAAGCCTCAAACAATTTGGGTTTAATTTGGTGCGTAAATACGGTACTAAATTCTAGAACTGTCAACATAGGTATTGCTACTGAGTATGTTTTAAGAAGGTTGCCGCCTATTTGATTTAGTTGAAATTAATTGAGTTGCGCCAATATGACTACCAAAAGAAATAAATTTTAAGACGTGCTATCATCCACAGCCGCCACTTGTCACATTTCTGTGAAATTTGTTATAGCGGCTATCTGCTAAGCACTCTTGCTTAAGTGTTGCCACTTCGAATACTTTTACGTAATGGCCACCTGTTCAATTTTTTTTGTTTAATAAAATGAGATGAGCCAATATGGATTTCAAACGAAATGTATGTATCGTATTTCCACATAAATATTTCTACCTGGGGTTACGACCGAGGGTTGCCACGTATTTCCATTATATGAATATTTTGAGATAGTAGCTGGAAAACAAAGTGATGCACTTTTGAATATACATAGGTAATTAGCTACATTTCTAGTTTTCTTAATAAGTGTGAGAACTTGTTTTGTTGTTTATCCGATTTTTTTTTTTAAGAAATGAGGACTGCTTTTTTGCGAATCTGTCTTCGTCCTGGTCATCATATTAATTCCATCGTTTGCATTTTGTGACCTCAGATTTATTCGTTACCTTTCGAGCTTAGATTCACACGTTTCCCTGCAAATTATTCCAACGTGAATTGCAATTGTTTCCTTAACTAAATCTTTTGAAACGATCTTCGATTTAAAATATAAACAAAAGTACCAAAATGACCATGAAACTGCGATAAAGTCAAATTTACTTAGCAAAAAAATAAAAATAAAAAATAAAACATAAAAGCCGCTCATGGCACACACAACGAAAATAAAGAAAACTCTGCATTAACGAAGCAAAATCAACCAGAAAAAAGAATAAAAAACTTGTAGTAGTTTTTCCAATTTTTCACTACATTTGTTGTTGGCGTTGCACTTGAATTAGGCACGGCATTTCATTAGAAAACTACTGCTATTACACTAACAAAACCTAGAGATGCTGTGAAAGAGTGTTGGCGCGTTGATGATGTGATAAGGTGAGCGAAGTATGTGTGTGCCATACAGAGAAAGGTGAGCAAATATGCAGCAACAGGTGAGCGCATTGATGCACTCAAGAGCTGAAATGGCACCGCAGCTGAGTAGCGTAGCGAGCTTGTCACTATTCAAACAAATAATCAAGCGCTGCATGTACTCATACTTTTCAATGTAGATTAAGGTGGTTGGCTTTTGATTTGATATTTTATACTACCGATAGACTTATGGGATAACCACTAATCGATGTTTGTAGTGCGATACTTGCGCCTACTCCCGATTGTAGTGAGTAGAATAAATAACTGAGAGTTTTGCTCCGCCTGCTAGAGCAATTGTCGATAGTTTATATTTTTCAGACTTTAAGTAAAGTATATATTTTATTTAACTATAGATAGTTAATTGGTACTTTAGTAGAAATATCGAAACAACTGATTTCAACCCATCAAAGTGTCAGTAAGCCGGCTTTTTTACAAAAAATAGCCATATATTCTACATGTAGTGATGTTTTTATACTATTTATGAACATGAAAAGATATTATAACTTTGGTTCGATATTTGTAAGAATGAGATGAAAAATGTCTTATTATCGTATAGGAATTCGATAGTTTTATCGATAACCTTGTATTTGTTTATATTCTTTCTGACACTATCCTGATTATTCATAGTACTTTCAAACTATCGAAACTATCTATGGTGTTGCTATCGACAATTGGACACCGCTACTGCCTACATTCATTAGTTTCCCTAGACATGCTCCACTTTTTTAAGTTCAATCAATGATCTACCATTCTCTTCAACATTTAGCATAATTTTAATACCGTGAGAAAAAAGCACTATACATTTTCTTTAAATCAATTTAACTCGCAATAATACTTACTGTTTATGTTTCTGACCCCATTATTTCTACCTTTTTTACATTTTCGAAATATCTCACACTAAATTTAGTCGCTATTTAATATAAATTTGCATAAGAATAAGATAAGAAGTGACCAACAAAGTACTATCAATTGCCCATAAAATAAGAAGAATCGCTCAAGTTTACACAGCAAAAATAAAATCAGATTCCATCATGAATAACTAACTAAGTCTTTCAGGCACTCAAATTCAATTAGGCATTCGCAGGGTAAAGCAAAAAACAAGCTACAAAGAAACTGCTAGAAAACGCTCAACTTAAATGTCGACTTGGTGCAGCAAAATTTTTTTGCAAGTTTAAATTAATTTTACTCAATTGCAAATTTGCCAATTTCGCTGACTGCGACGCTAACAGCGACGTAAGCGGTGACGCTACTTGCCGACTGCACACAATGTCTAGGCTTGCGCTGCTTTGAGCGAATGCTGTTTTATAGCGCTGATTGCTGCTCTTATTATTGTCGTCGTTGCTTTGTTGGTCTCAACGCCGATCCTCACTCATGCTTTGAGTGTTGTTGTTTTTATGTTGGCACGGCTTCAACGCTCTATGCCTTCAACATATGTGCGCCAATTGGTGATTATTTTGTGTGCTTGGTTGGCATTTTCAACAGCCGCATCGTCAACTCCAAATTCAGTGCAATTTTGTACGCATTAACGATCAGTCGTTTGAAGTCGGTAAACGGCGAGAGGAAATTTTGATAACCAGAAATTTGTCTGCTTTAAGCAGTTAAAACGGATCGATTTAAATAGCGTAAAACTTAAAACGAACGTATTAACTAAAAAAGTGAAGAAAAGAAAAAAATACAATTACTACATTACTTTTGGTGCCATTACGAATGTTTTGTATAACAGTTTTTTCTGCAAAAATTCGAAAGTAAGTGAAAATACAACCCGTTCATGTGAGATGTGTACTAATAGCTTACATTTTTCCGTAAAACAATGTTCTTCAGAGTTTTAAGCTGACATAAGTCATAAAGTGCTCTGTTGCATAGTGCCAGTTGCAGTTGTGATTATATTTCTCGGCTTAAAAATATATGTAGGTACCTGTCTTTTGTGCAAGAAACAGATAGATGAATCTCTGTTAAAGAAGTTTTCAAAGGAAACTAGTGTGTACTTTTAATTTAAGGCGAGCTTCAGCTGAATTTGTTCTAAAGCGCCTTTAAAAAAATTCCAAAAAAATATCGGAATTCGAAAAATAATAACAAAACGATTTTAAGGTAAACTTATTCAAATAAGAGGTGGTCAAAATTAAAATAATAAAAAACCATGGTTCTGGTAGCCCAATAGTTAACAAAACATGCCAAATTTTCTTCGACGAATAAGTCTAGCAACTTCCGAAATCTATAAGAAAACTTATGACGATTCGCTCTAAATGTCCTCTTCTCTTCAAACATAAATTTGTAATAATTAATAAAAAAAAAATGATTAAATGCCAATAATAATTTAAATTTAAAAATCATTATTTTTGGCTTTGAGCTCATTTATATCATGAATTTTTTTAAAAAAATTATACCTAAAGTCAAACAATATGAGATAAATGAGTGCCATTCGGACTAAAATTATACTTGTAGAGTATTTTCGGACATTTTAAAAACTTTTGACGAGATTTTTTTTAAGATTTTTTTGTTGATAAATTGAAAAAAAAAAACTCAACAATGCTGTTTAGAATAGTTTCTTTTTCGTAAAAGCGTGAGACGGAATACTTCTAGAGTCATTTTTGTAGGATCCTTCAACTTAAAGAAATTTCCCAACTTTAAGGGATATTTATCTGCACAACAAAAATTTCCCTCAATTTAGAAGCAAACTAAAAATCTGATTGCCCACACTAACCCAAGCAGCAACCAAAACAACTACGCATAATTTCTCATACTACCTAGCTCATTCTAAGATGCCGAAATAAACTACATTAGAACCAAAAAACTATGGTCAACCTTTCACACATCCAAAATACAGGTAGTCGTTAAGTCAATAATGAAAAGTGCAGTGTCATGCAGACGCAAACAACCATTCAAATGCACGCTGCGTCAAAGATGCTGTACACAAATCTGAATGTAGATAGACAATCGGTATAATTTCACAGCATCATTAAATGCACAAAAGAGGAAAAATCTTCTTCAATTACAAAACAGCAACAACAAGTTCGTCCAAAATACTAAATAAATTGGAAAAAATAAAAGAAAATGTAAAACTCAACACTGGCTGCGCAGATTCTGGTGAATGCAGTAATGGTTTTGTCTTTCTTCGACAACAAAAACGAAGGCTGTGACGAATAAGACTTAAAAATTGTGTTCATAGTTGGTTTTCTAGCCAAATCATCTCCACTATATACGCTTCTATAAGTAGGCAAGTGTCCAATTGTGCGTAGGTGTGTAGCAACAAGCAGGTGGTCAGTGCAATATACAAGAACAAAGTTGACAGAGCAAAGTATGAGTAGTTAAGAATAAAGCAAAATAATTCTTAGATTTTCTTAGGGGTGAATTTCTTTAGATTTTGTTATAGAAAAATTTTTTTATTTTGATTTTTTTCTTAGTATTTGAAAATTCCGTTGTAATTACTTCCGCCAAACTTGTGCTGCGTTTTGATTTCTATTGCATTTTAATAATATGCTTTGTAGCGATAGAGATCATAATTGAGTTGATTATTTACACGGTTAAAAATTTTAGCATAAATTTGAAACTTTGTGGACTACAAATCTGACCAAACCAAATTTTGATTGAAACCTAAAGCCATTTTACTTTTCGAAAAAATTAGTTCGATGAAAATGGTTTTATTTTAATTTTTATTTTTATTTTAATTAAATGTATATCAACAATTGAATTGTTGCTCAAGGTTGAGCAAACTAATTTTCATGAAAATAAACAAACCGTAAGCATATCGGAGTGTCAATAGTGGACTCATTAAACAAATACATCATTGGCAATGATAATTATAAGTGATATTTAACAAACAAACCATCGTTCTAATAGCCTAAAGATTAACAGAACGTGAGAAAAAGTCTCTGTTGGAGAAGTCTACTAGCTTACGAAGTTGATGTATAAGAAAAGCTATGGCAGTTGTCTCTAAACATTTTTCCTACTCTATTCAATAAAAAAACTTTTAATAATTAATTTAAAATGATTATTAAAAAATAAAAACAATAATAATTTTCATAAAAACTCAAAAAGTGAAAAATTATTATTCTTGGCCTTGAGCTCGTTTCATGAATATTACAAAATAAAAACAAAAAAATTATTAAAAATATTAGACTTTCAACTAGCTTTTTTTCTCTATTTTTTATTTTCTTACTTTTAATAATTTTTATAAAATTATTTATTTTTTTTGATTTTTTATAAGTGAATAAAATTATTATTCTTGGCTTTGTGTTCATTTATAGTTATACAAATTTTAATTAAAATAAAATAAAAATGTGTGTTAGTTGGAAGGACTCGAATCGACCCAGCAAGCAAGCCGGAGTGCATTTTTCGCACATTTGTGTTTATGAGCGATCTCATAATCGCAAAACGTTATAAAGAGTATCGTAAAAGATCATGCACAAATTATTCTGAAAGGTTAAGTTGTAGACACTTTAAGCAGTTAAGTCTAAACCAAAAAAAAATAAAAATTGGAGTATAAAATTGAAAAATCTGTAATTTGCTGCAGAAAAATACTAAAAAAAAAATTATTAAATTGAGGCCCAAATTTTTCACAGTGTACTGTTCGCTCCTTATGACTACTGCTGTTTGATGTCTTACTTAAATTTTAAGATATGTATGAAAACGAAAAAAATATATATATAACTTTCTGTTAAAAGTTTTCCATAAATTGCAAAAAATACCGTTTCTCTTTGTCATTTGACCTTAAATCCATTTATTTACTTGGAACGCTTTTTGAATTTCGCAAATAGATAATTAAATTTTAATTTTTTTTTTAATTTTATTTGTGTTTCGTTTATATTCCTACAGCACATGGTTTTATTTTTGTACACAAGTTTAAATTTAACGCATGCAATATGGGTATTTCTCAAGTACCGCTGCTTTATTTACCCATACGCATACGTATTTATGTAAATATAGGTATTTATTTTAAGCAGAAAACAATGAAATGTCACAGGCATAACAAAATTTAACTGAGCTGACCCCGGTTTTGTTGCAACCGAAATATGCAAAAATGTAAACACGTAAAGCGATTTTTTTTGGTATAGTTATGTATGTTTGTCTATAGGAATCAAAATTTTTTTTTTTTTTGAAAACTAGCTATTTATTTATTGGTGTATTGAATGGGGGTTTTGTTTTATTTCGAGCACGTAAAAATGTAATCACTGCAAATTTACAACATTCAATTATTAACTACGGTATGTGTAAACAACATGTTTTATTAATTTTTATAATTTTTTTATTGCACTTACTTTATTTAATTTTTATAGTATAAGCATACTATTCTACTTTATATCTTTTGATATAATATAAGCATACAATTTTACTTTATTTTATTTTAATTTATTTTATTATGTTTTATTTTATTTTATTTCACTTTATTTTATTTTTTTTATTTTATTTTATTTTATTTTATTTTATTTTATTTATTTCATTTTTTTTTTAGATTTTATTTCATTTTATTTTGATTTATTTTATTTTACTTAATTTTTTTAATGTTAATTGATATTAGAGGAAAAATTACAACGTTAATTTATTTTAATTTATCTCATTTCATTTTTTCATTTGTTTTATTTGATTTCATTGTATTTTATTTTATTTCATTATATTTTGTTTTGTTTTGTTTTATGTTGCTTTATTTTCTTTTCTTTTATTATATCTCATTTCATTTTATTTTGATTTATTACATTTTGTTTTATTTTATTTTATTTTAATTTAATTGATTTTAAATTTTTTCTTTTCTTTTAATTAATTTTTTTTTTAGTTTTATTTTATTTTATTTTATTTATTTTATTTTTTTTTAAATTTATTTTGTTTTAATTAATTTTATCTTGCTTTCTTTTATTATATTTTATTTTTTTATTTTATTTTATTTTATTTTATTTTATTTTATTTTGTTTTATTATGTTAAATTTTTTTTTTTACTTAATTTTATTTTATTTTTCCCCTTCGTGTTATTTCGCAAAACCTCTCAATATGAGAGCTTACATAACGTAAAAACAGCATGTTGTATTTAATTCATATATAAATAATGCCGATTGTTACTGGTTCATAAACCATACAAAAGAGTTAAGCGACGAACTTGCTACGAATATCACTTCTTACAGATTGCGCAAATAAACCATCGTTTTGATAACATTGCTAATGATAGGTCTTGCTTTTGGTTTTTTTTTTACAACTTTCATAACAATAGTAATTTTTTATAAATATACTTACATATACATATATTCACAAGCAAACATACATAGTATTCAAACATATACCACATTAGCTTGATTAACTCTGCATGGCATGTGGCATATAGTTTGCGATTTTTATAGTAAACCGGATCGATTTTGTATACAAGTAAATGCACACAATAAACGCCTTGCACTTGCATACTCATACATACATGCTGGTCTATAATCTTCGATTTTGCTCTTTGGCGATGGCCGGCCAGTAATCATGCGCAACTTTTAAAACACCTGAATTCGATTTAAATTAATTTCTTTTTTATTTCAACTCGTATTTCATTTTTGTATCTATGCTTTTTGTTTTATTTTTAATTCAGGCATAATATTTATTTTCAATGCGTTTCATTTTATGTAATCAGTCAACTTGCTGAGCGCAGTTCATGGTAGTTCGTCGCAGCGGCATAAAAAAAATGTACGCAATTTTTGATGCTGTGATATGCTGCGCAAGCGCAAAGCAACGCAACCTAAATATAATGCTTGGGGTATGTGCACAGGTGGCGAAGGCACCGGCGATGGAGTTGAGATAGCCCAAGACAATTACATGCATTGCTAATCATTAACTGTTGTCGTCCGCTGCTAAATTGTCGAAAATGCATATAGCTTTTTGCTGATAATAGCAACGAGTTTATTGCGTATACTCGTATAGTAGCTGGCTGATAAAGAGAAAATATGTAGAAGTTGTCTTTCATATTAACTTTGGGGTTTTTTGATCATTTTTATTTGGTTATCGATTGCATAATATACATGCGAGGGACGGATGAGAAAATTTGTGGATTTTTATTTCATTTTTCAATTCAATGCTTTTTAATTTTATTTAATTCATTTTATTTAATTCATATTATTTTTTTTACTTAAATAATTTTCGTAATTTTTTTTCAGACAGTTAATTTTTTACTGTATTATATAAGGTGGCGCAAAAGTAAGCTTCCGATGTTCAGCATATCGGTTGTGGCACGTGCAGTGTGTGCTGTTGCACCGTCTTGTTGGAACCACATGTTTTCCAATCCCAATTCATCAAGTTGCGGCAAAAAGAACTCGTTGATCATTGCTCTGTAGCGCTCACCATTCACAGTAACCGTTTGGCCCCGACCGATTATTGGTCAAATAAATAGTCAGCAATATTCCGCGTTCTGGAGCAGTGTAGCGTAACATTGTTTATTAACGTGTATTTCGCATGTGTTTACTACACAAATGTCAAAACAGAACTGACTTTAGGGGCCAATCTCAAAATTTATAGCATTTTCTGATAGGAGGATTACTTTTGCGCCACCTTGTATTATAGTAAATTTTTTTTTTATTTGATTTTTTAAATCTTTTTTATTTTATTTAATTTTTAATTTTTTTTTATTTCACATTTCTCTAGC
The DNA here is from genome assembly GCA_949987695.1 of Merzomyia westermanni. Taxonomy (NCBI): domain Eukaryota; kingdom Metazoa; phylum Arthropoda; class Insecta; order Diptera; family Tephritidae; genus Merzomyia; species Merzomyia westermanni. The sequence goes on along the minus strand of OX465293.1, from coordinate 10,000,370 downwards.
ACTGCGTTATTTATTTTATTTTGTTTTATTTTATTTTTTTAATTTTATTTTTATTTCATATTTCTCTATCACTGCATTATTTAGTTGTATAATAATGTTTATTAATTTTTTTCCAGACAGTTAATTTTTTGTATTGCTTTATATTATAGTATATTTTTAATTTTTTTTATTTTATTTCATTTTTTTTAATCTTATTTTATTTTATTTTTTATTTTTTTTATTTCATATTTCTCTAGCACTGCGTTATTTAGTTTGTATAATAGTTTTTATTATTATAAAGTTTTTTATTTTAAAGTATTTTCATTTTAATTCTTTTTGCCAGTTTATTTTTCATTTGAAAATTTTACTATAAATTTGGGTAATTTTATTTATTTATATTTTTTATTTAGTTTATTTGATTTTGCTTGAGTTTGCTTTGTAGATTTTTTATTCATTATTACTATATTGTTGTTGGTTTTATGGTCTGTTCAGTTTTACAAATTTTTGTAAGTTGAATTAAGCAGCTTGCAAAACTACAAGCAGCATAGCCTATGGGTTAGGCAAGATCCTCTGAAAATAGCAAAACTATACGAATTAGTTTGACGAGAAACCGTGGCTGTTTTCGAAATAGTACTATAACTATAGCCTGTATATGTTTGTTGCTTTTTATTTTTTGCTCGAATCAAAAATAATAATAATTAACTAAGAATAATAATCAACTGTTCTTGAGCTCGTTAAACTTACAAAAATTCATAATTACTATAGCTATTTCCATTCTTTTATTTAATTCTACATTATTTTCATTTTATTTTGTTATACTTAACTTTATTCCATGTTTCTATTTTATTTTATGTGTTTATCTTATCAATTTTGTTTTGATTTGCTAATATATATTTTTTAGTACTTTTATTATTTTTTTTCTACTAAGTAAACTAGTTTTTATCTTATATTATTATATTTTATTTGTTGTTAAAGTAAAGTTTTCTTTTTTGATATTATTATTTGATTTATTTTATGTATTTTATTACGTTTAATATTATTTTATCTTAATTTGTCTTTTTTACTTTGTTATTTTTTCAATTTGAGTGGATTTACCACATTATTTTTTTCCACATTATAACATAAGTTTTTTAGATCTTTTTCTTTTTTTTTTGTATACCTATTTTAATTTTTTAATTTTTTTAATTTCTTATAATTTATATAATAAGATAATACATAATCGTTCTTTAATTTTTAGTTACTAATTTATTTTAAGTGGTTTTTTGTTCAACCGTTTTATTTTTTCTTCTTTATTTTATATTATATTGTATTAATTTATTGTTTTTATTATTAAATTTTGTTTTTTATTTTATTCCAAGTTTTAGTTTTTTTGAATCTTCTTAATTTTTTAAAATTTATGTTATATTGTAAAAATTTATTGTATGTTTTTTATTTTATTTTCTTTAATTTTTTTAATTTTATTTCATATTTTTTTCATCTGCTATTTTATTTTATGTTGTATGGTTATATTTTAATTTCTTTTTCTTGATTTTTTATTTAATTAAGTTTTTTTTACATTTATTATTTAGAAACTTTTTTGAATTTTTTTTAAACTCTTGATAAATTTTATGTATGTTATTTGTATTTCTGATCTCCAATTTTATTTTAAATCGCGTAGTTTTTGAATCCGAAATGCCCAATATGTCGCTTCAGCGTAGTTAATTGCCTTTCTTCTATAGCAAAGTAAACGTGTTTGGTTATGCATGCATTTCATTCATAATTTTCATCAGTTTAAAGTCCACACAACTGCTAGTGCCTCTGGATATGCATAAATGCATACCGTTATGGACTAGCAAACCCTGTCGTAAAGTATTTATTTTTAAATAAAAGAAAACCACCAATGCATCTTAATTTTCCTTATGCCTGCATTTAGTTCTCCATACACTCACACTCACATATCAACTTGGGTCTACAAATAATAGCCATTACTCACTTCGAGTAGCACTTAATTGCTCTAATTCCAGCATCGTTATGAGTTTAATGAAATTTTTGTTATGTAAATTGAACGTTTGCCAGGCAGCTTTTGAGTTTAATTTCAGTTAATCATGGTTTTTTACTTAACTATTTAACTCTCCAATTACAAACGTTTTACGCTAGACTTATTCAATTAAAATAAAAGGTTTTTTGTTTTTTTTTTTTGTTATATGCTATTAGAAAAATTACGCAAACTAAATAAATTGCATTATTGCATGCATTTCATGTAAAACTTGAACGATGATGCTCCCAGTGGGCACTGAACTCTAACTCGCAATAAGTGATTAGGCAAAATTGAAAAGAAAGATAAATATCAAATGAGCATTTTATATATTTGGAAACCGGCGTGTACAGGAAAAATAATTTGAACCGAAAAATAAGAAAAAAAGTGTCCATAACCTCACTTGAATTTTTACACAAACCGTTTGAGAATTCTGATGGCATGCTAAGTAAAGAAAACAAAACTATACATATACGCTAATTTATTTCTCTCATGCTCTTTATGACAAGTAAACGTTACTCTCTCTCTCATTTCATCAGCCGCTTTTGCCATCCCTCCACTTTTTGACCCCTGCCTCTTTCGCTTCACATTTATTTCACAGTCTCAAGGCCAGTGATCATGTCTTACTTTTTATTTTGCAAATTCAACTACGCTGCTACCACAAACACACACAAAGATACTGCCTAACAACTACCGTTACTTTGTGTTTACCAACGGCCTACACTTCTTCGTGTAAATAAACAGGTCGAGAGTAAAAGTATATCTCAAGTATTAATTTCAAATGCAATTTAACTCAAACCAAATAAAATACCGTATAACTTGCCAATTGTATTTGTTTATGTATGGGAATTTCTATAAAAGCAATTGCAGAGACAAGTTTATATATATTTATTGTTGTAATGTTTGGCTTTGCGGTTTGAAACTGCATCCGTTGGCCATGCACTTGAATTCTCTGCATTAACAACCCAAAAAAAAAAACTTAAAAATTAAAAAAAATACCACAAAATCACGCAGTCGCTTTCATTAAATTTTCACCAATTTTCTTACCGCTTTTCGACATTCGTTTGTTATTAATTTTTAAATCATTTCTTTACAAAACTGGTTCTAAACCGCATTTTTCCATTAAGAGGCTAATATGCGCTTGATCTTTCTTTAAGCTCTTCTTTAATTTAAGTAGTTGCATCTGTTGGCTGATTGCTAAGCAGCGAGTTTGTGAAAATCAATCGAAGGATTGCGTTTTGCTTATAAATTTCTCATTCATTATTAAGCCGTCAGTTGGCTAATAATAGTTTGAATTATTACCTGTTTGATTTTACCTTAGGCAAAGTGAATGTGGTATTTTTTGGCCTCTGAGCTCTTTCGTTTTTATAGACAATTTGTAAGTTCAGTGGTGCGCATTTCAAGCTTACCAATTTCCAGGCATATAGGTTAGGCCATAGCAGAAAAAAGGAGGTAGTTCCATTGTCATTTTTTGGTCGCCATGTTAGCTATCTGACAACTAAAGAGATTATGACATTTTGTGCTACCTCTCTCTCTATGGCGCGATATACAACAGGTATATCATCATAAACCTCCTAAGAGATTTTTGCGCCAAGCTTCTCTTCCAATTTGTGGTGTGCCGATTTGAATTTTCCCTACAAATTGGTGGGACCTACAGTTTTTTGCCGACTCCGAACGGCATCTACAAAGGAGACGAATTTTTGCTGAGAAGCCTGTCATGGCAGAAATACACTCGGAGAGTTTGCCAAACCACTGCCGAGGGGCGACCCCGTTTTGAAAAACTTTTTTCAAATCACTTTTGATGTTACCTGTACCAGGGCTCGAACCATGGATCTTCGGTGTTGTAGGCCGGCAACACTACCTTCACACCACGGCGGCCGCCCACCAGTTCCATTAAAAAATTTTGTTTGGGTCGTTTTGTTTGTTTACAAATACAAATATTGTTCAAAAAATTATTGAAAAGTTTTGTGTGGGCTGAAAAACTTTGCATACTGCATTGGAATAAGAACTAGAAAATAGAAAACATTACCTGTTTATCTAATTTCTAACAAAATATTTTTGCAGTATTGATCGGATATATCGTGCATTCACAACTGAAATCAGGGAACCTGCGAACGTAGACTAGCCAAAGGACCAAAGGACTCCGACACACGTTATGAAGATAAGAGCTCAAATGCTGGACCGTGAACTATTCTTCCTTTCCATCAACTTAACCATCAACTTCGGCTTCGGTAGCGTGTTGCGACAAAGCCCAATAGTTCAGTGACAGAAACCGTAAATTTTCCCGCACTAATTTCTCCACCTGAAGAAGTGACCATCACCGTTTATGTGACATTATCCCTACAGTAAACAAATATTTGTTGTTATTTCTCCCCTTGAGACTAAGCAGGGCCGAATATTATTACTAGAAGAGGGACAATAAGGGGTCATAAGGAAAAAATTTTATAAATACAGTTCTATTATCCTTGACCGCGGCCGCCGTGCTGTGGTGGTAGTATTGCTGGCCTACCATACCGAAGGCCTAAGGTTCGACTCCTGGGACAGGTATTATCAGAAGTGGTTTGAAAAGGTTTTTTTCAAAACGGGGTTGCGCCTCGGCAGTGGTTTGGCAAACTCTCTGAATGTATTTATACCACGAAAGGCTTCTCAGCAAAAATTTATTTGCTTTGCAGATGCCATTTGGAGTCGGTAAAAAACTCGGCCTTAATCTCCTCAGAGGTATATCCCGCCAAATATTTGTTTATTTTTATTTATTATCCTTGACCTTTTACACTCATCTTTTAAAGGTTAAAAAAAACTGTGCATTTATCGTTGAATGAAAATTTCATGATATATGTGTCCACAAACTGCAATTTTGTAAAAACCCCAATATATGGCTTAAATTTTCCTTTACCGTATATCCGATTGGGCAATGCTATGCTAAATTGTGACATCAGAAAAATGTCAATAATCTCTTTTTTATCAAAAATGAAGTAAAATTTACGACCTATTTTTGGCAATGGAACTACCTTCTTTCTTATACCATGGGTTAGGCTTTCTCAGACATGCCGCTGCTAACACACGCCCACTATAAACTAATTGTCGTGCGAAAGAGGGAGGAAGAGTGGTACAATTTTTTTTTTTGCCGTATACTCGTATACATGGCTAAAAGTTTGAATCTAAATTTTAAGCCATTCGTCGGCTAAGCAATTTTTTGTAATATTTTTGTAATAAATTCCAAACCGTTCAAATACCTACTCCAATTTTGAATTTATTGCGAATTAGGTTTAAAACTGAACTGAAAAAAACGTATACAATTTTTTAAATTTCTTTTCATTTATTTCTGAAAGCTTTTTCAAGTCATTGAATTTTTATCATTACAGCTTCGTGTGCGCCGTAGATCAGTGGGTAGAGCAGACGACTCTGATGCGAGAGCGTCGGTTCGTATCCTGCCTACTAATACAAATGTTTTTTATGTTTTTTAATTGTTAAAACATTTCTGGTTTAAAATTTAAACTCTTTTCTTCACGGTAGTTTTCTCGAAAACTGGTACAGTTTAAATTCTAAACCAAATTTAGTTTGGACGCATATGTATCTTGTCTCTCTCTCTCTGTGCGAAGGCCTGGACTAATCGCTCATGCATTTGAAAGCGCAATGATACCACTGAATTAGATAAACGATAAGATATGAATATAACTCAATTGTCCCTTTTTAATGACTAATGAAAAAAGAAATTGAGAGAGAGAGTGTAAGCGGGATTAAAACCTTACATCCATTGTAGTAGATTTTTAATATTTTTCGAGAATTTTCTTATGTTGTTACAATCCTTCGCCCTGCCTAGTCATAATGCTTCCTACCTAATATTGTCATCAACCTCTGCTAACAGAAGACCCACGTCAAAGTATTTTTTAATTTTTTTTAACTTACGTTGTTTAACTTTTAATTTTTTTTAATACGTTTTTGTTGAATCATTTTATTTTTTCTGGTTTATTTAATATTATATTGTATTAATTTATAGTTTTTTCTTATTAAACTTTCTTTATGATTTTATGCCAAGTTACAATTTTTTTTAAATCTTTTTAATTTTATAAAGTTTATGTTATATTGTAATAATTTATTGGGGTTTTTTTTAACTTTCTTTTATTATAAATTTTATTTTTCTTTTATTCCTTTTAATTTTTTTTATTTTTCTTTCATTTACTATTTCTTCTTTAAATTATTTGGTTTTATTTTAATTTATTTTTCTTTCCTTTTTATTATTATTTAATTACATTTTTTACATTGATAATTTGGAATTTTTTTTTAGTCATAATGCTTCCTACTTAATATTGTCATCAATATCTGCTAACAAAAGTCCCACGCAAAGTCTTCTAACGGAAGCGTACAAAGTGAGTTGGGTGTTAGAAGAGACTGTTCCATCGAACAGGTAAACAGTTGATTTGTATCATCAGGGGACACACTACATGCCGGACAGACATTTGGCATGTCTAGTTTCAGTCTGTATAAGTAAGATCCAGAGTATCCAGATCGAAGTTTGGCGCAGAGTGACTCTTGTTGTTGTTGTTGTTATTAACAATGACTCTTGTTTCCCTTAGTAGTTCGTGTTTCTCTGTTGAAAAAATAGTCGTCCACCTACTGTTTTTGCAGCTCAGTGAGCCTTTCCTCTTCCATTGTTTAAAAGCCGGTTTTCGAACGGAACATCTTCTGATCTGGTATATATTAGACCGTTTTCATAGTATGTCAGAGCCAGCTAAGGTTTTGGAATTTAATTCGCTGAACTGTGGTCATATCAACTTAATGATCGTTAAGTTTCCATCGCTGCTCAACATTGGTAACGGTGGAAGGGCCGCAAGTCTTAATGAGTACTTTTTCTAGAATACCTTAGGAACCATACCATCTTCTTTTGCCGCCATCTATTATCCCGGCAGGTACTCGTATAATGAAAGAAAGAAAGCATTCCACTTCTCGATTGCATGCCCTCTTTCGCTCTTAAGGCTAGCTCGAAATTTTATAATTTGACTTTATTTCTCATAAATACTTTTAGCAAAGGTAGTGAAATAAAATAATAATAAATAAAAAAAATAAAAACCTGAATATTTAATATGGAAAAAAGTAACCATAACTTTAACTCGCCAATTATCAAACGCCTTTGTCGGTGAAAGTAAAAAAAATCAAACGATAAATTGTTTTTGAATTTCGATTGAACAGTTTAATTTTGCTTGAAAAGAAGATATTAGAAAGCAAATTCTTTACAAATCTTAACAATATTAATAAGCTACTTTTTGTATGCCACTAGACGTTTTCGCATAGTACGTATTGTATTTCTTTCAAATGGAAGACGTGACGGGTTTTGCAGTTGTGATCACGCGACACTTCAAAAAAAAAATATATATTTTAACAACTTTAAATTATGCCAAAAATCTGTTTAACAAATGAAGATAGTCGTTCTACTCTGCGCCACAAAATAAATGTAAAAATGAATGTAGAAAGTAAATTGTATGTCAAAGCCAGCCAAATGCAAATTTAAAATCTCGAACGCATGCGCACGTTCAATGGAAGTCGTCTTTAACAGACCATTCTGAGCAATAACGTGGCGTATACAAAGCCATACCTAGAAATGTACACATATGTTTATGCTAATATTATATATGATTTTATATTTGTAATCTTCGTTAACATGGTCACTTTGAATACAACTCAGGTGTGTAAGTAGTCATGTTTTGGCTGCTTAACTGTCGCTTAAAGCTGTCATGGCTGAATGAGTAGAAACGTTATCTTTTCTTTTTATTCGAAATTGGTGGCTGCTTTGCATGTGTTGCAGATAAAGCTTCTTATTGCAGCTGTTGTATGACATTTTCAGAAGTTGCACGTTAACAGCCCAGTCGCATAAACCCGCTACATCACACGCTAATCCAGAATTAGCCATTCACACCGTTTTAGTTACCAATGTCTCAACTTTTATGCCCAGCACTTGTGCAATATTTTCTTACTGCTTTCCCTTTCCAATCACATTAACTCATATTTGTTTGGTTATCATTTTGCTTTTGAAATATGTTTTGAAATTTTTTTTTTTTTCACGGAGTTTTTTTAATTTTTTTTCCAGCTTTTACTTAGCCTTTTTTGGTGTGCACATTGACCCATGAAACGTAGATATGTCTATATTGGCATGTTCGTTGGTAACTGAACATCATTTCGCTTTTGTTGGTTATTTCATTCATTTTTACATTTAATGCATTTTTTGCTTCGTTGGGAGCTGCTAAACAGCTTGTAAATTACTTGCACTTTTCATTTTGTTGTATTGTGTGAATTATTGGGCGATACATTTATGTAGTCGGTTTAAAATATTTATAGCGCCTAAAATACTTTTTTTTTTTTTAAATTTTTTCATGTTAATTTTTATAAGAATACTAGCGGACCATTTCAGGTTGTTATTGTTGTTGTTTTTTTTTTTCTTGCAAGGCAATAACTTTTAATAAATTTTTTCTATAAAATATTCATAGCCTTCGCCTTATAATTTTCATACTCCTTCTCAGTTTTCTTCTCCTTCTCCTACTCACTCTAACTATCGTACTATGTATATCTCTTTCTCTTTCAGTGTTACCACTTTGGTAGATTTCTACCAATATTCGTAGAAGTGCACATTTTTTTGGAAGATTTTGTTTTAGTTTTTCGTAATGTTTTCAGTTAAAGAAAAACTGAAGTGGCCTTCCCAAGTAAAGTTATTTATATTTTTTGAAGCACAAAATCTCGACAGAGCAACATTGGTCTTCAAAATGATATGGAAAATAGACTTTTGGGAAAAGGTCACGTTGCAAAAAATGGCTCAGGTGAGAAATTCTTCAAACATCTCACGAGCTTCGCTTATCATTGCTTCATATACATATGTATGCAAGTAATATAAAATTCTTGCTCAAATTTGGTAGATTTTTTTTGGATGTGTGGTAGATACTTTTTTCTTTATTAGCATCCCTGTTCTCTTTTTACTTCTCCTTCTACTCCTCATTCTCATTTTTGATTACATTCTTGTGATCATCATCATTATACTTATCGCTATCACTATCATTATCATTATCTTTATCATTATCATTATCATTATCATTATCATTATCATTATCATCATCATTATCGCTATCATTATCATTATCACTTTCATTATCATTATCACTTTCATTATCATTATCACTTTCATTATCATTATCATTATCATTATCATTATCATTATCATCATCATCATCATTATCAATATCACTATCACTATCATTATCATTATCACTATCATTATGATTATCACTATCATTATCATTATCACTATTGTTATCATTATCACTGTAACTATCATTATCATTATCATCTACATTATCATTATCTTTATCATTATCAATATCAAGTATCATTATCATTACCATTATCGATCGGTGCCGATCAGTTAACATATTATCTTCAAAAATAGTACAACTTTTTCGCGAACTGAATTAGAACAGACGTCAAAGACCACATTAACAAACTAGTCCACTAGTACTCATTGCTTTAAAAACTAGGCCATTTCAGTTTTTATGATATATCCGAATGCATGTAAATATGAATATGCATACATAAATAATGGTCCAATGCAGCAACTTTGAATTTAATCAAAGACCCATTCATCTCACTTCCAATGAAATGCCAGTGACTTGCATAAATTTCGCTTACAACAGGTGCTATTGGTATACAAACAAAAAATTAATTGAGAAATATTTAAAAATTGAGAAAACCCAAACAATATGAATCACTTTGGCTAAATGATTGCTTGGTAAATAATAACCTTTATATACCGATAAAAAGGCATGCACACAGAAAAAAAATTAGTAGCGGCTTTGAGGGATAAGAGCTCGTGATTTTTAGGTGACAAAAATCGCTGTTAAAAAGACAAAAAGAAGAGATATTGCGAATTTCAATAACTAAAGAGTTTAAATTCGAGAGGTTTACTATCAAGAGTTTTTGCACACATTTTTCAGGTTTTTTTTTTGAAAGATAAATCTATGCGAATAGTAATGATTGCCTGAGCATAAGATGGCGTCCCAAATTGACACAAACAAAACTAGCCAAGATCGTAAATAATAATAAGAATAATAGTAATAATAATAATAATAATAATAACAATAAAAACAAAATTACTATAAAATCGACTTTATCAATCATGAAAAAATGGTATTTATCAGTTGTTGAACTCAAAGCTAACACTTATTTTGTTTAAAACCGTTTTTTTTTTTTTTTTTTTTTCATTTTCAACTTTTTCTCTTATTTCTATTAAATTTTGATTACCAAATTCGATTGCGCCTTAAATATGAATGCAACAAAAGTGGAGAAACCCAAAAGCTATGAATGTAATATGTTTTTAAGTCAATTTTGATTTGCAACAACAATGATACATGTTTGTGTTGCTTCAGTCAACTTCATAAGCTTTGATGTATTTTTAAATTTACACACAAATAGTAATCAAGTGGTCATAGTTTCGTTATCTGCATGATTTACTTCATAATTAATGGGCTTAATTGGCGTTTTATTAATTTGACACCTTCGCTGTGTGGTAGATCATGTAATCGATAACAATGAAGGATGATGCAATGGTAATTTTTCATTTACATGACTAGCCACCTCATCACTTTGGTCCCACTCGTTTGAGAGTGTATGGACTTCACTGAGTCACGATGAAAATTTAGGTTGTGGGGTGGAAGGCAGTTTTCCTGCTACAACAACAACAATTGATTAAACGCAACTTTGGAAACCCAGCGAGTTTCCAAAAAACTAGTTTCTTTTTCAACGATGCAGTAAGTTTTAGATTAAACAGTTAAGCCAACGATCGGTAAGATATAAGTAATTTTCAGAAACTCATAAACTCCCCTTATTGGAGGATCGTTCCAATATACATTAGTCAGTAACAAAATTTAAATACTTGGAAATTTATTCGAGATTGTGTGATCTTGCCATAGTTCATTAAACCATAGGAATTTGTGACAAAAACACAAAACAAAAAACATTTTTATATCATATAAAGTTGAGAAATCCGCTAGGTTGTGCATGTATCACAATGAGCAATGATAAAGCAAAAGAAACCTTTTGGCGCTAGATGGCGCACGGAACCGAATATTTATAAATTACGTTTTTGTGAAAAAAGTATAAAATAGAGAGCCGATACAAAAATACCTACATAAGTTTTTTAAAGCTTTTGCAAATGCACTAAAAATTTGCAGCAGGCATAGTCGTATAACATTTTTCTATCATCTTTTTGTGTATTAGGCAGGAGGCGCAGCTTTTCTGTTGCTGCAAAATTTAATTTGTGAATCAATAGAAAATTACAAATTTTTAAAACTATTCGTGTAGGCGCCTTCTCACGAAAGTGGGCAAATCAAACGCAAATGTCTGTTTAAATTTTTCTTATAAATAATTTTATTAAACCACAATAATTTCACGTTGATGATGCGAGCAATTAACAAGTGCACATTGCAAAATTAATAAAATAAGGAAACGCAAACAAACATTTTTTTATTCAAAATGAAAAATATTTGATTGAGTAAATCAGTAAGCTCACCGCTTGCTTTGACTATCTTTCGTACCTTCTTGTTTTTGTTATTTTGTGGATTTTTCAACATACTCAAAACTATTTAAGTCTACACGCACCATCCCAACCTGTCTCCCGGGCTGGGTAACAAACTGTTACTTACATTACCGCACAAACAAACAAACAATCATAGCAGCGCTGTAACCGCATGTGGTGCTTATTGGGCTCATTGCGCATGCGCATTAAACTTTCACTTCTACAAAGGTAAACACACACGAATGTCAGGCAAGCGGTTTTTAGTTTTGGTATGCATGAAGAAAATGAAAAAAAAAATACAACAAAAAAAATGGTGTTGTTTAAGAAGCAGTTGTAACGTCATAAATGAGCGCAAATATTTGCACGAATGATTGGCTGGCAGCAATGCAGTTAAAGCACATTTGGAGCAACAAAAAAAGGACCAAGTTACAAATATCATTTAAGCGTTAAAAATGCTGTAGACCCGCTAACGAATGTGCTTATACAGCTGGTTTGTACTTGTGTAAATATAAAAGTAATTATTGCGAAAATGCGTTTGCTCAGCAGTTTGGAAAATTGCATAAAAATTTGTAAATACATATAACTTTTAAAAAAATGCAGGAAGACCGTTGATGAGTTGTGAGTTTGACGAGCTATTTGCTGCATGGAAACAAATTAGTGCTAAGCAGAGACCATAATTGTTATGAATTTTATCAAAAAGTCAAAAGTTAGCTTTGCTTTCTCTATCTCTATGGCGCGATATACAACAGGTATATCATCATAAACCTCCTAAGAGATTTTTGCGCCAAGCTTCTCTTCCAATTTGTGGTGTACCGATTTGAATTTTCGCTACAAATTGGTGGGACCTACAGTTTTTTGCCGACTCCGAACGGCATATACAAAGGAGACGAATTTTTGCTGAGAATCCTGTCATGGCAGAAATACACTCGGAGAGTTTGCCAAACCACTGCCGAGGGGCGACCCCGTTTTGAAAAACTTTTTTCAAATCACTTTTGATGTTACCTGTACCAGGGCTCGAACCATGGACCTTCGGTGTGGTAGGCCGGCAACACTACCTTCACACCACGGCGGCCGCTTTGCTTTAGACCTGTTAAATAATGATTACTAATCGTAATGATTAACGGTTTGATTAATTACTTTCTTGAGAATCCATTTAATGATTGATTACCAATTACTTAAAATTGTTAATGATTATTTTCCAATTAATTAAAAAAATAATCAAAAAAAATTGTTTTGATTATTTTTGCTTATATTTTTTTTTTAATTTTTTTTGATTATTTTTGATTTTTACTGATTTAGTTTGATTAAAAAAATCTTTTTTTTGTTTAGTTTTATCTAATCGTAATCAATTAATATTTGCTTTTTCTCGAAAAACAATTAAAATCATCGTTACCAATTAAAAAAGCTGTCTAACTATTTGATTTCTAATTACCAATCCAATTTAACAGGTCTGCTTTGCCTCTTGTTCTGCTATCATAAGAGTAAAAAGTAATAGTCAAATTTGGGGTTTTATTTAAAATTTTTAATTTTTTCTCCTCTTCATTTTAATCTCATATTCCCTTCCTCCACCTATTCCACTTAATTTACTTCTTCTAGACTCTTCCACTCATTTTTCCTTTCCTCTTCTTCCTGCTATTAGCCAATCTTTTCAAGTTTTCACAGGATGTGTTCTTCTTGCTTTTCCACATTGCCACAACACAGAATACATGAATTTGATCAAGTTCATCAACAATGGGGACGCGTCTTTTAAATTTTCTTAAAAGAGCTAGTTTGCATAACCCCAAGAAATTTATTATTACCCGTTGGAACTACCTTACTTGATCCAGTTTTTTTTTTATCACAGCGGTTTGCTTTTGACTGTCAGAATACAGTGACTCTCAAACTGCGAGCTGATAACACTAGCTTTTCAAACTTGTCGAGTTTAATTTTACTTAAACTAGCCGCTTTTATTTATTAGTAGCGAATATTTGTATAATACGTTTTTATTAAATTTGAATATTTTTAAAATTCAAAATTTTAAAATTACAAAAATTATATTTGCGCCCCCGGGTGGGCTCGAACCACCAACCTTTCGGTTAACAGCCGAACGCGCTAGCCAATTGCGCCACGGAGGCTACATATCTTACAATGTTTGCTGATTGGGGTAATGCCAATCGAAGTGCTACAGCACGTGGTACGGTCAAATTTTGCGGATGTCAATGGTGAATAGCAAAATGCACACCAGTTTTTAAATATTAAAGCAAAGAAGATATGCACAATAGAAATACCTGCAGACGAAAAGAGTGTCGTAGAAGACGACGTAAAGTAATAACATTAAGTAGAGAAAAAGAAGAGTATTAGGAAGAGAAAACGGAAGGGGAAAGGAAAACGAAAAGAAAAAGGACTAAGTAAAAGAAATGAGAAAATTAAGGATATGTGGGAAAGGCAGAAATAAATTTGGAGTTCTGACAAAGAGCAGCTCTCTAATTTCTGGGAGTGTGGCACCGCCCACTTTTCCAAGAAACGAAAAAAACTCTTTGCAGTAGGCCCTTTCACAAAAATGCCAAATTGATTCATAATCAGCTAAGTTGGTGAACACTGATTTTATTTTATTTAGATCAGACCTGTTAAATTTGATTAGTAATTAGTAATCAATTAATAAGACGGATTTTTTAATTTTTAATAATTATTTGATTGGTTTTAAAGAAAAGACAATTATTATTTGATTACGATTAGAAAAATAAAAAAAAAAATAAAAAAAAAATAAAAAATAATCCAAAAAAAATTTGTTTTGATTACTTTGGATTATTTTTGATTGTTTTCAAAGTCAAAAAAAAAATCAAAAACAGTCAAAATTAATAAAAAAAAGTGGTTCTGATTTTTTTATTGTTTCTATTTTTTTGATTATTTTTATTTTTCCCCCTATTGCTGTACAAGCACATCAACAATACTGAAAAAAATTGAAAATAATCAACAAAAAAAAAACAATAAAAAAAAACTATAGTTAACATAACCACTTTTTTTGATTGTTTTCCATTTTTTTTACTGTTTTTAATAATCGTAAATAATCATAATTTTTTTGATTATTTTTTTAATTAATTGTAAAATAGTAATTAAAAATGTAAAGTAATGGTAATCAATCAATAAATGGATTCTCAAAAAAATTAATTAAACCGGTAAACATTACTATTAGTAATCATTATTTAACAGGTCTGATTTAGATTGATAAAACAACAGCAATATTTAAAAAACTTAATAGTCAACTTTATACAAATTTATACGACAAAAAATTCATAAATTTTATTTCAAATTCATCAACTGTGATTAAAATAGATTTCGCAAACATTAACCTTGACGTTTTGCAACAGTCAAACATTCGCCATTGAACTCGCTCAACCACTGCGAGTTGTAGTGTGCTCATAAGGCGCTGCATTTTTTGTTGGTTTTTGCTGTTATAAATATACGTGATGGGTTGAAATGTTGGCAGCATGTCAAGAAAGCTTACGAATTGTAATTAGAAGCAAAACTACAAATTGAAGAGCATAAAACTATAATTTGAAGCGGCAGCAGATGAGCTGTAAAAAAAACTGCGTAAAAAATTGTAAAAAAAAGTTTGCAAATTTTCGTTAACACACACTTTATTTGAATATAAAACAAAAGGCTACACTTTTAACTGTGATTCATAATTTTTTTTTTGCTTTTTCAGTTTTATTTGCGTTTCTTAATTTATATAAAAAAAAAATTACAGTCAAAAAACGCAAAAAGCCAAAGTAGGTCAAAAATTCGTATACGGACATAAAATAAAAATTCAATATAAATGCGATAAACATTCTATAAATAACTAAATTAAACAGCAGCTTGAGTTACTGGTTTGCTGCGGATCATTAATTTTTGGGATTGTTAAAGAAAAGCGAAAGCGTTGATGAGTTGTGAAGAAAAATGTTAAAAAAAAAAGCATTCAACTAAGAAAAGTAAGAAAATCAATTTGGTTAGCAAAGAAGTTTCAGGTGTTTTGGTATTTCCCAAAGCGCGCACAACAAACGTTCATTAGCTCGGTAACTACAAGCGCACCACAGTCAATTGGCGAAAATGTAGGCAAATAAATCATAAAAACTCCAATCATAAATCAAAATCAATGTTGAATTTTTATGATTTTTCATGCTGATTTTCATCTTTCACTACTGTGCAAAATTTGATTGCCTACAATAACAAACTGAATCGCTAATGCACTCGCTAAAGTTGTGCTAGACTGTATTTCCAACGAAATAACGAAATGAAGTTTGTCGTTTGAGTCTTTTGTTATGGTACTTTGACTGCTGTGCGACTGCCTTAGTTGTCTGTGCTGGCATTTCAATGGCCTTTGTGCTGCACATGCAACCATGACATTGTTATTAATAGGAAATTGGAGTGTGCTTTTGTTTGTTTATGGTTTGGTTTTGGCATTATAAGTGGAGGGTAAGAAAATATATTTTTTGTAGAGCGGCAACCAGTTTCAATGGTTTATATTTGGAATATTTATTAATTAACTGATATTTATTTTTTTTTAATGCCAGTGATTGAGCGAAGCTTCGCCAGATAAAAATAAGATGCAACTAGAAACGTGTTCTATATTTCAAGATAGACCACCAGAGAGCCATCGTTCAAAGTAGTTATTTGGTGATACGTTCACAAAAAAAGGCAGTCAAATAAAAACTATAAAAACGATTGCCTTGGAACTCTTACAATTATTGTTATGTTTTTGTTTACATCAACTTTTAAAAAGTGTTATTTTGGCTTCTTTTACTTAAATGAAGATCACCGTTTATATCTTTCTTTGATATCTATAATGTAGAGGTAGTGGTCTGTAACAATTTGACTATAGTATAAAAAGGTTTTGGGTATACTTGTTTGGCCAGCACTGTATACAGCATAAAGAAATTATTTTCCTGCAGCAAAAGAGGTCAATAACCTTTAGTTAGACATCTTAAAGTTTTTTGGAGAAAATTCCTTTCAATTCAAGGTAACAGATTTTGTATGATGCCCGAACAAACATACAGCCAAAGAGACAAATATTCCAAAAACTGTTGTTTTGACATTAGTTACTCAAATGAAGACCACCGTGTGCAGCTTTCTTTGGTGTCTATAATGTGAAGGCAGTGACCTGCTATAATTTGACTATATATATGTATGAACATATTGTAGAGTACTTTTATGAATATCCCTGTATACGATGAGAGGCAAATATTTTCCTGCAATAAGATAGGTCCATAACCTTAAGTTAGACATATAATAGTTCTTTGTAAAACATTTTATTCAGTTCTATTTAACAGATTTTGAGTGATGCCTGAACAAACATACAGACAAACAGATGAAAGTTATAAAAATCATCGGGGCCGATCAGTTATTCCGGCGGAGCTGCCGGCGGGGAATAATTGTAATAGAGTTTTGTTATCTCTATCGACTTCATCGAAATTCATAGGCAAGCTCTGATTAAATCGATTAATTTTTCTCATGAGCTATTGTATTTCTCCCGTCGGAATAGCTGATAGACCCCATCGTTTGTGGTTTTATAATGAGTTTTTCTTGATATCTGTCATTTACAGACATTAACCTGTTGACATTTTTTAAGACATTATCTTATTCTATTTAAATTGTTTCTACAATTTTTTTTTATGACGAAATTTTAAAGTTTTTATAATTAAGTATTCATGAAACTAGCTCAAGGCTAAGAATAATAATTTTTAATTAAAAAAAACCGTTTTTATAATTATTTTAAAAAAAATTGATAGTTTGATAGTTTAATATAATAAGCCCAATGATGTTTTATTATTTTTACTAGTAGACCCGACAGACGTTGCTGCCTGAAAACTGAGTTGCTCAGATTTAAAAAACCAACACTGTCCCTCCTTCTCAACTCTTCTTTACTTTTCAGCTATGACACCTTCACCATCTTCTTCTTCTTTTTATTCCTACTCTTTTTAATCTCCCAAAACAATTCCTCTCTTTCTCACTGTGTCTCTTCCTTCTCCTCCTCCTTCTCTTTCTCCCTATTTTCTCTACACGCTCCTCTCTCTTACCTTCCACTTCTTCGCGTATCTCGCCCGACTCTTTTACATATGGTATCTCTAAAAAAAAACTTTTATAGATTGCACAAAATAGTTTCAACAATATGCTAATTCAGCTTTTTCTCATTAGAAGGCGTGGAACCGCCCACTTTTCCTTTTCGAATGAGTGTTTTGAAAATTATTTCTCGTTTTGCGAAAATACGCTCAATGTGGCCATCCTATTGTATACGCATGGTTCATTAGTCAACCTTAACTCTCGAGCCACACTCTTCGAACTCATTACGATTTCATTCCGTAAATTATTTGTTCACCAAATTCAGTCTGCTTTGCTGCATAAATAGCCTCGAAATTGGCTTTGATATTGTTTTATTTACTAGTTTTTCTTTGTATTTTGTTTATATTTCAATTTGCTAATGGCAATGCGACTATTGGTCAATGTGATACCACACAGATTTGAATTTTTAGGGAGCTCGACTAAAAACAAAATTAAAAAAAAATCACTAAACAAGTTAAGTGGTGCTAAAAGGACCGTTCTGTTGGCCGGAAGAGAGGGTGGTGCATTTCGAGTATGAGTTCCTCCAACACTTTGCTACAAAGAATGTTCTTTCAAAGGGTTTGACATTGAAATCGTAAAAATTGTGTTTACTTAAACAGTACATATATAAATATAAATCCTTCTAATGTGACACCCTTTACATGCCTCGAAAAACACTAAATCATTACACTGTTTTGTCACTTATTTTAGTCCTTGATTGTGCTTGTATTCGATCGCCTAAGCTACTAAATTATTATCCATTCAATTCTCCTTTAATTATAGTTCCCAAGTAGAATAAACGGCATTAAGACAAATTTAAGATAAAAAATAATAAACCAATATTACTCATTATATACAACTGTACATACAGTTGTGCTCAATATAATAGTAGTGAAATTAAATTGGATATCGTTCGACAAAATAAAAAGAAGGTGTGTTTTTAATAATTTTCATTTAAAATATAGTGAATTCCATAGCAGAAACCTTATAAAAAGAAATCTTAAAGTTTACACAAAGTTCAGGAAAGTTAATTAAACTTTCAAAAATTTACATTAAAATTTCAATATATTTGGGCAGAGTTTTAAAAAAGTTTTTAAGTACGCAGTTTTATGGCTCATTTAATTTTAGCATAATAATGTGCAAGTTAGAAGTACTTCAAAATTTTCCCCGAATTTTTTTAATTTTTTTTGTCAAGGATGTTGGGTATTTTTTTCCATACAAAATTAATTTTTCTTCATGCGTTGTATGGAAGAAATCACTCAACACGCTTGACGTAAAAAGTTCTAAAAATTCAGGGAAAATTTTGAGGTATTTCTAACTTGCACAACGTTGTACTAAAATTGATTGGTCTACAAAACTGCGTACTCAAAAGTTTTCTAGAAATTCTGCCAAAAAATTTGAAGATTTTGATTGCAATTTTTCAGAGTTTTATCAACTTTCCTGAACTTTGTATAAACTTTGAAATTTCCTTTTATGTGGTTTCTGTTATGGAATTCGTTATATTTTAAGTGATAATTATTAAAAACATATTTTTTTTATTTTGTCGAACGATATCCATTTTAATTTCACCACTATTATATTGAGCACAACTGTATTTACGGCTTCATGCATGTACCCCTTGGCCATGTAGTTTGCTGTTGTTTCTTCGCCCTACTGTTTGCTACTACTTTTGAAGCCAAACACATCAAAGTTCGTACTTGATCGATTGACCATACGCACTGTTTGAACTTATTTACAGTTTTTGCTTTTTGGTTTTTGTTTTGTTCTTTTATTTTTTCTTTTTTATTTTTATTGTGTTATTAATTAATTTTATTTATTCTTTTTTGATGGCCGAATTGCGTAAAAAACCCATGCAACGCTAACAAAATACGTGAACCATTGTAACCAATTCAAAATTTACTTTAAAACTCAAATGAAGACAAGAATTTTAATTTGATCTAAAACGAATTTTATTATTACTAAAACTCTGAAACTGGTTGTTGACCTTACCTTACTCAAGCTTGAATATCAATCAAGGTAGTATTAGAATTTATTCGTTATTTATTACAAAGAGTAGGCAATTCATTAAAGAGTAAATTCGTGTAAACACTTTAAAGGTCGTGCTTACGGGTATGGAGAGCGAGGTAGGCCCATGAGCGCAATTAGTACCAAGAGAAAGACTTAGGGAATGGACATAAAATAATGCAGGAAAAAAGGCTAGAAGAATATTTAAAACAGATAAGGAAAAGAGTCGGCGAAAAACAGCTACAAGTAAATGGAAATAGAAAAATAGGGAAAAGTGATAGGGAAGGAGAAATGTGAAGGGGAAGGATATTTATTACATAAAGGAAGAGGCAACGCCAAGCCAAAAGAAGATGAAAACGAAATAAGAAACAAGCAAAATACTTATAGTTATGATGATGGTGATGATAATGCGTGTGATGATTGTGATGAGAATAAGTCGAAGTCGGAGACAAATACGTAGACCAAGCCTAATAGAAAGACGAAAAGGGTAGAGACGGAATATTTATATTTCCTCGCGTTGCGGACGTTACGGTCGGAAGAGATCTTTGAAGAAAGAAAACCGCCAAACACTTTATCGCTGTCATATGCAGGGAGTAGGGGTACCAATACCCAGAGCTCGTGCTTTTTGAAGTACCGAAAATCGCGCGAATTCTCTTGCAATCATGGGGTTTTCGGGATTTCATTTTGAATAAAAAAAATTTATAAGAAGTTCAATTATTTGTCATTATCATCATTATCTTTAAGTTAGATAGTTTCTCAAATATTTTCTACACTTTTTTTATACTAAATTGTTAGAGAATGGCGAACGCCCAAATCCCGTGACTATGGAATGGTAAAATTGTATTCCGAAAATCTCGGTATTGTTACAATACAAAAAAAATTGTCATCCCTTGTAGGTAACAGCTTGAAGCCACATCAACGGCAACAATAATAACCGTAAACGCAACTGTTACCATAATTACAACGGTTACGGAAACTTTATAGTCACCTTATACCACATCGTAACCATAGTAACCATAGCCCTGTTCCCGTGACTGTAGCTGTAAAGATGCGACCATACATAGTAATGGTTACGGTTAAGGTTTCGGTTATGGCTATGGTTAGAATTGCAGTTATGCGTGCTTTCTTCAATCGAAATTAGTTTTCATGATGCACCTCGCATTTGAATGTAGAATAAAAACCTGTTTTCGCAACTTTACGCTTTAACAACTAGAAAACTTAAACCAAGTTGTAAGTTCACCATGCCAAACACTGTTAAAAATCATTGAGTAGCTTTTGAGTCTGCACTTTTCGCACATTTCGTTGGTTTGTGCTATCAAAACGCTTCACACACGATATAAAAGAAACCCGATTTTTACTTCTCCTTTAGGTGTTGAAATGTTAATTTTATTAGCTGTCGAAGTGGCAGAAGTTTGATTTTGTTAGTTAGCCTGCTTTTGTGCTTCTCTACTATTTTACTAACTGACACAAATATGCGTAAACCACTTTCTACAGGCGACAAACATAACCATACCTATCAGCACATAAATACATATATACGAGGTGAGTTCAAAAAGTATCGCGAATTTTGTGTTTTTTCAAAAATTATTTATTTATTCATGAATATCTATTTTGTCCCCTTCAAAGTAATCCCCATGAGATATTATACACTTGTGCCAACGGTTTTTCCAATCTTCGAAGCACTTCAAAAAATCATTTTTTTGTATCTTGTTCAGCTCCTCCTTCGATGCCGTCTTTATCTCGTCAAGAGAAGCGTAACGTCGTCCTTTCATGGGCCTCTTCAGTTTAGGGAACAAGAAAAAGTCACAGGGGGCCAGATCTGGGGAATACGGTGGCTGCGGCATCATGAGTGTGTTGTTTTTGGCCAAAAAGTCGCGCACAAGCAACGATGCGTGAGCAGGGGTGTTATCGTGGTGCAAAAGCCAATTTTTGTTCTTCTTTGCACATCTTCTCGGCCTTCTGAGAACATTTTGTACCACCGACAAACGTTGCTTCGGTCCAAGGTAGCTTCTCCGTATGCCACAGTCAAAATGGCCGAGCTTGTCGGCATAAGTGAGAGACATGAGTACCAACATAACGCCACAAAAAATTCGAAATTCGAATATACGTAACCAGCGAAAATTCAAAATTCGCGATACGTTTTGAACACACCTCGTACTTGCTCTGTAGGAAAATAAACTAGCTAGAAACTGGTTTGCAATGGCTTTTTTTTATTCACCACTTCGATGCTGGATAAAATTTATTCTGCTTACCTAAAAAAAATTTCAATTGAAAGCAACAAAAAAACTACTAGGTATAATAAGCAAGCAGAAAGAGGGGATAAGCTTTCACAATTTCGATTGCTACCTTACAAGCGGCAAGCTCTTATTGAGTTTTCAAAAAATCTTCAAATTTTGAAAAAAAAATTCTATTTAAAAAAAAAATCAGTTTCATAATTTATTCATAAGTCGCTAAGTGACTACGAAAAAAAAACGCCTGTTAAAAATTGGTAAAGCAATTTTATTTGTTAAGTTCACAGCATCGATTGCTATAATTATTTCGGTTAAAAATTCTCCGCTCTAAACTTGATATGGCAAATATGCAGGACTTAACTAGTTAATAACTGACTATTTGTAGTTAGCAAAAAGTGAGTTAAATTTCGAGATCTACTACAAAAGTAAAATTATGTAAATTTCGAACTTTTATATGCAAATAAAAGATGAATAGCAAAAAAATGCAGTTTTGTTTAATTTAAATCGTTTCAGATGTCTAGATTTTCCCTACAGGGCAACAACTTACGCATATTTTGGCTTGAATGCTTCACTACCTGCACAACCACTCGCAAATACACACACACAAATGCATATCTTGTTACCACTTAATTGATGTGAATATGGTAACAGCTAAAACGAAAAGAAAAAAAGCATAAAATGCGTTTAAATATGAGAAAGAAAAATAACAAAAGAAATATCATACATTATGTTTATGTGAAATCAATACGTTAGATGTTGCGCTAAATAAAATAAAATTCACTTCTTTTTATTTACCAACGAATTAGGTCAAAGTTTAAATAAAAGTAAAAAACTCCACAACTTTAGGGTTATAATTTGAATTTTATTAACTTCAAAAGTTGGTTGTATCATTAGCCCAGTTGAATGATGTGGCTGATTGCAGTTATTACTTGTGACTGTTGTTGTTGCTACTGGATGTTTATATGCGTGATTTGTTATTGTTTTCATAACCTGCAAAGAGCCGCTATTAACTGTTTCTATGAATTCAAATTAATTTGAACTGCCTGATTATGCAAACGGTATTTTTGCTCAATGCTGAAAAGTATATTATTAGAGATGTGCAATTTATTAATTTATCGAAAATGCCACTAAATCTAAATTGCTGATTAATCATATTTTAATTAACTATAATCTAATTTATTTGATTAATCAAAAGGTAGTCAACAGTAATCAAAACTCCTAAAATTTTATCAGTTTAGCGAACATCACTTCGTTCGATATGAATTAATTTATTTGTTAGGAAAAGGATTTGAAAGAAAGTTCTTTAGATTTTCATAAATTTTTTAAAATTAAATAATAATAAATTAGGACTGATTAATCAAAACTTGACTAATCAGCAGCTTAGATTAATCAGAAAAAATACTAATTAAACATTTTTTTATGGATTAATTGCACATCTCTACATATAATTAAATTGAAACAGCTCAATGTATGTACATTAGACTGGGTCGATTTATTAACCGATATCGCGCCATCGATTTTTCGATAGGTTTTGGGCTCAGGAAAAAAAGTTCCACTACGCATACCCAAAAAAATAAATTTCGAGCCTGCGAAATTTCATTTTTTTGACTTTTTTAAGGTTTTTTTCATGACCTACTAAAAAAATTTTCATTTGATTTTAAAATTTTCATGTATACCCTGTCCGACCCAAAAATGTTTTTTGAAAAAAAAAATATCTTTTGGGTATTGGGGACTGTTTCGGTCAAAAAATTTACCCTTCCGCCATTTTTTTAAGGGGTTTTTCAGCATACATGCAAAAATGTTTTCGATGAAAACGAATTTGTCTCATATTTCCTGTCCCACTTAAAATTATGCGCTAAAAACGTTGGCGATAACAGTTTTTTGAAAAAAAAAAAAAATTTTTTTCGGGTTTTGGGACTTGTTTTGGTCGAAAAATCGACTTTTCGTTCTTTCCCCTATTGCATGTTATTATTTTGAAGTGGAACTCTTCGTTTAAACAAACAAACTAAACCCGCCAAAAAATACCATTTTACGAAATATTTCTCCAGAAATAATAAAGTTCATCTGACTCTGCGTAATTTGTTTATTGGTTTAACCCTAATTATTTTTTTAGCCTATTTATGTGTATGTATGTATAATAGTATATTCGTTATTTCTTTTAGAGTTATATTACAAGTGCATAAAGCCATTATTTCCCAACTGACTTCGGTTGCTATGCGGTAGTTTTGGTTATACTTTTTTGCCATTTTAACCTGTTATAATTTGAGCACTTCGACCTAAAAATTAAAAGCCTTTTGCGCATAAGTATCTAGCAATAATGTGTAAGTTGTTAGATGCTTAAATTGTAAACATTTACATTTACAAACAAACGCGTCTAGGCATACAAAAACAAACAACGTCCTACAACCGTACATATTTAGGCTTGTTTGCACAAATTTCCGCGCATAAAACACATAAAGTCGCCAAAGTGAAATTATGCGTTTAATGATTTTGCGTTATAGTAGCTTTAAGCCTTTTTTTTGTGTAATTATTTAAGCAACCTGTGCACTTACGACTTTAGCTTGACTGCTGCGATGTTGGTTTGGCTAGCAAACGCTAACACTTGACATCGCTACTTGCCACATTCACTTGTGGAGATCTATGTATGGCTTTTGTAGTGTTTTGATTTAATATGTGATATATATTTTTAAGTAGGGAGTGTGCACAAATTATGTGTGAATATATTGTCCCCCAAAAAAAAAACATAAACTTTTCTCCCATGCATATTACAACCAAAAACCTTGCAAGTTTGTGTCTTAAGTCTTTTGTTAGAAGTTGAACATTAAGTGACAGCTGTTTCGAAGATTACCAATCACTTCTGTTTTAAAACTGCTTAAGTCCTCCTCTCTAGGCCTTTCCGAAGAATGTGATTTGAACTCCATATTTTGCAGCGAAAGTCAGTTTTATGCTGTTCAAGTTACCCTGCGTAACTTGTTGCTAAACTTTTTTAAAAATCGAACTGAATTTTTGGAATTTATTTTATTGCATATTTCTTCTTATAACCTATGAACAAGATTAATTTTATATGAAAATCAACAGAAAATTACTTCAGAAAAAAATTTTTTTTTAAATCAATTCGAATTTTTTAAGCACACAATTTTATTATTTTTTCTGCTCCATGATACTAAAATTCCAGTGGCAACAAAACTGCATTTTCGGTTTGTTAGCTTAAAATATTTCCAAAAAAAATTTTTTTTTTCAAAACTTTTTGGTGCTTTTTTTAGTTACCCATAAAGCTTATAAGTAAGATTTATACGACTCTTTCTATTAGAAAAATATTGTAATTCAAATTATAGTATAAAAGCAAATGTTTAAAACTTGTAAATCGCTTGTGTGCTATAGTTATGTAACGCACTATAAGGCCTTTAAAATCTAGTAGCCTTCGTTTGTTGTGACCTTGATCGTAAACACTAATCACGCGTTAAGGTCCCTATTACTACAAACAGCAGCAAAGCATAAAATGGAAAAGAAAATAAACATAAAATTTTAAAACAAAAAAGATGCACCAAACAACTAACGCACTTTTAGCGCTTATGAACCGATGAACCGATGAACCGTTGAGTAATTTTGGTAAATAAAATGCTTATGCAAATAAAGAAATAAATACGAAATAAAAAAAGTTTGAAAAAATTGCTTAACTGGTTTGACCAAAAAAATGTAGAACTATAATGGTTTTGTTAATAAATATGTACACAGAAGTGTTAGTTTGAGCCAAAAAAAACGATATTTTGGTTTTTCGATAGCATCGGTCATGTCCCCCCTTTCAATTAATATTTAAAGATCATATTTGGGGAGTACACTTCATAGATACCTCGAAAATCTATACAAAAAATTCCATTTCCAAACAAATGAAATTTTTTAACTTTTATTTAGCACCCCCTAATACGCATAAATGCTATATGTCACTATTATAAATATTTATGCATAGATGTTGACATGCGGTTCATGTCTCCTTGTATTTAGTGTAAATGTTTCGCTTATTTATTTTCTAAGAAATTTTTCTAATTTATTTGCCTAAATTCAACTTTAATATTTGCGTTCGCTATTATTGAATGTTTGCCCTATTTCAATAATTTAATAAAATGAAACAGTAAAAAGAATAAAAATAAGTAACAGTAAACATTAAAAAAAAAAACAATTAAATAACTGTTTCGAAGAAAAAAAAGCAAGTAAAGATACATTGGACAGCTTTTTACTGAGCTTCTTTACAAAATTATCATAACGGCTTTGTTCAATCACATTAAGCGCAATTTCTCATGTAGCCTTTAACACTAAAGGTAATTCCACGCCCCATGTATAACATAAGTAACCCCTATTAATTTACGAACTCTATTTCCTAGACCTATATATGTATAAGCAGATAGCTTAAAAATTTCAAAAAGGTTTAAAACGACAAATGTCAGCTGTCTTCCATCGTAGGAGTTATGTGCTGTGGATTAGGGACTCTACGGAGCTTCGATTCCGGTTCTGAAATGAAGCAACTTCGGATGGATTTGGACCTCTTTTTCCGAAAACGGTGTCAATTGCTTGGAATCGGAGTTATAACAAAAATGTATCAGTAGGAAAGACCATTCTCAGACTAGCTTGGGATTAAAAATTGTTGACAGTTATGAGGTGAATATACTACTATTCAAAATTGTTCACCATAGAAAAATATATCTCACCATAGTACATTACTGTAAACCACCAGATGATCAACTTTAAAACAAACTTAAGGCGTTTTCGAAAGGCATTTGCTGTGTAAGGCCCTGTACGAAATGAATGAAAAAGATATATTTTGACAGCGCGAAGGATAGTTCTGACATTTATCGTATTTATCCAGAATTTTATCTAGTCCAAATTTATTTTTTATGTATCAAAATAAATAAAGTTGCAAAAAAAACGGGTAAAACATTGCATCAATTGTAAAGTTCTACTTTGCATTTGGTCCAGCAAAATGGAAAATATTTTTCACCACAGAAAATTTGTTCACCTCATTTTTTCTTTGAGTAAAATGTTTCCGTTTGGCACACAGCCTAAGTCATAATATGAGCCTTAAGAAACTTTTCACTTTACTTTCTTTAACAACCTTTTCATATTTAACTAGATATGTATGTCGCTCTATTAACCTGTTTCGACTTCCGCTTTCGATTTGATTTTCACTTCAATAAAGAAAGTTTTAATAATCCGATCTCGATTGAGGCTCGGAGAAACTTATTACCGTAACCTTCCTATTGTGAATATAAGAAGAATCAGAAGGACTAAACCCATATTTTTTATATATTTTTATGTAGCCTTCCCTCTCCCTCTAATTTTTCCTCTTTTTCACGACTATAAACAACTTTTACATACCAAACTATCATTATTTTCACTACAAGATTCAGAGTTAAAATGAATTAAAGCTCTATCTTAACTAAACTCCTTTAAAAAAAAAAAAAAATCCCGTGCGTCATGCGTATGCGCCCCCTCATGTCGGTTGGGCGGAGTGGTGGGTTATCTGTTGGGAATTATTATTATTATCGCCCACTTTTTGATTCTGATAACATCTAGCCTATGTTTCAAGTAGTAATAAAATAGAAAAGGTTCAGAAATTGTATCTAAATTGGGGAAAGAAAATCAATTTATGGTAGGAAGTAACAAAATGCCCTGATTAAAAACGATAATCTTAACTTCCTTATAATTTCCACAATCTAATGGCTGAACGAAAGGCTAATGGCCGACATAAATTGTTTCATTTAATCCGAGAGGTAATAAAAATGCGTATATTAAGCGTTAGAAAGTGTGCGAGAACGTGTCGACCAAGACAATGACCAGAACGTGGCTAGTTAGACAAGAGCAAATGAATAATGTTAGTTATCAAATAATTACAAATTAGACAAAATGTTGGTTGTGTATAGCTATGTTTGTGGGTATTAAAAAAAAAACAAAGCGTAAATGACTTGATTTAATTTGCAACGAAAACATTTTATTAATGTATTAGGAAGTTGTTATATGACTTAATTGAAATATTTTTGTTAGTTTGACTAACCGGCATAAGATAGTAAAAATAAATGAGTGTCATTGTCTGTTTAAGAAATAAATACTTCAGATTTGCGCTTGTCATACATTTTTAGCAGCTACGAGGAATTATAATTTCCTTCATACATTTTTTATATGCAACTTTTTTTACATTTCATAAGAGAAAAGAGCGAAATATGAGATGTGTCTTATCGAGGATATTTGCTTGTGTTTAATATTATTCTATATTTGGCTAGGCATGACTCGATTTGGGTTTCCAATATCTGTCTTGATTTTAAAAATTTAAATGAAGCAATCGTGATATATACTTTGAGGCCGGTTTCTTCTTCAGCTAAAAAAAATTTCTGCTTTTGAAAACTCTAATCTTTCAGGCTAGTTTTATAAGTTACTAGTAAACACAGCCATGCTCCGCTGCGTCTTAAAACGTATAATAGACTGAGTCTGTTTCATTCATGAATTATTATATCTCCGAAATCAGTTGAAATAAGGAACTTTATCACATCGCTTATTGCAGCACTCATTAGCACCTTTCATTTGATACCCATATTGTACTAAACACTCTTTGAGTCACGATAGTCCCCAAATTGGTCTAGAACTCCGAACCAGTCGAATTATCGAAATAATGGATATCTTAAATTTTTAGTTTAACATCAAGTGATGTAGCGGTGAAAGTTCCATTCCATTCCATTCAGCAGTTCTTAAGTGATGAGCGCTCAAACATACAGACAGACAGACAAAAATTCTAGAAAATGTTGGTTTGGATTCTATTGGCTTAGTAATGATCCCCGCTATCAATGTTTCTTGAATATATTAGTTATGTATGAGTCCATGAATCTGTCACGGGTGTGTTAAATAATTTAACTCAAAAACTTGATTTGCAAAATCTTTAAATAGATAACTAAACAACTGTATACAATTTGATTGTATCAATTTCAGTCACTGTGTCGATTGGAACGACTAGGTGTGGACTAAAGCAGAATAAGCCATATATTCTTTGTAAATATTAATGGGCGAACCAAGAAAAAAAAACATTTTCTTTTTATTTTTATTCTATATTTTTCTCTTCCTGAGTAAATAACTTCCGTTCTCTGTTGCTGGTTCTAAGAAAGTAAAACTCTAATAGTAGCCAAACACATTTGATTGCTGCAATTTGTATGCCGAATTAAACATTTTATGGCCTGATTCATGAAGGTCATAACGAAAATTTAATGTTAAATTATATTGGATTTGAATAATAACTTTGACTTAAGCTTAGTAGCTAAGAATATAATTTGTTTACTATGTGGGATATTGCGGAGCTTCGAAAACGTTTCAGCGAACTTGGGAATTTCCGATGAATCGAGACCTCTGCTTAAGATTTCAGTTCATATTGTTTGAAATCGGAGTTATAGCAGAAGTGTATAGTCAGAAAGGGCCTGAGTGAAACGGTTTGGGTTAGGCTTAATATTTTTGACAGTTTTTGAGGTGAATATAGTTTGACGTTCGCAGAATTTTTTTTTCACCGTAAAAAAAGGTGATGGTTAAAAATCAAAGTTTTGACAAATCAGTGAAATTTTATTATATTATTTTTGTAGTATTATATTATTCGATACATTGAAAATTTTAAAAATTATAGCAATTTCTTAACTAATGGCGGAGAAAAAATTAAGTTTTTGGAGTTGGCTGTTCATACGGTCTTTGAGGCAAATCTTGAAAAATTTAGGCTAATAAGCATGATACTGCCAATAGTCTGCTCATGCGTCCCTGTGATGCAGATTACTAATTTATCTTCATACCCTTCTGTGGCAAGCTTATGGTTTCTCAGTAAGTGAAGAAGCTCGCTTAGGTTTTGGATTTAACAGGCAGAGAGAGAGAGAGAGCGAGTATACTCTCTATTGGACGGAATTGTTGCTGTTATTTATGCAAGCTCCAAACTGATTTTTCTTCGTTTTAGAATGGACAACAACCAGCAAACTGTCATTGGGATTACGTCCTTGCTAGTCATAGCTTGTTCGATAGCCTGAAATGTCGAATTACCGAAAGATGCTGATATGATAAAAATAAAATAACAGAGCCCTATGTTTTTAGTCTTCAAAGCATTTTCAATATTTTCTGTTAGGCTATGTTTTGGATTTTCTCCGACTGCTAGGCAAATTTATTTGGATATAGAGGGAGCTTTTTGGATTGTTTTGTCTAATTTGCCGATCGAAGATGTTTTGCAGGCCTTATAGAAAAAAAATAGCTAGGGCTAATTAGTCGTTACTATATATATATATATATATATTTTTTTGAACTATCGAAGTTATCAATGGTTTGATTAACCTCAGTTTGAAGTTATCATGAGGAATTTTGTTTTGAAAATTATCGAAGCTATCTATTACTGAGTTACACGGAAGCTCTGATTTCAACAAATTGATTTTATGCACTACGCATGTCAGTGCCAATCAATCGCTTCCTAAGATGAAGATATTTTTTATACAACGAAATAACACAACTTTTTTGTTATTTTTTTAAGCAAGTACAACCCACACAAACGTGATAAAACAACCAAAGTGTGTTAAGAATTTGGTAAATATATTTTTTTTTTCCCACACATTCAATCTCATTTTCTGTATGCACTTAAATACATTGTCGGAAATAATTAAAAATTTTAATATTTTAAAATAGCACTCAAAATACTTTGTTTTGACAAGTTTAAGGAACAGAACAAAGATATTTTTTGTTACTGCTTAAAGAGCTTCTGGTACAAGCAGCAGTTATGAAGCAATGCAACTGACTGTTATTATTTTATTTTTATTTTATCTAGAACATGTGTACAAAGCTATTCAGGTGTCAAAATGAAAAAATAACCATTTATAAATAGCGAGTCCAATTCTTAAACCATGTTCACACTGCGGCATACATTACTTGGTTTCGTATCAATTGTTGGTTATATCGACTAAGTAATTTATGTGGTAGTTAATATAACTGAATGCAATTGATAATTTGCATGAAACTAAGTAATTTATGCCGCAGTCTGAACATAGCTTTAGTTTTTTTGGGGGAGGCTAAGAAGTTTTTGGCTCAAATTTTCACTAAAAATTTAAAAATTTCACAATATTTTTTAAAAACATACTCAATATATTTATAAACTTGATCCCATATTCATAAAAAATAAAATTGGTTTATAACACGTTTTTATTTTTTATGAATTTCGAGATAAGTATATACTTGAGTATGTTTTTAAAAAATATTATACATTATATAGAAAATTTAAATTTATATTATTATACAGAAAATTAAAAAAAAAACTCTTAAGCTTCCCAAAAAAAGTAAAGCTATGTTCAGACTGTGCCACAAATTAATTAGTTTCGTTGAAACTATCAATTGCACTCGGTTAAATTGATTTATAAAGCTGTTTTATTTTTATTATGAATATGGGAGTTAATCTGGAAAAAATAAAATACTTTTTTTTTTATTCAACTAACAATTTCAAATAAATAATTTTGTGTTTTAGTTTCTAATGTCAATTGCAAAAACATTTTCACTTATAAATCATTGCACTTGACACTTTTATAATTCCTCAATTTTTGCTTATTGCTTCATAAATATAAGTTTTGATTATTTAATATTTCCATCCTTCACATTTGTATGTAGCTCTATTACACGCAACCAAATAATTTGCTAAGTACTTCTTACAAAGCGTAAAATTGCTCATAATTCATAATTCCGCATAAAATTATATAGTCTAGCCAAGCAAACCACAATGCGTGCATTTGCGCAAGCGTGTCATAGTGACATTGTTCAAGCGTTTTATAATTAAAAACAAAAAAAAAATAATAAATAAATACGAGAATTTCATAATTCATTGGCAATAAGTGCTTGAAATTGAAGACGCTCGCACATATATTTCTACACCCTTTAGTGCGGCTTATAAGCTAACCCACTTTAGCACAAAAAGCCAGAGTTACTGACTCTCAGCGGGAAACTTTTATTACTCAGTGAAAAATGTAAATTTCCTTAGATAAAAGTTTTTATTTTCCAATTTTTCGATTAACTTATTTTGGAGCCCTGCATGCGGCTTGAAATCAGTTCGTCACTTTAAGCTAAATAAATATATATACTTGTATGTTGGTATGTGTATGGCTGTGTGACACGTTCAAGTACTATAAATGTGATGTGCATTATTGTTTATTTTTTGATATTTTATACTACTGCGGGGACATTCCAATTTTAATATGTTTAACAGTCGTAATTGGAAGCGTTTAGAGGAAAGTGAGCATAATCAGAAAACAACTACTAGTTCCAAACTAGGTTTTTTCCTCTAAGAATAAACTAGTCAGAAAAAACACATACATGCACAAGCTTTGTAGTCTCTAGATTAAGAAAGATAAGCTGAACTTAATTTCACAAAAAAAAAATTGTTCCAAACATAACATTTTTGAAAGGGAATGAAAATAGTCAAAGATGTACCAAACGGAAATACGAAGTTTTGGGTTGTCAGATTTGCAAAAAAAAATGTACTTCATTTCAGAAAAAATTGTTCAAAACTAAAATTTATTGAGTTGCATCGAACCAGCCCTAGAAAACTCAAACATGTGGCAGATGGAAATTCAAAGTATTGGGATTTCCAAATGTGAAAAGAAAACTAAATTTGATTTCAGAAGAAAACGAGTTCCGAACTAGAGTTTTTCGACAAAGAACGAACTGGTCCACAAACCGTCAAGCCGGAATTTTCGATACGGGCGAAACTTGTTGAAAAACGATCAAATATTTACCAAACGGAAAACAAAGTTTTGAAGTTGCCAGATTTGAAAAAACCCCTGAATTTAATTTCAGAAAAAAACTAGTTCCATGCTAGAATTTCAGATACGGGCTAAACTATTCCGAAAACGATCAAACATGTACCAAAGAAAATACAAAGTTTTGGAGTTGCCAGATTGGAAAAATACCCTGAATTTCATTTCCGAAAAAAAAAATATTTCCAAACCAGAATTCTCGACACGGAGCGAACTAGTTCGAAAATGATAAAACATTTACCAAACGGATATACAAAGTTTTGTAGTTGCCAGATTTGAGAAAAAACTAAATTTTATTCCCGAAAAAATCTGTTTCATGCTAGAATTGGTTAATTGATATGAAACTAGTCTGAAAAAAACCAACATGTTACAAACGCCAATCCTATTTTGTGGAGTTGCCAGATTTGAAAAACCCCTGAATTTAATTTCAGAAAAAAACTAGTTCCATGCTAGAATTTTCGATACGGGCTAAACTATTCCGAAAACGATCAAACATGTACCAAAAAAAAATACAAAGTTTTGGAGTTGCCAGATTGGATAAAAACCCTGAATTTCATTTCCGAAAAAGAAAAATATTTCCAAACCAGAATTTTCGACACGGACCGAACTAGTTCGAAAATGATAAAACATTTACCAAACGGAAATACAAAGTTATGAAGTTGCCAGATTTGAAAAAAAAAACACTGAATTTCATTTCAGAAAAAAAACTATTTCTAAACCAGAATTTTCGACACGGACTGAACTAGTCCGAAAATGAAAAAACATTTACCAAACGGAAAACAAAGTTTTGAAGTTGCCCGATTTGAAAAAACCCCTGAATTTAATTTCAGAAAAAAACTAGTTCCATGCTAGAATTTTAGATACGGGCTGAACTATTCCGACAACGATCAAACATGTACCAAAAGAAAATACAAAGTTTTGGAGTTGCCAGATTTGATAAAACCCCTGAATTTCATTTCCGAAAAAGAAAAATATTTCCAAACCAGAATTTTCGACACGGACCGAACTAGTTCGAAAATGATAAATCATTTACCAAACGGAAATAATAAGTTATGAAGTTGCCAGATTTGAAAAAAAACACTGAATTTCATTTCAGAAAAAAAACTATTTCTAAACCAGAATTTTCGACACGGACTGAACTAGTCCGAAAATGAAAAAACATTTACCAAACGGAAATACAAAGTTTTGGAGTTGCCAGATTTGAAAAAAAAACCTGAATTTCATTTCTGAAAAAAATTAGTTTCAAACCAGAATTTTCGACACGAACCCAACAAGTTCGAAAATGATCAAACATGTACCAAACTAAAATTCTATGTTTTGGAGTTGAAAGAATTGAAAAAAACTCAATTTTATTCCCGAAAAAATCTGTTTCATGCTAGAATTGTTTAATTGATATGAAACTAGTCTGAAAAAAACAAACATGTTACAAGCGCAAATCTTTTTTTTTTTGGAGTTGCCAAATTTACAAAAAGTCCCCATATTAATTGTGTGTGCTGTCTTACCCGCACTTTTGCTTGGCGACACCTTCTTAGCAACGAAAGTATATTGAAAAATGTCAAAGTAACTATAGTCGATTTTTTTTTCTCGTAACCACGTAGCGACTTATGAATAAACTAACATAATTACATCTTTCAAAATTTGAAATCTCCTTTGCAAATGAAATAGCAACTTACAGCTTGCGAGATAGCAACTAAAATTGTCAGCGCATGTAATTTGCTTACTTATTTTTTGGTTGTTTTTAATTAAAAAAATTTTTAAATTTTTTGGACAAGCGGAAAATATTTTTTCTAACATCGAAATTACGAATAAGAAAGGCCAATGTAACTTAGTGCCTATTATCGACACTTAGTTCGCAAATTAGTTCTAAATCTGTTAGGGAATCATAATAAACCCGAGGTCTGACAAGCCTGTAAATTGCCTTTTCAAGTATGTGCATACATGTTGCCGGAGACTAGAGACCTCATCAGACCTAATAGTGGTTAATATGCATGCACTTACTTGAAGTCCCTTCTGTGAGTAAATAAGCAGCTGCTCATTTAACCGTTCACCCGAGCATAGCATAGTTTTCATTTCATTCATCTTGCTATAAACAAATGCGTGTGAGTAACATATTGAAATTATCATTAGCGTGTCTCCGAAAACAAACAAAAATTCCAACTTAGTTCAATAAATAACACAAAATTACAAAAAAAAAGCTTGCGATATTCTTGTTAAGTCTACAAATTGTCAAACAAAATAGTCAAATGATTATTAATTATTATGTTTTTTTAGTTGAAGGTAAGATAAAGCGACCAGCTAATGAAAGATTTTTCTTCTTAAGTGTCCAGTTTTAACACTCCGAATGTGCTCTTCAGTTTTGTTTATTTAGATAGGAATAATAAAAATGTCGTATTTTAAATGCCTCCAAACGACACATGACACATCAATTCGGACTAACTGCATAATTCGTAATTAACTTGATTAACAGGAGACAAACCTCATAGTTAAATTGAAAGAATTCGGAATTTTTTCGATTAGAACTCTGGTGAAAATACTGGTAATGCATTATTGATATTGGAAAAACAATGGGAATACATGCCGTAGTAGCACGGTGACTATATAGTGCAACTGTTACGCAGGCAAGTCGACTTCAGTTCCAGGCCAGGGAAATTTTTTAAATAAAATTTTTTTAATATTCCACATTAAAAGTATTATACATTTTCTTATTAGAATATTTTTAACCCTTTTTTAAGCCTTTTCGCTATTTTAATTTACTCTGGCGTGAAATAATTTAAAATATTATAGACTTAATTTTATTTTTTTTTTGTTTTTTTTGTTTTTTTTTAACACACTTATAAATCTTAACCATCTTGTAAACATGAGTTTATTTTGTTAATTTCCGTCTTTTCCTCTTTTTTCCACAGATGAGGTGTGGTTGCATATATTGGGTGGACAAAATGCTGAATAAATCCTTTTATCATTTGGGTGTTTTGATTGCAAAACATCCCGGCTACTTTATTATAATACCAGTGCTGTTAACAATGTTGTGTATGACTGGGTAAGTAATATTGCATTAAGTTGAGATAAAGGAAACCTTTTCAATAAAAACGGGCAAAACTTTCATCGACACAATCGTTCGTAAAATTACAAAAAAAAAAATACTTGGAGAAGGGTTGAAACAGCAAGTTATACCTATCACGCCAAACTTTTATTATATTATTATTATTATTGACAGTAAATTGGCGGTAGAAAACGGCCTTAGTGGCGCCTCTATCTACTTACTAATGGTAATTTGTAAACATACTCTAAGTCAAGTCGTTCTTCCACTCAATAGTAAAATTTCCATAAAAAAAATGGCAGTCTTAAAAATATTTTCTCCATGTTGACTATTCAAGCAAATAATAATATTTCTGAATTTTCTTCTCCAGCTACCAACAATTAAAATATCAAATTGATCCTGAATATTTATTTTCACCCATCAATGGAGAGGGCAAGGCTGAGCGCGCTATTGTTGAAAAATATTTCAAAGTAAATTACACACATCGATTTAATGTGGGGCGAATAACAAGACCGGGTGAGTATTTAAAAATAAACATACATAAATAATTAATAATAAATAAGAAATATATAGATACCACTTATATAAATATACTAATATAATATACTATACCTAACATACATAATTAAATCCAAATAAAAAAATTTAAATTAGCAAAATTTAAAAAAAGAACACTTCCCATACCGGGAATCGAACCCGGGCCTTCTGGGTGAAAGCCAGATATCCTAGCCACTAGACCATATGGGAGGATGATGGAGTGCGGGCGAATGCGGCTTATATTGTGTTGTGTTATATTCACCGCTAAGTTAGGGTGAATCATTTTTGGTGCTGAAGCAAGTAGGAAGGGGAGTTTATGCACACGTAGCGATGTGCGTGTTGAAGTATTTTTGTTCAAATATCATATACGATTAGCCATTTAAAACAATTAAATGCATATTAATAACTCATGCAACACTTGTGTAATTTACTATTTATGTGAACAATGTATGTACATAATTGCATAAACATAAAACAAGTTCTTCTCCTGCAAATAATTAGCAAACCAATAATAAAACTGGTTCACCTCATAATACTTTTTTCAGACCGAACGTTTCTTATACATTTGCAACAATCGCCACTTCCCATTAATTAAACATAAGCAATATACTCGTGTACATATCTAATGGCTTTTTTAATTTACATAACTACAGCTAAATCGGCGCTGCATCAAGAAACTCCAACTTTTCTGAGTTTTCAAAAGTGGGAACAGTTAGATTATTTATACTTGTGGTTTCAATGAGACATGAATGGTTTAGCTAGCTCTAACTCTATAGGTTTTTCAAAGTGGGAGCAGTTTTTGAAAGTGAGAACAGTTTTTGAAAATGAGCACGATTAATTTACTGCACATTTTTGCTTTCAACGAATCGCGAATAGTCCTATTAACTATAACTTTATACACATTTCAAAGTGGAAGCAGCTTTTGAAGTGAGAACAGTTTTTTAAAACGCATACACTTAAGATACCGCACAATTTTGTTTTAAATGAGACACGAATAGTTCCCTTAACTATAACTTTATAAAAATTTAAAAGTGGGAACCGTTTTTGAAAGTGAGAACAGTTTTTTGAAATGACACCACGAAGTTATTGCACATTTTTGCCTGAAATGAAACACAAATAGTCTAATTAACTATAACTTTATAAACACTTTGAAGTGGGGACAGTTTTTGAAGGTGTGAACAGTTCTTTAAAATGAGCACAATTAAGTTACTGCACATTTTCCCTTTAATTAAATACGCATACTCCCATGAATTATAAATGTATACATATTTCAAGGTGGGAGCAGTACTTCTCGTAAAAAATATAAATACAGGAAGCTTTTCAGTGAAGATTTCTGTTTTCTATTTTTTTTTTTCGTTATTTAAACAATATCAGGCTATCGCTTTCATTCTCTATTAATTTAAATTATTTTAATTGTGTCAGGTATATCCACCTGTAACTATCTAAATATATAATTGGGAAAATCCACTGCTGGCCAAGTAGCACTTTGTCTATCAAAATACTTGGCAATGCTGGCCTAACAAGCAGGTGTGCGCCAATTGAGCGCCATTTAAATACCAGAAACATACTAAAATTAACAAATAAGCGCCTGAAATAACAACAACGAAGATTAAACAACACAATACTGTCGGCAATCTACCAAAACAATTATTCAAAACAAAAAAAAAATCTAACAAATTGAATGGCAGTCATTTGTTGCGCGTTCAACCACTTCCTGAGCAGTCCTAAGCTGTGAGCACGTTGACCAACCAACAACGGTCATTCAGTTAATGCGCATGGCGCAAACGTTTCCAAATTGCCAAAACACATGCAAATTAAAGAAAAAATTCCCAATGTTGCAAATGCACTACAAATTTTTATGCAACTTGTTGCAATTATAATAAATATGCCTTGTCATAGTTTTGGTTGCTGTTTTTTAATTTTTTCCACGTCTTACCTACGCTGAGTAATGCTCATGCAAAATGGGTAATGCCTGCAAGAGCTAGATGTGTTGGACTACTTGTGATGTCAAAAGCAATCAGTTGCAATCAGTTTGTTCTGTGAATAGATTACGAGCAATTGTGTTTAAATTATGTAAATTTGTGTTAATAATAATTTAAAGTTATAGCAACAACAATAATAGTAAAGCTGTACGCATTTGCAACAGGCGAGTGGCAATTGTTGGTGCGCAGAAGGGATTTTAATCCCGGGACCACGGCAGCTTTAAAAACATTGAGCATTACAAACAAATTTTGAATACTTTCAAAAATAACTAAATACCACCTTTTTAGTTTTTAGTAACATACTTCCAATTTCGAAATTTCTGTATTTCTATCTTACAAGCAAGGAATTTTCGGGGTTGGAAATATGTTACTAGAGACTAAAATTTTTTGTTTTATTTATGAAAAATAATTTTAAAAATAGAACAAAAACGCTTTAAAATTAGAAAAAACTTCATCAAAAAAAAATTTTAAAAATTGTTTTTCTCGGTTTAAAGAAAAAAATTATTTTAAAAATTCACTTATGTATTATAGGATCATTTAAGGTAATTATAAGGTCATTTAGTTTCTCCAACAATTTCTTCACTTGTTTTAAAAATAAACTGTTGAAGAATAGCAAATAACCAAAGATTTCCGAGGGTTTTCTTACCCGGCCAAGAGCTGTTATTTCATAGTAAATCTGGTGAGAATCCTTTGCCTAAACCTGTCATCCCGGGA
This sequence comes from Merzomyia westermanni, assembly GCA_949987695.1. Classification (NCBI taxonomy): domain Eukaryota; kingdom Metazoa; phylum Arthropoda; class Insecta; order Diptera; family Tephritidae; genus Merzomyia; species Merzomyia westermanni. The sequence goes on along the minus strand of OX465293.1, from coordinate 9,961,469 downwards.
TTGTAGAATCAAATGCCGCCAATCCAAAAAATTGCCAACCCTAGTGGGCATGCTACTTTCGCACGTCATCTATATTTAGCTTTAGATTATAGTATAAGTCATTGTAATTTTTTAAGTCACATGAAGAATATTTTCTTTCTCGAAAAACAGAAAACCAAATCTTAACACAACAATAAAAAAAACTTCACTGAAAAGTTTGTGAATCATTCAATTGCATTATGATTAGAAATGAAATTACTGAAACCAAGGCTAGTGCGCTTTGCTTATTGAATGACGGCATAAATTGAATGAGTTCGTTTTTGCAAAGCGCCTAAACTAATCATACAGGGTGAAGCAAAAAGTAGCTGCAAACATTTTTTTGGTAAACCTGCGAAAGAGTTTTCAAGTCTAGTATCAAATCGATCACAAGACTCGATATAAATTATCGCAATTCTGTGAATATTTTGAAGGAAATTTTATCAAAATTACCGGAATAGGTATTTTCTAAGTTCGGAAGTGATAGCTTATTTTAAGTTTCAGTTACCACAATTTTAAATGTAAGTTTCAAACAGAGCTGTTAAATAATGATTATTTATCGTAATGATTACTGGTTTCGTTGATTACGTTCTTGAGAATCCATTTAATGATTGCTTACCAATTACTTTCAATTTTTAATGATTACTTTCCAATTTTTTTTTAAATAATAAAAAAAGTAATGATTGTATACGATTAAAAAAAAAAATCAAAAGAAAATCTAAAATAATCAAAAAAAAGTTTTTGTGATTACTTTTGATTATATTTGGAAAATTTTTTTTTATATATATTTATTTTTTTTTAGTATTGTTGTAATACTAAAAAGAATTAAAAAAAAAATAAAATAATCAAAGGTAATCAGAACAACTTTTTTTTAATTACTTTCTATTATTTTAGGATTTTTTTTTTTTTTTTTTTTTCTAGTCGTAATTAATTAATAATTGCCTTTTCTTGAAAAACAATTAAAATAATCATAACCAATTAAAAAGCCGTCTAATTAATTGATTACTAATTACTATTCGAATTAAACAGGTCTTGTTTAAAATAGATGTAATTAAACAAAAAATAACCAGCACCTTCGAGTTAGTCCACACCAATTGTATCGCTCTGTATTATGCTTGAATACGCCTCTATGCAACTTAGACTTTTCCTTCAATTTTAGAATTCTTCTTTATTCTCTTGTTTACAGCATGTTTGCAGTGCTAAAGTGAAATTTATTTATTTAATAATCTTTGCGGCTTGCTTCACTGCACATTGATGTTGTTGTGCCACTTTTTAAACTTGCATTAGCGCTGAAATCATGTTTTGCTTCATATAAGTTTGTGGCTACAGCTAGTAAGAGATTTGATAGAACTTTTCAAGAGAGCGTTTGAAAGTTGAAGAATTGAGTTAGGTTCTTATTAAAAATTCAAGCAAGCAGTAAACAGATTTTGCCTGAAACAGTCTTTGTGAACAATTTATCTCTTGGTCAGAACCTGGAGTGAAGCTTGGTTCAAATTATTATCAAGAGCATACTTCATTTTCTGCGATCAGCAAAGCAAAGTTCTAGCTTGCGACTCTACTTGTTAAAGCAAAGAACTATTAGAATCTATTTCCAAATTGTTCCCACAACATTCGTGATTTGCTGAAAATCAAGTATTTTCATTCGTATTTAACTGAGAGATTTTTCCAGGCGAAGATACTTAGTTTAGAACTAATTTGGCGGTAAACTAAGATTAAAGCCGAAATAAAGTAATCTCTGAACTCAGTTTAGATTTTTTCAAGCCACAATTTTAAAACACTTCAAAACAATTTTTCTTTTTTGTCTGATAAAATATAAATTTGAGCCTTTGCTCTTTGCAAAAGTAAGTAAGTGTACACTAGCTCCTAAAAAGAAGGTACACGCAAAAGTTACTGGAACCCATTCCTAGTTCATTCCTGGTTGACCATAAACTATATCGTCTCATTCGTATTTTACTGAGATATTTTATCGGATGAAACTACTTATTTTATACATTATTTCTGCTTAACTCCGCAAGTGTGAACATAGACTTAGTTTTACATTTATCGCCGTTGATGTTTGACCTTGAAATATTTTAGGGCATAAAGTTGGAGTTTTATATGGGGACCCCCAGAACTTTCACTAATGATTGTATTTTATCAGATATGCAGAACTGTTCCCATTCAAAAGTATAATTGTAACAGCAGTTATTTTTGAAAGCGTGACTTTTCTTCAGTAAATTTTTATTGTTGTAACGTGTCCAATTCCCTTTTTGCAATATTTTTTCCAGCACATCACTTACAAAGCGCAGCACGTGTGTTATATGGAGACAAACTTTTTTCATTTGACTCAGCCTATAAATCTTCATAGTAGCGAAAGTATATTTGAGTGCTTTTTAGCAATAGGCGAGAAGAATGTCATTTGTCACGTGTACCAAAATGAATTTATGGAATGGGAATAGAAGAGCTTTTGCCGTTAGTAATGATAAGAGGGTGTAATACTAGATTTAAATATTTTTTTTTTAATATGTTTGACTTCTAAATTATTATGTACTTTGAGTTTCATTTAAAAGTTCACAATTAATCGTAAAATATTTTTAATCATTGATTTTCATTTTTATATTCTTCACTTCTATTCAATTTGAAATTATGTAAACGGTTAGCTGTTCGTAGCGTATTCAATACTTGCGGGAGAGTTAAAAGGCCATTAGAAATTATGGTCACGTCGCAGTGAGTGCGTGTTCAATTTGGTCATTTGACGTAGCAGAAAATTGTTTTCAATTCAATTTTATTTGTACTTGCGGTATTGTTAGAAACGTACAATTGTTTAATTTTTGCTTTTGTTTTGAAAATAATGATAATATCCAATAACTAATAACAACGGCAAACGTTTGAGGTCGTAACAGCGTTATACTGAGTAAAGGTAGGGGGAAGTTTAAAGGGCAAAAACTAAAGAAAGTATGTCTTTGAAAGCTGAGAGAATAAATCAAAGCTCAGAAAGGGATTTTTTGGTTTTGAATAAATGTTTTTGCAAGTAGAACAGTTTGAAAAAGTTATTGTAATGCAAATTTAATTTGGAAAAACTGTTCTCAATACAAACCATTTTCCTAAGTGCTAAAATTGTTTAATACACATTTAATTTAGTTTTTAAGTTGGGAATACTTTTAGAAAAACTGTTCCCAGTCAATCTCTAACTCTGTTTAAAGCAAGCATATAAAGTAGTATATTGTTGCACACAATATAATCAAGTGTACAAGCAAATACATTTTTTCAGGACAACATTCTTGCAAGTGGGAACAGCTTTTGCAAACAGTTGCCATGCTAAATTATACTGGAAAATCTATGCTATCAATCAAAAGTATTTTCTTAACCAATAAAATTGTCAAACTTCACCTCAAATTGTATTTTCCACTTGAGAAGACTTTGCGTAAAAACTGGTCCCAATCGGCTTCTTTTAATCCATTAGCTCTATATTACAGAAGCATAAATAAGTAGAAAGGAGTTTGTATTTTTCAGGGAAAACATCTTCGATAGGTAAGAACTGTTCCCATGCAAAGTTATTTTGAGAAAAACTATTCTCCTTTAAAATTATTTTTATATTTTACATTATTTAATCAAACCAATTGTTTAACTACGATACTTTCGCAATTGATTTTTGCAACTGGTAAGTGTTTAAGGAAAAACTGTTTCCAGTGAGTTCTATTTAGCCGATGAGCTCAACACCTGCCCTGCTAAACACTCCAAAAATTTCGGATTCCATAAGTTTTCAATGTTGAAAATATAAATTTTTTCATTAGGAAAAACATTGACAAGTAGGAACAGTTTGAAAAAACTTATCTCATGCAAAATAATTTTTGAAAATACTGCTCCATGTAATATTTTTATTAAATAATGGTTTGATAAGAATTTTTGAAAGTGGGAACACTTTGGGAAATCCGTTCTCATTTGAAATTAATTTAAAAAAACTGTTCTCAATCAAAATAACTTTTTTAAGCAATAAAAATGTCAACCTTGACTCCCAATTTGAATTGTCATCTCGGAGGAATATGAAAAAAGGCTGTCACCAACAAAATTTTTTTAACTTTATATGAACGAGCATAAATATGTAGCATCGCATATTATAATCGTATCTACTACCAACCTAATTGATCAGTTAGTATTTTAGCTTTTGCTACAGTAATTGTATTCTTAATTTTTTATTTATAAATATTAATGATACAATATTTCATAAGAAACATAATTTTTAGCTTACAATACTTTGCATATAACTAAGTTCATAAAATTTCCTTTGTTCTCTCACTCGCCATTCTTCCAGGTCGTTTCGGACGTGTCATTGTCATACCCAAAGATGGCGACGATAATATGCTGCGTCGTGAAATCTTTCAAGAGTTGCGACATCTTGATGACCTCATACAGAATTCAACCGTGGAGTATGAGGGTGAATCTTTCACGTACAAAGATGCCTGTGCGCGTTGGGAGAATGAATGCTTCTCGAATGATATATTAAATTTAGATTATATAATGGACGATGTGAGTGAAATACTACAAAGCAAGCCAACCACAATTTCTTTCCATATTGAACATTTATATTTTTCTCATGTCTCTCATGCAGATTGAATCGGGCGAATTAAATCTCACTTTTCCCATCATGTTTAATCCAGTTACTTGGGATGCGCATGCTTTTCCCGTCTTTTTTGGCGGCACAAAGCTAACCGAGGACAATATCATTATTAGCGTACCGGCAATACAATTGGTTTATTTTGTGACAGCAGACACTAAGCGGCAAGATGCAAAGTAACTTTTAATTTGGAAGCTTGAGTGATGAGAGGAAGCGTTGATATTTTATATTTATTTATCTACTTTCATTTTATTTACTCACGCAGAGGTGCCGAATGGGAGGAGACTTTCTTGCGTGTTGTTGGTAATGCGGAGAATTCAGGCCTCTTCAAACACATATCTGTCTCATACTTTGCCTCACGTACCTTGGATCATGAGTTGGAGAAGAATACGCGTACTGTAGTGCCATATTTTGGTTCGACATTTGCGCTTATGGCGCTTTTTAGGTAAGTTTTAGGGGAAACCAAATTTTTTTATTTTCTTTTTTTTCAACTTTACATCGAAAATGTATAAGTGGGAAGAGTTTTTTTGTCAACCATACTTATAAATAAGCATATTATATGAGATTTTTTTACATGTGAACAGTTGCAAAAACTGTTCCCACTGAGAAAAGTCTTATCGAACGCTCTTTTTACAATAAAGCCTATCAAGAATGCTGTGTTTCGACAATATTCACTTATAAATATACAGTCTTGAAACTTACATAAATTCAAACTTAGATTTTTTATGACTGGGAACAGCTTTAAATAACTTTCAAAGCTGACTCTGAAATTTTACGGGATGTGACAAATTTTGAAAAATGATACGGAATAAATCCATCTCTATAGCTACTTTAGTTCCTGCTCCATTTCATTGATTTAATTCTCTAAAATAATGGTAAACAGGCATTGGCAGACTGGGAACAGTCTATATACGATAGAAACTAGTAAATTGGATTTAAAAATCAAACATATTACTTCGTCACTCCAGTTTTAGGATGATAGTAAACGTAGAAACGAACAAGAACTTCGAACAGTACAAAAATTTTTACTGAGAACAGTTTATTTCAAAGATTTGAATCAATGAGTTTAATGAAAATAATGGCAACATTAATAAAATAAATGCATAGATATTTTTGCAATTAAAAGTTAGTACTGAGAACAGTTTAAAAACTATATTACACTTTTTTCGCTTACTGAACTGAATTACTGACGTTGACCGGTAAATTTTAGCGAAAGCTGGTATTATTGGACTGGCAACAGTTTTTTTTTATTCTTAATTCTATCCTTTTTAGGTGGCTGAGCTGTAATAATTCTTTTCTTCATATTTTTAGTAATGTATTTATCAACTTTAATATATAAAATTCATCGCAAAAGAGCAGGTGTAAACTGGTAACAGTTTTGTTTCATGAAAAGTAGAAAATTATATTTAAAAAAAAATATTTTATTTAGTCGCACTAGTTTAAGCATGTTATTAATAAGCGCTAAAAATTCAACTGGGAACAGTTCATTTCGAACAATATATATTTAATGAAAATAATTTTTCCCCCCACATTTTTCCTAATACAATTTCTGTGACTTCTTTACAGTGTAATCACATGCATGATGGGCGATGCTGTGCGCTCGAAACCATTTCTTGGCCTAATGGGCAATGTATCAGCCATCATGGCCACTTGCGCGGCCTTTGGTTTGGCCATGTATTGTGGCATTGAATTTATTGGTATTAACTTGGCAGCGCCCTTCTTGATGATAGGTAGGAGCGTGAAACACACTCAATATTTACTGAAAATTACTCTGTCTGTTTTACTTATCAAGGCATTGGCATCGATGACACTTTCGTTATGTTGGCGGGTTGGCGTCGCACATCCGCCAAAATGCCTGTACCGGAGCGTATGGGTCATATGATGTCTGAAGCGGCTGTATCCATCACAATTACCTCACTCACCGATCTGTTCTCATTTTGGATTGGCATCATTAGTCCATTTCGTTCGGTGCAAATATTTTGTACTTATTCAGTATTTGCTGTGGTTTTCACTTTCATTTGGCATATTACTTTCTTTGCTGCTTGCATGGCAATATCTGGCTATAGGGAGAGACATAATTTGCACGCGATCTTCGGCTGTAAAGTGCAAGCGATGTCGGTAGCAATTAAAGGTGAGTTGAATTTTGTATTCTTTTCTGTTTGAAATTTGAGTTGCAATAAATTTTTGCAAAAAAACTTTTGTATATTTTGCATTGTTTTTATTATTATATTTATTATTTATTATCGTCTTTGTTTGATTTGACGTCCCATTGTAGGCGAGTAGCGAGTCATAAATTGGCTGCGCCAGGGCAAAACTTTCACAATTCGGAAAAGTTGCTTTGTAAATTCATTTGAATGTATTGTAGTTTTTGTTTTTTTTCTCCAAATAAGTTGTATAGTAACTGTCATATTGAGCTGTTACTTGGTATGTGGTTTACACATTTACAAAATATATTTATTTCCGCTCGTTATGGCAGCGTTCGCTGCAGTTAAACTGTCAAAACACGTTTACGACATTTTCATGTTTCAATAAGCGGCGCCTACGGGCTACAATTTTTCTATACCCAACTGTGCTTAGATAGTTAAAAATTTTAAACTAAATTTGAAAATGTTTAGCCTACATACTTATATATCATAGCAGCGACGTAGTCATCATTTTTTGGAAGCGGTTATTTAAGTTTTTTTAAATGTTTTTAAACCTGTTCGATTTAAAAAAATTTGGTTTAAGCGAAGTACCCTTCACCTAAAACTGACGTGTAGGGTAGTATATACGAAATGCACAGAGTTGAAAAAGCTTTGAAAATCAAGATTTTGCCTGCTCTTATCTGGTTTTACACGCTAATAAAGATTTGAAACGTTTTATCATTAAGATTTTAATTCGAAATCTAAAGAAATTAAAAAAGGGTTGAGCTATTTTAAAGGCTTGGCATTCACTTAAACCAAGAAATGGCTTAGATTTTTAACAGTGTACCGCAAAGCGTACATGAACTTTTTGAGTGGATTGTAATAGCTTGAAATAGTTCGCCTGTCCGTCTCACCGTTTATGCCCATGTACGATAATTTGAATAAAATCCTGGGTATACCTTACCACTTGGCTTGTCAGAGTTTACCGCTTTAGCTACCCGGTTTGCTGTGATTTCAGTTATACCTCAGCGGTATTTTTAAAGAGGTACAGTGTAATACCCAATAACTAAACAAACAAAATCAAAAGCAGACGAGTTAAATAACGATTACTAATCGTAATGCTTACCGGTTTGATTAATTACTTTCTTGAGAATCCATTTAATGATTGATTACCTATTACTTGCAATTTTTATTGATTATTTTTCAATTAATTAAAATAATAATAAAAAAAGATCATGATTTTTTTAAGATTATTGAAAAAAAAAATCAAAAAAAATCGAAAATAGCCCAAAAATGTTTGATTCTTTTTGATTATTATTTTTTTTTTATTATTTTTGATTTTTTTCAGTATTGTTGTAGAAGCACATAAATATACACATCAACAATAATGAAAAAAAATCAAAAGTAATCAAAACAAATTTTTTTTGAAATAATCCCAAAAAATCAAAAGAAAATCCAAAAAATCTAAAAAATAATCAAAAGTAATCAAAACAACTTTTTTTTTATTACTTTTGATTTTTTTAATTATTTGTAACTTTTTTTTTTTGTTTATTTAAAAAAAAGTTGTTTTTTGATTACTTTTGATTTTTTTTTTGATTATTTTTGATTGTTTTCATTATTGTTGATGTGTATATTTATGTGCTTCTACAACAATACTGAAAAAAATAAAAAAAATAAAAAAAAAAGGTGATGCAGGGCCCCAGAACTCAGGTCAACCACAGCAAACTTTATACAAATTCCAAAAAAGTCACTACAACCAAAACTCAAAACTGGGTATATTATAATCGTTGGCACTAGGGTCTTGATTTGTTTGCTTGTATTTATAATTTTTTTTTGAATTTTTCATTATTTTTTTATTTTTTTTTTTTCTTTTTGTCATTTTGTTTTCATATTATTACCTACATTTGGTTTCTTTTTCATTTACTTGACAAACTGTGGCGCATTTATCGCTCGCTCTTTACATTTATATAAGTTATTAATCAATTTTTTCTTTTTATTTATTTATTATCTTTGCTACCTGTATTCAAGTAGTGTGGTTTTTTGAACTTTTTTTTTTGCATTTGCGGCTTATGCCATTTGCACTCAAAGTTTACGGTTTGTTGCTTGAGTCTTTCTTAGACTCTGCATTTATTGGACTTTGGGTTTTGCAATTTTTTTGTCTTTGGACTTGATGGTTGATTTTGCATGTATGTTAGCGTTTTACAACAATGTTACAACACACTCAAGGTGTAACGTATAAAAGATCGTGACGGGTTGAGGCCGAGATTTGTTAGCGATTTTTTTAAATACAAATTTCTTACGCCCATTCAAATCATTGTTTATTTGCTGCAGAATACGAAGACACAAGTATCGTCTTAGCTAATAGTATACAAAGTACAAACACACTTTACTAGGACGACCGTTAACGCGCTTGAAAATTGCAGTGTTGTGGCTTGCTTGCCTTTTCTATTTGCCATGCTACGGCTAATTACAACACATGGCAACAAGTAAGCCAGTAGCGTTAAATTAAATTGACAGTTGATTGAGTGATTGTGGTCACTGTTGGATTTGCTGCTTTTTTTTTTTTTGTTTTACTAGTCACACTAAAAACTTAAATTTTGCGGTAGTTTTCATAACTTTTTGTGGAAAAAAGGTGGTTATATTATTATGCAAATAAAAATTGTTTAAAGAAATATTTTACTACCTTTATATAAAGCCGCCTTCTTGTTTTTCATGCAATCTCAGTACGAAATTGGGGAATTTTTTAAATAATTTTTTAAATCACCAGTGGCTAAAGCTTTGCATCTATAACAAAATAGAATTAAAAATAGTTTAGACAAAGCAGTATAAATTATAAACTCCGCTAGATGGCGCACTGATGAAAAGATTTAAAATAGAGTTTAATTGGGAATTTTTGGCAAGATTTTTGAAGAGTTTCCTAGCGAGCTAGAAACTGCTCTCTTGGAAAAAAGTTTAGAATATGGCATCGAAATATTTAAAAAAATGTATATCTATGATTCGGTTCAGCCCGGCTAAACACAATTTAACTAAGTCGAGCACTCACATTGCGTGAGGAGGTTTTTTATAATGAAGGTTTTTGTGAAGCCATAAGCCTTGAATGGAACGATACTTTCCAGAGTTGTGTTTGGATAAAATATTTGACTTGATCTCCACAGGTGCAATCCTTCAATTCAGAACGACTCTCGAAATAAGTTTTTCCATGATATCATGTATCTCATGATCCCATGTAGCTTACAAAATGTTCTCTTAATTCGGGAGACTGACATCAATATAAGTGTTTAAAAATGTTGCGAAGATACTCGCTCGAAAAGCATAATACCTGCTCAAATTTCATCCCTTCCTATTTCTACATGGATGGAAAGATTAGCGTATATTTTGTATCGGAAATGTTAATTTCAGGTTTAACTAATTTTGGTTTTAATTGATGATCCTGGCCTAAGGAATAATCCCTAAAAAAAATCCAAGTAGCCTTAGGTGACTCTGGAATGCCGTATCTTTGGTTGAAAAGATCTGTCAGAGCACGGCTAAAAATTTTTTTAATTTCTTTTCATTTATTTCTGAAAGCTTTTTCAAGTCATTGAACTTTTCTTGCGCCGTAGTGTGCGCCGTAGCTCAGTGGGTAGAGCAGACGACTCTGATGCGGGAGCGTCGGTTCGAATCCTGCTAACTGATACAAATGTGTTTTATGTTTTTTAATTGTTAAGGCATTTCTGGTTTAAAATTTAAACTCTTTTCTTCACGGTAATTTTTTCGAAAAACTGGCGCAATATAAATCCGAAACCAAATTTGGTTTGGACATATATGTAGCCCAGAAAAGCTTAAAATTTAAGTTACAATTTTTTACCGTGTATTATTTGGTATATGAAGCTCAGAGCCCCATAGAGCAATTTTACCTCTAGTGCTTACAAGGACACCAATGGTCAGTTAAGATCTGGTCAGCCATGAGTTGTGACTGTAATCCGAACCTTTTAATTTCAGGTTGGATTTGAGTTTTATAGCAAACTGTTTTGGGAAGCTATAAGGTGTGTTTTGACGACCTCAAAATTCGGAGACTCCAATAAAAAGCAAGACAATGCTAAAGAATTTATTTTATGGAAAAGTTAATGGAGCCATATGGATGTCGAACTGCAGTGGCAGCTCTAAAGTTGTGGTGAAAGCCAACTCTTCTCGAACATTTTCCCTTTGCTGAAGATTTAGGCCTGTTTCGTGTACGGCAGAGCGAGCTTTTTCGACCTCCAAACGTTTCAAAACGTTTTTGCTTAATTCGATAAATGATTTTATTGTTTGTGTGAAATATTTCATATGTATCAAAATTTTTTGGTTAAAACCCGTTTAAAAAAATATAAAAATAATATGAAAAAAAAATTAAAAAAAAAAAAATTAAGTATCGAAAAAATGTCTTGCTCGGCCCCTGATGAGTTAAGAATATTTATTTTCAAAACTCGTATAATCCTTATTTTTCATGTTTTCCAGCATACAAAACAAAAATGTATCTTTCTCAAACTAACATAATCGATACTTTCCAAACGTTGTACAAGTGATCGTGACTCAACAATTTAGGTTGGCGGACACTGACCAGACAACCCATTTCTTTGCATTTACTCTTTCGCATTGCAGTATAAATACTAACACATCACAGAATTCCACTTAACCTCTCAGCATAATAAACTTGTTTGTTGATCACAAAAGCTCACCAAAGGCTAGTGATCTTGAAAGTCTGAGATGAAGCGTTCTATGAGCAGAATACGTTTTCTTTGAATGTTTTTCATTTGTAGGGGAACAAAAAGTAGAAGATCGGGTAGGTAATGCACCTGTGCAACGATGAAGCAAATAAGAACCAATATATGCAGTTAATAATGCTATTAGAGCAAACATGATCGACGCATTACAAATTGCGTTTATGTGATCGCCACAATGGAAAAAGTAAGCGCAGTGAACTCAATGCAACAAACACATGTTTCTAGGTCAATGTTAGCTATGGTAGCCAAGAACACAAAAAAAAAGAAAACAAGATTTATAAATAATTATGTTAAAGAAAATTGCAGCAATTATTGTAAAATGCGAATGGCGCCGTTTAATTAGAAAATAGCCAAAAGTTTGGTTTTTCAGATCGAACATAGCCGAACTACGGGTGAATCTGTACGGAGATCACATTGAGCACTAAGCGAAGCGATTTCAAATTGTTCTTCACTTGTTCTTTGCAACGAAGTGAGGGGCCCGCTTTATCTGCTTTGAGTAGTCTGTTCCGATAAAAATTATTCTGGGCATAACATAGCTAGCCCAACGTAGGCAGTGAGTTTTCATTCTGTCCACGTCTACCTAAAATTCTCAGAATTCAGCATCATATGGCGGTCCGGAAATCATCTGAATGTAATTATCCCATGAAAATGTTCACTTCAAAATGCCATTGGACATAGCAAACCTGTTTGGAGGTGGTCTAAAAAGTGTTGGCCCTGGCAAAAGTCAAAAAAGCTACTCAAGAAAGGTTCGGTCGAAATTTCGTTCTTTTTTTGCCGAAGCCCACCAGAAGTTTATGGCCGTACATGCCAGAATCCGAAGAAAAACGAAGCCGAATATTTATGGACAAAATGGCGGTCAACTGTATTTTGTGATCAATGTTTTAATTAGAGAGGTTTTACTTCGGCAACTGTCAAAAAAAAGGCGTACATTTTAATTTCCTTTCTGAATTTTTATTTAATTAAAATGTGGATTATTGGAATTCTTATCGTATTTTTGTACTATTGAAAAATTGCTCGATCAACTTCGGTTTCATGTCGTTGTTTTTCCTAAAAACTTCTTAATTTTTGGTTTTTATTATTTTTTATTTATTTTTTCTGTTTATTTTGTTGCTCATAAATTGTACAAAAAAGTCAACAAAGCACTCAAACTATGCTCGGCAAAAGTTCCGTATTTTTTAATAAGGCCACCCGAAGTTTATTGCCGAACATGCGAGAAGCCGACGAAAACGAAACCGAAAATTTGTGACAAGTCCGGTTGTTCTTTGAACTCGCGTTTTCATTGGAGAACGACCGAACTTCGGGGTTTTTTTGCTTACAAATGTTCGGCTCGGTTTCACTTCGGCAACTGTCAAAAAACCCGAACCTTTCTCAATTACCTTTTTGAATTTTTTCTTGATTAAAATCTGGAATTTCTTTATTAAAAATGGACGCCTTTCCTCGTTAATTACTTTTTGTTTATACCATTGAAAAATGTTCGGTCGACTTCAGCTCTTCCCCGGCCGCAAGTTTCTCTTCTTAATTTAGATTTTTGATTTTATCATAACTTTTTTTCTTTACTAATTTTTTAAATCTACACCATTTTTTAATTTTCATACACAGAAAAACGCAACTTCCTCTACAAAGCCATTATGGCCGGTGGCATAAATCGTGATGATCCCGACAATCCGATCGACAATAAAGATCACATGTTCATGGCCTTCTTCAAGGACTATTTAGCAGCTGTGATCAATAATAAATGGTGTAAAATATTGATTATACTCATCTTTGCTACTTATTTAGCTGGCGCTTGCTATGGCGTCACACAAATCAAAGAGGGTTTGGAACGTCGTAAGCTATCTAAAGCTGATTCATACTCAGTGGAGTTCTTCGATCGTGAGGATGCGTATTATCGCGAGTTTCCATATCGCATGCAGGTAAGAGACTTGCACTCGCTTACTATTTTAATTCTATTGCTATGTCAACTTTGTTCTACACTCCACACACAGGTCATCATAACAGGCGATCTAAACTATTCCGAACCTATGGTACAAGATCAAATTGAAGAGCTAACGCGCACACTTGAGAACACTTCGTATGTATTTTCTTCGCTCTACACCGAATCGTGGATACGTTCATTTCGTTCATTCGTCGATCGCAACAATGATTATTTGAATATCACCATCGATGATGAGCAATCGTTTATTGATGCGGTGAAAGAGCATTGGTTGTTCCCTGGCAATCCCTTCTCACTCGATGTCAAATTCAATGAAAATGAGACGCGCATCATTGCTTCACGTTTTCTCATACAAGCCGTCAACATCACCGATACAAATCACGAGAAGGAAATGGTACGCGATTTGCGCAAGATTTGCAAGGACTCGCCGCTGAATGCCTCCATATTCCATCCATATTTTGTGTTCTTCGATCAATTTGAGCTTGTGCGTCCCACTTCGTTGCAGTCGATGATCGTGGGCGCGATTATTATGATGATCATTTCTTTCATTTTTATACCGAATATATTGTGCTCGCTATGGGTCGCATTTTCGATTATTTCAATTGAACTGGGCGTCGCTGGTTACATGGCTTTGTGGGATGTAAATCTGGACTCGATATCTATGATTAATCTGATTATGTGCATTGGCTTCTCGGTGGACTTTACCGCACACATTTGTTACACTTACATGTCATCGAAGAAACGTAGTCCGAAAGCGCGCGTTCGTGAAGCGCTACACTCACTTGGTCTGCCCATTGTGCAGGGTTCGAGCTCTACAATACTCGGCATAATCGCTTTACTGCTCGCACAATCTTACATCTTCCTCGTTTTCTTCAAAATGGTCTTCCTTGTGATATTCTTTGGCGCAATGCATGGTCTCTTCTTGTTACCAGTGCTTTTGTCGCTCTTCGGTCCCGGTTCATGGCAAACATGGTCTGGCACTGATATGGGTGATGACAACGATGTGATTACTGATCTTGAAAGTCCAATGAAGTTGTCTAGCATGGATAAGTTGAACTCTTACTACTTACAACAGCATACACCTTTAGGTCTACCTGCACCCTACGCCACGGGTAAGAGTTTTCTAGGTGCACCCTATAAAGCATACGGCGATGAAAAAGATTTAGGTATCGGCACATCAGGCGAGGATTCATCTGAGTCCAGTTCGAGTCGCTCACAACGTCGTCAAGCGCTTGAAGATGAAAACACACGACGCCGCTACGAAGAGGGTTGGCGTCGTTCATCCTACACAAATCTCTACACCAACTCACCATCAGAGTTCCAGCCACACAACGACCTCTACACTGGCCCACAAGTGACGGCGCAAGAGTGGCGCGCACGTCTCGACGTTGAACAGGGCCAACGTAAGGTAAGCGGTATGGGCTTGAGAGCTTATGATAATTATGCTGCCGATTTCATGCACATGCAAAGGCGTCAGTCAGCGCAGGGTGACGACGTGGTTGATATACCAGCAGCGACGCATGCGCCCGCTAATCGTTATACACCTACCTCATCGTTGGATGAACGTTCACGTCGCAAATATCGTCCTGCTGTATTGCAAAACAACGCTAGCGGTGATGAGAGTAGTTACCATCAACAATTGAGCGCTGCGCCAGTCACAGCGAATGCAGCGGCAAAACGTTATCATCGCCGACGCTCTTCAGAGGACTCCACACGCCATTATCAACGTTGGCCGCCATCAAATATTGAAGAGCGCTGTGCACGCCGTTATGCTAGCAATACACGCGATGATACTGCAGCTTATGTGCCGTCGCATATAAATACCAACACCGTCAACTCAAATTCTTACCGCCCACATCCGCCTGTACGCTCTTCATCCCATCATAATCTCTATTATCCAAATGGTACGCAACATCCGCCGACTTATCAATTTGGCGGCTACTACTACAAATGAGAGAATGTTGTGTGCAGGAGAGAACGTCCGTTAATGAGCACAAATGAGTAAATATGTTTTTAGGCAAAACGCGTGAGCACAATGCGCTGTTATAGTGCGTGAGTGTATGCGAGAGAGAATTAGAAAATATCGTGTAAGCGACAGCCAAGCGAATTTAGCCAAGTCACAAACCAATTGCACGTTATTGAACTATGCACTTTGCTGGATGCGAACTGGAATTTAATGGAAGGATAAACAAAAATCTAGTTATCGCTCTTAATGATTATTATTAATTATTTTATTATTTTATAAGTGTAATGTTACTTTTAAACATTTTAGCAGCGATTTTTTTTCTTAATTTTAGTAAGTCAAAAATTTTGCTTATAATTTTTTAAATATGTAAAACACAAATAATGTAGGTTATGAAATTTGTGCTGATTTTATTGTCGAGTACATTTTCTACTTCTAGGTAACGACTCAGTCATGTTAGGATGTCAGCTCGGAAAGGACGAAAATATTCGAGCAATAGTAAATTTCTCTCAAAAAAATAACTCGCTTCATATGGCTTAACTGCTCAGTATATAATGCTATAATGCTTAATAATTTTTTTCGTACTCTCAACCGTTTTCGTGATAGAGAGTGGAGAGCGCGTAATTCTTAGCAATGCATACACAATAATCAGTCAGCAACAAATCAGGCATACTCACTGAACTCTTAGACTAGAACTGATATTAGCAGAGGCATCTTCAAATAGTGTAACAAAGGTTTACACAGATTAGCTGTGTTCGGTGAGGATCAAATTTTTTAAAAATTTTACTGAAAAGTGTTCGGTGACACAAAACATTTGCAGAGAGAGAGCGCATTTTGACATTTCACTGGCAGAGAGAGTTGCAAGTTTCTGCTGGAGGGATTTCACTCAATAAAACATGGAAGTGAAAAACAGCTGATTATGACATAGGAAAGCAACAACAAAAATCAAATCAATCAAAAAGGCAACAGCGGTTTTGCTTGCAAGTTTTTACTGATTCCTGTTTGGCGGAAACTTTTTTACTTTTGCGTTTCGAGAGAGTATTACGTCATTCTCACTTTACTGAGACTTTTTTTTGCAACTTTTGTCATCGAACACAGCTATTATTATGCGCCTTGCTTGGTCTCGCCAACAATTAAAACGAGCCAGTCGCTCACTAGGCAATATCATATGCGGCGAAACTGCGCCGTTTCTATCGTTGCTTGCTAGTGTGCCACTGAGCAATAACAAACGACATCATTTCACTGATGAGATTACCGCGCTCTCACTAACTGGCTCACTTACATGTTTGTGAGCCCTACATTCGAATCAGAAACACCGAATTAAAAATATTTTCAAAATTAGGACGGCACCTTTGTGGAACTAAAATAATTATTTTTTGTATTCAACAATTAATTTTTTTTTTGTTGGTGAATAGTTATTGCCTGTATTTATAATTTACTTGTCCGTGTAAAATATCTGCATTCAGTCTCCAGCGCTTTTTTAATCGATATTCAACTAGCAGATCAACTAATTCCCTTTGTATGACTTTTTGAATTGAAATTTCGAGGCTAACTACTAACCAGAACTGTTAAATTTCCATTATAATTAAGTAAGCAAATGATAAGAAGAATTTATCAATTTATAATGATTACGTTAAAGGTTTTCATTGATACGGAATTACGCTCTAATTGATAAGCATTGAGAACAAAATTTAAAAAAAAATCAGGATTTTTCACGATTATTAAAAAAGTTTTAAAAAACATCAAAAAAATTTTGTGGCTGATTATATTCGATTTTTGAAACTATTTGTTGGATAATTTTTTGATATTTTTTTATACCTTTTATATTTTTTTTAAATTTTTTATCATTGCACAAACATCACCTTTCATTGAATTGCGCATGATAATCATAAAAAATAGTGACTCTGTTTTGATTGCTTTTAATCATTAATAGGCTTTTCCAAAAAATCTTATAAATAAAAATGAATGTGTGGTCTTTATAGGCGTCCAAAGTACTCAACCGATTTTTAACAAATTTTCACATTATAATCTTGGGATCACAGGTTAAAGCATAGGATATATAGTTTCGGAAAAGTGCGCGGTGCCACGCCCGCAGGCTATATGAAATTACAATTCGTCATAACTATGAACCTATTTGGTCTATAATAATGATATTTATATACATGTGTCCTTTAGTCAAGTTTTACATTATTTGGGAAACGTGGGATGTGCCACGCCCACCTTTTTTGTGTTTTGTTTGTTCTTCATTAATGTCCAAAGTGAAACGACCCAGGCCATATTTAGTTTTTAGCGAAGCTTCCAGGCTGTTCAAAGTAGCAATTGGGCAAAGCCAGGAATTAATTTGGTTCAAGTTAATGATATTTTATATACAGATATGTGTTCTATATATCAAAAAACCTTGGAAACAGAAAGCAGTACCAGGATCAAATAAAAGGAAATTCGATATATCTTCTAAACTATGTACATGTCAGTACCCGCAGAGGAAATGGGAGAAGAAGGGGTGTAGGAATAGAAATTTGAGATATAGAGGTGGTGTTAGAGCAAAATTGAGAGGGTAAAGAAGAGCAAAAGTTGAAAGAAAAATGAGGAGATAAGGATAAATTTAAAAGAAGGGACAAGTGGGTAGGGAAAAGAGTACAATTTGTTAAATGTAGGCAAGCCAAATTTTAGGCATGACAACGTCTGCCGGGTCTGCTAGTAATCTATAAAACCGTTAGTCATTACGATTATTAATCATTTCATAACAGCTGTGCTATCAACTTCTATCCTGCTTCTCAGTTCACAAATTTTTTTTTATTTCTTTTGGAAATTGCTTTTTTTTAATTTTAATTTTCTTTTTTTTTAAGATATTCAGTACTACATATTGACAGCCACACTGCAAAACCCTGTATGTTCAAAACCAAAAATTTCTCAGGAGAGAGAAAAACTATGATAATTTTATCATATGAACCGGACTTTTTTCAATCCATTTTAATGCCATAGTAAAAGCAACGATGCAACGGGAAGTTGTAACCCGATTTTGGCTGCATTTTTATGCGCACAAGTCCACGATCTATGGAAAAGGCTCAGAACCTTATTTTTGGAACCTTGGGTTTTGCAATGGGGCTGTCGATATGTAGTTTTATGTATCAATGGCTGAGTGCAACGTCACCATATTTCAGTTACCGCTTCGAAAACCCTTAATCTCAGCAAAACGATTGTAAAATGCTCTATCTCAGAATTTGTTTCAAAAACATCCCATCTAAAACAAAATTGAGGCAATTATCAGTTGATATAGTGTTATTTTTTAATCAAATTGTGATATAGAACGTGCTGGAATTAAATGCTCTTATTTAACAATATCCTGATATACAGCGTTTTCGAAATGAGAATTAAAATTTGGTGATCTTTTACGCAGCCGTAGATATATGCTTATTCCTAAATATTGTTTTTATAGTGTAAAAAAAATATAAATTAATATGTAAATATTTCCAAAGTATATATGTATATCAGTTTTGGGGTTTTAGGGGTAAAATATATTTAAGATTTTTATGCAATATTACGAAAAAAAAGAACAAGTGTATTTCAGAATAAGTCAAATGTGATTCAGGCTTACTAGAGAGATTTCAGAAACCCTTCGTTTCATTTCAGAATAGCTTAAAATTATACCAGAAGAAATCAAATGTATTTTGAAAGAACTCGGGTTTTCTGAAATACATTTGGGAAAACTAAGATACATGTGACGGTTTCTGAAACACATTTGAGCTTTTCGGAAATAAAACTGAGATTTTTTGATACACAATTGGAATATCTCTAATGCATCTGAAGTTTTCGGAAATTCAGTTGGTAAAGCTATAGTTAGAGTAGAATGCCAAATACTTTAAATTTTAGTCTTCGAAAATACTCGGGTTTCGTTAGTCTCAAAAATAAGCTATAATTATCATAGTATAGACTTATGTTAGCCCTTATTTCTAAAATGGTTCTTATTTTAGGGAATAAACCCTGGAATAATAAGTTAATTCAAAAAAACTACCAAATATGAAATTGACAGCCGATCACAGTTTAATATCCTGAAAAAAGCATAGAAATCTCCACACCATACTCAATCGGCACAAAATTTCATTTTTCGCATTTTTTTTTATTTCTATCTAGCAATTCTAGGAGGTGTCACGCATTCTTCCGCCTTTTAAATTGGAGCCACCCTGTTTTATATATAGTTTTCTAATATCGTGAAATGAAACCGCAGTGCCTTTCTATAATACAATCAAGCATTTCCTAATACTGAAGAATACTCATTTCTATATGAACATTTAATTCACATACGCAATTATTTATCTATAGAAAAACTACATTTTCTACTTCATTTAAGCATACGAAAATGTATAAAATTTGCTTTAACTTTAGAAAACTATTAATTAAACTTAATTGTATAATAATTCTAAAATTTTTTTTTAATTTTAATTTAATATGTAAAATAAGTGCTAAAAATTTATGTATGTTTATGGTAAGTTTGATTTTTGAATAAATTAAATTTTTATTTTTAAAGAAATGATAGAGTTGAATTTATTTTGTATGTGTTTTATATATACAGCTGGGTTCAAAATAATAGCAGTCATATTAGATTGGATATCGTTTGACGAAATAAGAAGAAGCTGTGTGAGTTGATTTAGTTTCCTGTTTTTCCGACAGGGTGGATATTAGATGTATATTGGAAGGATTTTTCGTCATCCCTTGTCAATTTGTTTTGTTACAAGCCGGTTTCGGCGATCCGCCATCTTCAGTGTTCTCGAACGAAAAATCATTCCAATATACATCTAATAATCCGTGTTTTTAATAGTTTTCATTTAAAATATAACAAATTCCATAACAGAATGCACATAAGAAAAATTTCAAATTTTTTGACAGAATTTCTAGAAAGTTTTTGTGTGTTTTTAATAGTTTTCATTTAAAATATAACAAATTCCATAACAGAATGCACATAAGAATAATTTCAGATTTTTTGACAGAATTCCTAGAAAATTTTTGAGTATTTTGTGGCCCAATCAATTTGAGTACAACATTGTGCAAGTTATAACTCGGTCAAAATCTTCCCTGAATTTTCAGATTTTTTTTTGTCAACAACTCGTGAACAAAATTAACTTTTGCCCTCGGCAGAAAAAAAAAACTTTATTGAATGACTTGACCTCGCTAAGTGTTTCCAATTGATCTCAGCCATCACTAAAAAGGCATGCGCCAATGAATGGATGAATCTACTGCGCTCTGTATGAAAGTTACCAGATCGCCGTTGTTATGCGCACCGGAATTTTCCACGGCCTTCCGTCATACTTTTTATGCAAACACGAATGACCCTTTTTCAGGAAGGACGTATGCTTAAAGCGAAGGCCACTCCACACCCCACCCCATTTCGGCAGCTATATGGCAACCCCTTTCCGTACTCAAACTTTTTATATCTTTGCGCTTTTAATTAATTTATGAAAACTTTATCGTCATTTGGTGTGCATTAGATATTTTCCATTAAATGAAATTGCGTATTCACAGTAAGTTACTTTGCATCGTCTTCTAGTGCTTTAGCAGCTCAATATCCATGCATAAATCTTCATCCCTTTGTGTTGGCGCCAACAATTTAGGGTGCGCCCCTAATACATTCGTCTTAATGCATTTCATGTTTTAGCCAATAGCGTGGCATTTCACTTCGTGCTTATCTGGTATATATTTTCTTAGTATTGACATACATATATTCCTTTTTATCATGCCACCATCTTTAATGACTAACGGGATATAATGCAAATGTAAAATTTTATAAAATTAAATGACTGTACATTGAGTCATTCTGCAGAGATTTCACCTTGAGGATAAGGCTAGGGCGCCGATAGCAAAATTTTCTTGTTTGTGAGGGTGGGGTTTGGGAGGATTTGTAATTGGGAGAAAAGCAGAATTTCAGAGCAAAGTTTAGAGATGCATAAAGCTGGAAATATTAGCGGTCAAACGATTGACTAAAGCAAGACAGGAGTCAGCGTATTCGTACCTTGACAGTCAGGTCTCACTGGGAAGCTACAGGTTTGAAACCTTGAAGGGCTTTCTCTGCCCAAGAACAACAGGCTAGCTTCGTCGAACTTAGCCAAATTCGCGTGGCATCCAACTCCACGAAACGTGGAAAAAACTCCCCGAAAGTCTTGAGGTGTATTGCTGAAGTGACAGTTCTTTGCGGTCATATTGATCCGATACGTTGTGATACTGTGGAAGTGGCAGGACCGTTGGGACAACAGTTGCAATGAAAGGGGGCATACTAGTACATGCACCGTTTTGTTTGCTGCAGAAAATCCTGATTTCACATTCAACCTGAGCTTGATGAGCGGTGAGCGGTACTCTCTCCACTAAGCGCAACGCTGAGATGCTGAATATGTATGCGAGAATGGTTTGTAGAGGGCGTCAACTAATTTTGAAACCGTCGTTGTCTGTTTAGATGGTTGTAAGTGTGTTGGTAGTTTTCAGCCTCAGTTTCACAAGTCACAGCCCCAGAGTACGATGCTCAAACGGTTGTAGATTCGACTGCGAAGTCTGACCAAAGATTTTAAAGTTGGTACCATGGCCAGCAAAGCCCCTTAAAGGTTGCTCCAGTCTGCTCAATGGGAAGGCTTTTCTAGAGCTTCGTGGTGGCTGTGGTCGTTATCTAAATATGGAAGTGTTGCTTTGCAACCCGCTGCCATGGCCCATAAATTGGTGATTGTAGCGTCCAACGCACACTGGCGATTAATACCGAAGTAAGCGAGCTTTCGGCGGCTTAATTCCGTTTGATTCTGGGCACCGCGTGTATAGGCCGACAACGGCAGGCACTCACGTTAAACACTTCGACGATGCTGTACTATCCCGATTGTTGTTGCTCTTTATAGCTGCAAAAATAACATCGCTAGGAGAGTGTTGCTATAGTGGATTGTCCTTTGCGGGACACTAATAAGGTAGGGTCTGGTACTAGCAGCCTCTTCACTTCCACTTTTCCTCGCACTTCTAGTCATTCTACCTATTCCTTCCGTAAGAATTTCTTGGTGTTGCCAGAGCCTCGACTCCTACACACTCAAACATGTAACAGACTACGCCTGCTGGCCTTCGTCGTGTGGTGGTAGTGTGCTGCCTTGTGAGGCCCATTTTGCTACTAGCTTGTTCTCTCCTATTCGCTCCTTGTTGAACCAGTGAGCCAAACATCTTAAGAGATTTTTGAGGCGACTACTTATTTATTTGTTAGACTAATCTTCCTTACTTGCGTCTGCAAGAACAAGCTACCCAGCTGATATTTCACACCAAAATCTTAAAAATTGTATTCCAAGCACACGATAGTGAAAATTAAAATCAGTTGCGCCAAAAAGTATGCAACATTTAGGATGCGTTTATTTGAATTGCGTTAGGCATAGAACGTGAGGAAATTGTTGAATTTATTTCTGCTTGCATTCTCTTTTATGATTTCTGTTCGTGTTTGAATTGTAAAATTTTTCATCAAAACAATTGTGAAAAAAAAACATAGAAAGGGGAGAGAGAGAAAAATGGAAAGCAAACCTTGAACGACTTGACGATACGAAGGTACTCCTACTCTACCTTACTCTTCTCATTTCCTGCGCCTATGTCACGGCAGACTTGAATTCAATACTGGAATCATTCATACTGCCAGAAGCAGCTGTTTACTATTGCTAGTATGAAAAACACGCCACTAAACATTGCATAATTTTAGGCGCAAATAATATTTCTTCATAAATTTTTACTTTCAGGTATTAGCCATAGCAAACTCCACTCGTTCGGTTTATTCAAGTCACAACAAAATATTTTTTAGATATTTCCATGCAAAAAGGTTCAAATTCAATTTGTTTCGCTTCAAACTTTCGCGAAAACTTGAAGAAGCTTGATTGGCAAACTTACTTTCTCCCCTTCATAACTGCATATAGTTAGTGTGTATGTAACTGACTTTTTCTGACTTGGCTATTTGTTCAAGTTGGTTAAGCGCACTTAATGAAATTGTGTACATTTTCCAACTAGTTGCACACGCACACATACGCACATACTCACGTATACTCTATCACAGCGTTGTCATTTAGCCTTCCAAGCGACTCTTTTTTTTTTTAGATTTTTTTATGTTGTCCTTTTCACAACAATGTCAACCATTACTTACATTTATTACAAACAGCGAAACAACAAAACAATTACGTAAACATCGTTTGACGCTTACTGGACTTAAACGAAAACTTAACGCGTACTTAGCGTTGAACTAAAAGGATTTTTTAAGCTAGCGAGTTTGTGAGAAAGTTTTAGAAATTAATTTTATAGTTTGTAAAGAATAAAATTTGGGGAAAAAAATATTGGAGTGGACTTAAGTGACTTTAAACCGGAATTTACGCAAAGACTTTTTGATACATTTTTTTGTCAGCAAAATGAAGTTAATTTATAAGTTTTAGTCCATAAAAATAGACACGAATGAAGACAAATGGAATTATGTTAGCCGCTTTGTTTTTCATTCAGTTCTTATAACCTCGAGATATCTGTGTTTTGTTGTTGCATTAACTGAGAGAACACTTCGTGAAGATTTTTAGTAAGTTTTGCCCAAATGCCATTTATTTTTCTGATCTTAGTCCGGCATGATATGACCACGTCGAACCTTATAGGTGATCACACACTTCTCCCCTCTTTGCGTAAGAAAGTTGGTGTCGCCTGTTCCCAGCTTAATTGGAACGTTCAGCTTATACTCTTCAGGAAAGGCTTTCTCCAAGGCAAACACATCAGCTCTTTCACTCCAAGGTTTGAAGTCTAGATCCAAATATTTTTATTTGTTTTAGAAGCTACAAAAGTTTTCTTCAATTCCAATATTGAGCTTCAGTCATTGATACCTGATGGATTTCGTGACACTCATTTCGGCCAATACACTGCCCTGAGGTTTTAGAGAGTGTGGCCGATGTCACTATTGCGTCAACAGTTTGTTTTACCCACGTCGAAGTTTCTGAGAGTTTTTGTTCTTGCTTACAAATTCTCCAGCTAGATAGACGTTTGCGCCTAAAAGTATGCAATGTTTAGTTCCGTGTTTTTACTGCTGACAATGGTAAACAGAAGGAGCCTTCTACACCATTAAAGTATTGACTTCAAATCTACCGCGACGATGAAGGAGGTAAGAGAGAGAATGCAGTTATTGTCGAGGCGTTTCAGGCTTACGTTCCTATTTCTTGCTCCCTCAATTGTATGCTTGCTCGCTCCCACTCACAAAAAGTTATTTGAACCTCTCTTCACTTTACAATCTGTAGAATTCAGAACAATCTTAATCAATAAACAAAACAACTTCTCGAACGACTTTAATACCTTTTCTAATACTCTTTTAAAATTTCAATACAAAGCTATGTATGGGACAAATAATTTAAGTTTAAGACCTCCTTAATGTCTCACTTTTTTTGAAAAAATATCGGCGCATCGTAACTTGTCAATGGACAACGCGTTTCGCAAATGAAAAACTTCTCTGATTCGCAAGGTAAATCATTCCATTGACCACTGGAATACATTTCCAAGCATTTTTCTACGCCACGATAATTATCTGGTTGACCTGGAGACCAATTGTTATAGGAAATAGGGCGACCTGTATTAAACCATACCCAACGATGAACATCGGAAAGCACAGAGCCGCCAAGCCAGAAACTATCGCCGTTTGCGGTAAAGCCTTTTTGGGGAGAGAAAATTAAAGAAAACAAAATTTTGAAAATCAATTTAAAATAAAATCAGTATAAATAATAAGAACAAACTTAAAATCTTACCAGCTTGTGCTAGATATTGTTTTAGCATATAGCTTTCTTCTTCCGATCTCACGCTAGCCAATGAGAGGCCTTGATAACTGCAAATCTCTTGCGCTCGGAACCAATTGGCCTTGTGAATACAAAAAGTGAGTTTATTAGTTCTTAGTTTTCAGTGCACGGGTGGGTTGAAAAAACATTTTAATCAAGGAAATCACAAATTTTTAATTTGGAAAATATTTATGATTAAAAAATAAAAATAAATTTTCGTATACATATTCATGAAACGAGCTCAAGGCCAAGAATAATAATTTTTTACTTTTTGAATTTACGAAAATTATTATTGTTTTTTATTTAAATTTTTGAAAGGCCTGTACATCAACAAAAATTGTTGGTATAAAAAAGCAACAAAATTTTCATAAATAGAAAGAAAAATTATTATTCGCGGCCTTGAGCTTGTTTATAGTCATGGTAAATTAAAAAAATGGTTGTCTAAATATTGAGCAACAGCCGTCAAATTTGTATGATTATAGATCTTTGAAAGGAGAACACAATGCTGGTACTATCTCATTTTCGAAAAATATTGAGTTTGGCACTTGTCGCTTATTGCTCCAGAAATAATAGTTGCAATGAAAAAAAAAAATTTTATTGAAGCCCCTTTCAATGCAAATTACAATTTTTTTTTTGGTCCAATACCCAAAAAAAAAAAATATTTTTTTTAATTTCAGTCTAAAATTTGTTTGGGTCCAAAATCGTATAAAAGTAAAATTTTTTTTAAAGAAACTTCATTAAATCTTTTTTTTTTTACATTACAAAATGGAAATTAAATAAGTTTTTCTGCCATTCTTTTGGTTTTTGAGAGGGCTCTGCAGATTGTAGAGCATATTTAAAAAAAAAATACTTTGAAACTAACCCACTTGATCATTTTTTTATTAAAAAATCGAGTAGGCCACTTTACCCCGATCTGCAAAAATTTGAATTTAATTAAAATATTCTTTTTTTTTTATTAAATATAAATTCTACCCCAATGACACTCCCTTACACTCACCTTAATATAGGCTACAACAACAAACATTTTTTCAGTTTGTGTTGCTGGAAAAGCACGATAATTCGACTCATCCAATGCTATAATAGAAAAATTCGGAAATATTAGATCCGCATAAGGATCGTCAGTAGTGCTTCGAGCGTGTAAATTATTTAATACGAAACATGCGAAAAATACAAAAAGCGCATATTTCAACATGATTTAATAATTTTTTTTTTTTTTTTGGAAAAAACGAAGAAAGTACGATCAAAGAAATTATCCACTCCAATGGAATATTACGAACTGTTGGGTGCTATAGGTATTGAGTGCGCTTAAAAAGGTTTTCAAGTGCGGAGTGCATCAATCATTGTCAGCGCAAGTGATTTTTACTCAGATAAACGTGATATTTTGTGAAAGCTGCCAGAAAGCTCATTAGTATACTGGTAATTAGAGAGCCGTTACAAAGTACTACAAGTATAAAACAATTAGTTTATAAACATGAAATTTGTTGTAAACAAACAATTTTTACCGAATGCCTTCAATACAATAGAAAATGACAATGATATTTTATTCCATTGGTGTTTGGAAGGGTATTGCCTTCCATGTCCCTTTTCTTGGGTGTTGCCACTGAGCATGTTTTTATAAGGTTGCCGCCTATTTGAAAGTTGTTTAAGAACTAAAGGAAATAGGTCACAATGGATACCAAAAGAAAGGTATTTTGAGCAGTTTTTCCAAAAAAAAAAATATTTGAGTAGCGTTGCCATCTAATTTAATTATATACATCCACATTTGCATATACGCTACAATCACGGAAATAGCTCTACCGATTTTCATGTTATTGTGTATGTTTGTATATAACGTACTCTTTTCCAATCTCCTTTGTCTTAGTGCTGCCACTGAAAGTTTTTTTACAGGTTGCCCCCCTTTTGAAAAAACCGAAAAATAGTGTAAACAAGACAATATGGGTGTCGAATGAAAGGTATGGAAAGTATTTTCTGTTTTCGGTTTCATGTTTCCGACAGGGTTAAGAACTGATTTATTCTGGCAGGAGTTTTCCTCAGCCCTTGTAAAACGAAATTCATCACTGAAGATGGCGAATTCGTTGAAACCAGTAGGGTATTGAACTTCTGGTTTTTTCCATAGATTTTCAATAAAAATATTTTGGATTAGGGAAGACGTCCTTTCCTTCAATTCTTTTTGTTTTAATTTTAATTATTCCCACAAATCACCCAGCAGTTTTTATAAACTGGGCTAAGTTAGAAATTTTGCTTATCTGCGACCTTCGAGATTTTTTGGACCCGATATTTTTTTTTTTTTTGTATAAAGCATCCGAGACTAATCTCCTTTTCAAGGAAAATAAAAAATGTCCGAAACTAATTCACACTAAATGACCGACTTGATGAGTTGAAAACTAGAATGAAATCAAGAACGAAATCTAAATCGAAATCGAAATTGAATTCGAAAAGAGCGCAGCAATGGCATCAGTGCAAGTTTGCTCACTGATATGACATGCCACTAGCTTTTATCTCCACTCTCCTCTACCCACGCTGCTCTCATTTCTTCACTCATTATCATTTATGTAGTTGCCATGCTCATTAAGCAAATAAAGTCGATTAACAGTTAAACACTTATAAAACAAGAAAGAGACAACTAATAAAAACGGAGATAATTAAGCTGAAGTGTAAGTGAGTGATATTTTTTTGTATACAGTAAAAGCAAACAAAATGAGTACAAATATTCCCTCTGTGAATTAACTAAAACTCAACTACATGAGTACTTATATAGACATACTTATTAGGGTGGTCTAATTTTCTCGCCATTTTTTAATTTAAAAAAGCATTTTGAGGTCCACCACTTAATTTTTAAATAAATAAATAAAGCTACAAGGAACATATTTTTGTTTGATAAAAAGTCGTAAACCAATCGCTACTGTTCAATTAATTATTTTTTTTATTTTCACTTTTATAGATATCAAATTCTGCTAATGCTAAGCAAAAAAAATATGCCCACCCTAATACATACAGTAGATCACAGTGCAAATGATCCAGTTTTTTCATCTAATGTACGAGTATTACAAAAACTTCTTTAGCTAAAATTCGCTTGCTAATTTCATATTTTAAAAATATGGTGTTGCCAATCTTTCGCATAAGATAGCTACTAAAAATTTCAAAAACGTGAAGTGAGAATTTTGAAATCTGGGTTAAGAATTTAGTATGCTGAGTAGCCTCGTAAATTCTAGCCAACAAAATGGTAGTCTTAAGACTCTAAAAAATTCCGTTGATTTTTAGAAATTTTTTTTCTACATGGTGTTCGGAATTTTCTTCCTTATGGGCTTGCCATAGTTGTTAAATTTCTGTGGAGCAAAGCACCAAAAATTGTCAAAAATCCAAAAAAAAAAATTTTGGAGTCTTGAGACTTGCACTTTGTAAGAGTTCTTAGCTCAAATTTGAAAAGAATCACCTCCCGTTTTTTTAATTTTCAGAAATTTTTCGAAATTTCCAGAAATTTTTGCATAAGCTAGGAAACACTAATTCTAAAGATTTTTCTGAAAGAACTCTTCACGTTTTCCTATGAAATAAAAAAACGAATTTTATCTGTTTAATTTTTCGTAATATATTAGAATAGCCAACTGTATCATATTAACTTTGAGCCACTGTATATAAATATATATACAGCTCTGTCACCATTTTATTTTACTTTCATTGTTAAATTTTATTGGCAATTTCACATTTGCGGTTGCAACTAAAGTCAGCATTCTGCAAACTATGTGGATCTTCTTCTTCCACACGCCCTGGAATGCTTTATTTTGCAGAGAAACATTTGCCATTTAATTAAAGACTTAGATGCAGCGTGTTGCAGCATTTTTACTTGGATTATTACCATGATTTTATTTTCCATAGTGTCATTAGCCAATGATTAACTTAAAATGTGTTTACGTCGTTCAGTGTTTGCAAGACGAACTAGGGAATGACGATTTCTAAGTTTTATTTGCGAATCTTTTTTTTATTGACTTCTGGATCCCGATTGTGTGCTCTTAGAACAAAGGAATGGTTTGTAGGGAACAAAAGAGGATTAGGGAGCTACTTGCATTGCGACATACCTTAATGCGGTATGTCCTCCTAATACCCCAATTATCTTTCCAATTGTTCAACTAAACAGACTCTTCTAACAGCAACCGCGTTGTGGTCCTACGACACCATTGAAGCAATGGGAGATCGTTAACGATTCCTCGAGTGATCGTCTTGGTTAGGCAGGAAGAAATTTTGTTCTAAAAACAATAACAAAAGCTGCTTCGAAACCGACAAAGAGGTGTTACGTATCGATTATCTTATCGGAGGTTTTCTTCGTCGTGAAGATCTGTTCGATTTAATAGCTCTGAAGCCACATTGATAAGATCCAAAGAGTTTATTGGCAGTCAGTTTCAACAAAATAGCATCTAGATAAGCACTGGCAATTAATACAGCAAAACTTTACTTAATCTTATCAAACTCCGACGTATTTTTAAAGTTTCAAACCCAATAGTTTCCATAGTATACTCTCCCCTTTCCAACAGCAGGCTATTGCACTGTTCGTAATTAAGCAAAACTCCCCTTAACAGTCATTAACGCTAAAAACTTCAGTTGTAAAAATTAATTAGTGTAATTAATTTGAAATTTCATTACATTTAAATTACATTAAACGACAAAGGTAGATGGCAATTTTATACACCAACTTACTGTTCCCCTTTTGTTATCAATTCAATGCTTTCTAAAGACACTGTGAGTAATACTAAGCACTCTCTGCCCCTTGATTGTCAATGCAGCATCAGAATACAAAAGTCTTCACCTTTTTTATGACACGCCAAAATGCGCAATTTAAAGTAGTGTCATAACTTCCAACTGCTGCTGTCAATTTTCGCATTTCCACACAAATCGTTAATCGAAGCGAAAGTGAACGAAGGCAGCGCAGTAAGCTCCTCATTGTACAGTGGGTCGGGGTAGGCAATAAGCAGCAGAAATTTTAAATGTATAACAATCATATTCTTTAAAAATTCCGTATGCGAATAAAGTGTGAAATTTTATTTAATTCGTAGATAAAAAATGTTGTACATTAGGGTGAGTTAAAAAAAAATTTCGCTAGAAAACATTTTTTTTTAAATAAAATTAGTATTTTGCACAATATTTATGTTAATAGATTTTTTAAATAAATCATTCATCAAATTTAGTAGTTCCACCAATTTTTTGTAATGTGTTCCATAAGCTGTAGGGTCTGCCTTAAAAAGCCAGTGAAAAGGCAGAACTTGAGAAGAACAATGTTTGGTACTATATTTGAAATTAAAGTAAAATAGAAAAAACTAAAACTAAAAAACTAAATTATATTTAAAAAATATTCAAAATTTAAAAAAGTTTTTAGGTTTTTTTTTAATTTTGGACTTAAAAAAAAACTTTATGGTGGCACTATTATTTATTTAAAAATCGAGCGGAGCGGAGTATGCTGAGTAAGAAATTTCTTTTTATTTTAATTTTCTAACGCAGACATAATTCTCATTCAACTGTTTGTTCAGATGAAGCAGTTTTCCACATTGTTCCTACAACTAAGTAGAGAATGGCCTTTGAAAATCGTTCAAATTTATAAAATGCTCATAACTCTGAAAAAAGATTTTTAGCTTAAAATTTCATATAAATATCATAAACTCTTAATAACCATGCTTTTTATGATTTGTACAGTTCAAAAACAAAAATATGCCTCAACTGAAATAAAGGCAATATTTGAAAAAATGTCCACTTTTAAGGACCGAGAGAAATTTTTACTTTTTTTTAAGGTTTTCATAACTTTTGTGCCAAAACTATTTTTGAAAAATTCCGACACCCACTTTCACAATAAATTTGGGTTAGAGAAAACCACAAAATTTTTTTTTTTTTTTTTTTGCAAAATGAAAATTTTTTATTTTGATATTTTAACAGACAACAAAAAACAACAATTTAAGTGAAAAATAAATTTACTCGCTGTAAGGCCTTAACAATTTCTTGAAATACCTGGAAAAAAAATGTGTTGCAGTAATGAATTTTGTTTCCTTTTTTATGTATTCAAATAAATTTTTTTCGTAAAAAATGCCAATAACCTTAACAGCGATTTCATAGAGTAGGCTTTTACTTTATTTGAAGAACTTCATTGGGAAAAGGGACTATTTAAGTATAGTTCGCCAAAAAATATATTCTAAAAGGTTATAGGAATCAATACCTAAATTTAACAGTTCTCGTGTGATTTTAAAATTTGGGGAGATAGGATGAATTTAGCTTCTTCACATAGAAAGGCGTGGCACAGGCCACTTTCCCAAAATGTTTTTCAAATAGCATTAATCCTGCATGAATCGACGGCTGAGTTGAATATCACCATTTTTTTAAGAAGGAATTAACTCAAAATTAATTCAAAACATTTTCAGCTGAGATAGCCCGTTTAAGAATCTTCGGCTAAAATATAGCTTTATTGAAAAAAATTCTGAAGCAGGGCGTTTCTGAAAAAACTTCTTCAGCACGGTGTTCTTCAAACAAATTCTTATCTTCCCCTCAGCCATCGATATATTATAATTTATAACTAAATCAAACTTAGTCTTTATCAAACCGTTTTCTTTTCCGAAACTATTTAAAGCCTTCTCATTTAGTGGCCGTAACGCCCCAACCCAGTACGTATATTTAAAGCCTCTGCGATACCGAGTAAAAAAAACCAAAAATAAATCTAAATTTATTTCAAACCAATTTTTTAGCATTTCAGCCCACAGTGCCCCTACCGCCATGACTAAAGGTAAAATTACGTATACGCCACGCTGCACCGGTGCACCGCAACAACGCAATTTAACATTTTATGTTTTGTCAGTGAATTACACATTGGCACAATGCTAATCCAGTGAAAGTTGATGAGCATCAAGACAATTCGCGTATTGAGTAAATGCACAGTCTGTATGTAAGCATTTGTGTGTGTGTGTGTGCAATACACCTACAATACGTGCACAGTGCAATGCATTTATTGCTGCCATCGGAAATCCTTTAAGCACTTTAGTTCGCTTTCAACTTTATTTTGCAAACTAAATGTCAATAATACCACCTGCCACATGCTGTTCATAAAGGAAGTCGCTAATAAATGTATGTATGTGCATATGTATTGGAAATTATCGTGTATTGTTGAGCAACTTGGCAAGCAAACAAACATTTCTGTTGAACTCCTGTTGCAAATTTGACTTTAGAATCTTGTCCTTCAGCTTGTTGATTGTCAAATTAAGAGACACACGTTGGATTTGCTTTTTCACTAACTTTATATTAGATTGCTTTCTTCTTTGCGGAACAGGTTTAGTGAAAAACAGGGGAATCTTTGGATCGATCGGTTTTGAGTATCCGATATATTGGTCAAAATCAGCTTGGCATACTTTTAAGAACAATATCTATAAAGCAAAGGATAGTGCCAATCTAAAGGGCCTTTACGTCTCCTTACGTGAGGACCCACATGGTCAACAGACACAGATGGTTGCATAACACGAAGTCGGTTGAGGTGGATATTTTTCTGGGACAAGCAGACAGACTGTTGTGTCTATTCAATGCGACAGTGGACTCGAGGCCACTATTCTCACTGATGAGAAAATTTTTTTTTGTTGACTTCCGTGACCCTGAATATTGACTTTATTTCATTACGGAACCCAGGATTACTCATTATAGAAGGTTGAATGAGAGCTTCAAAACTGAATTTGTTGAAGTCATATAAGAAGAGCTAACTTTTTCTCTTCGAGAGGTATTCTTAAGGACATGGAATATAGAGGATAAGTGGGAAGGTAAGAGTTTACTCGTCTGTAGTGATACTCCCCACGACAGCCGGGTCTTGCCTTGATAATGTTGAAACTAATGAACATTTTCTATCCATCTGCCACGTCCTCACTGAAATCAGGTATTATAACAAGTATGGTCTTCCTGCCTTGCTGAGAATGAGGTGGATGGGGCATTACGACGACTGAGCGGGAATTCAAACAATTTCAGAAAAAATTTTAGAAAGCCCTATCTCAGATAAAGTGATTGTGAAATTCTATCAGAAATAAATAGTTCTTAATAAAAACATTCTGATTCCATGCCTTCACTAGGATCATTTAAAAGGCTTTTGGAATAGATGTCTTAAGATACTAATATCTGTGCTGTCTGATACACAGAGATCATTAACCCCTAAAAGCCATGCATTTATATTAGATCAACTTTTCCTAACGCGTGGTCAATTTCTTACCCATGCGATAATACGCGTTGGATCCTCTTTATATTCGATGCTCTTTGATACCAGTTTGAGTGCTGGTTTTCGTCTTTGTGTAGGACCAACTTTATGTTGTAGGTTGAAAGTTGTCTCTAGGTGGCGCTGGGGTTGGTATTTGGTTGAAGGTATTTCAAAAAAATCCACTAGGTGGCGCGGGGGTCGAAATTTTTATAAAAATTTTATTTATGGTCCGATTTGGCTCATATTCAAAACACAACCAAGCCATGGAAAAAAAACCAAACGATAATTTTTTAAAAGATTATCTTTATATAAAGGGACCAAAATATGACAGACAAATTCTCATTAACCAAAGAGATAGTGTAGGCTATTTTTTTTTTTTTTTTTTTTTTTAATGAATTTTTATGAACTATCTATATACAATTAAAACACATGAAAATAACTTTTTTGGTTAATAATTTCGGAAAATTATATGCTGCTTTTCGGTGCATTTCTATAAAGGTAGTCTACCATTATGTTTTTATTTAAAATTTTTTTTTTTCTTTTTCCTTCTCGATTGCATATGTTGCTTTGTAGCAAACCATCTATGTATGTGTTTATGTGTCAAACGGTAAGTGGATTTTCTATGTGCAAAATTGACTGCAATTCAATCGAACTATCCAACTTTTCTACAAAAGTGGCTCTGCGTCTTACTCTGCTTCTTTTTTTTTATTTTCGGAAGAAAACTCTTGGTTGAAATATAAAAAGCAAATAAGAGTGTAACATAAAAAAGAAGTAATAACAAATTTTAAAATATATATTTGCGAAATGTCAATAGGTGGTATAAATGGTAGGTGTGCCACACATTTGGCAGGATGTACCGCATTACCAGCTCGTTTCTTAGTTTTTGTGAATTTGGAAGTTGCATGCAAGTTCGCTTTATATTTTCTTTCTTTCTTTTTTTATATAACAATAGTAATGATGCATACTCAGCTTGCTGCAGTTTTACTTAGCACGAAAACGCGTTTAGCGCTTCTCCCACTATTTGTTGTTGTTGTTATTATTGTTGTTGTTGCTCCTTTTTAGCTTTATGACTGTTCGATGCTACTTTAACTCGTCCTTTTTTGGTGTTTGTTGCCTTTCGTGTCTTACTTTTTTCTTTCGTTTTAAAACTACGGGCATATCGCAACAAGGTCAATTCAATGTCAGCGCTGATGCTGCTTTTAATACAAAAAAAAACAGAAAAAATTCATAAGGAACAAATTTTTCTTTTGCATAACAACAGATATAAAAAAGAGCACGGCCACTCTAGGAGTGCCGACAGAAGTTTAAACTTAAATAATTAAATGTGTAGTTTTTGAAAAGTAAGAAAATATTTTGTTAAACGTCTAGAAATATTTTATTGTAGAGCAAATAATTTGAACGATTAATTTTTTTATTAATTTAAATTTGTTTTTGAACAGATGGCAACGCTTTTTAAACAAATTATGTCTTATTACTCACTGATAGGCCGTTTCGTATGCCACCTCAAATTTGAAAATCGAATTAAGTATAAAATAATAATTCAGTTTTTCACGGCTGGCAACCATTTTCATGAAAATCATATATTTTTATGCCAATTATCCTATACCCAATTTATAGGAAAAAATTAAAAACATTACACCACAAATTAGTAGAGAATTTCGGCCTTAAACTCGTCGGGGGTATAGCGCGCAAACTATTATTTTTTTGTTTATCCTTTTCCCGACAAAGACAAGTATGAAACAAAAAAACACAAAAAATTATCAAGCCGTTCTTGAGTTGTAAATAATTAACTAACACATTAGCAGTGAATTTTTGAAGATGTGGCACCCCTTTCTATAGAAAACGTTTATTTACCGTAAATCTGTTCGGCGAGCATACAATTTTTAAAAATGTTATAAAAACTTAAGCTAAAATAAAACTTTTAAACATAATTTTATTATTTTTACTTAAAAATTTCATGGAAATTAAATTTTAAATAAGTAACATAAATTAAAAATAAATTTAACTTTCAATAAAATTTAACTTTCAATAAAACCTAACTTTTAAAAAAATATATAATATAAATAATCAAATTTAATAAATTATTTGTAATTATAATATTTAAAATAACTATAACTACAAGGTGGCGCAAAAGTAAGCTTCCGATGTTCAGCATATCGGTTGTGGCACGTGCAGTGTGTGCTGTTGCACCGTCTTGTTGGAACCACATGTTTTCCAATCCCAATTCATCAAGTTGCGGTAAAAAGAACTCGTTGATCATTGCTCTGTAGCGCTCACCATTCACAGTAACCGTTTGCCCCCGACCGATTATTGGTCAAATAAATAGTCAGCAATATTCCGCGTTCTGGAGCAGTGTAGCGTAACATTGTTTATTAACGTGTGTTTCGCATGTGTTTACTACACAAATGTCAAAACAGAACTGACTTTAGGGGCCAATCGCAAAATTTATAGCATTTTCTGATAGGAGGATTACTTTTGCGCCACCTTGTATAATATTAAAAATAACTATAATAATAATTATTAATTAATAACATTTTTTAATTAAAAATAAAATAAACCCCACAATAAAAATCTCAATAAACTATTTTTTTATAATTGACCCCTAATTAAAAAATTAAAAATAACTTATTAATTTTAAAAATATTATAAAATTTTTACTAGAAAGTGTTCGACGCAAATCATTTACATGGAGATTGCGCAATTTGACATTTCATTGGGAGAGAGAGTTACAAGTTTCTGCTGTGAAAATTTCACTCAGTAAAACTTACGAGTGAAAAACAGCTGATCGTGACATAGCAAAACAATAATAGAAACTTCAAACTTTGAGTTATTAATCAATGAAAACCGTAGCAGCTGTTTTGCTTCCAAGTTTTTACAAATCCTGTGCGTCAGAAACGTTTTTCTTTTGAAGTTTCGAGAGAGTTTTACATCGTTCTCTCTTTAAGGACAATTATTTGCAAGTTTGGTCGCCGAACATACCTTCTATCAGAAAAAGTTATGTACTACCTTGTGGTTATACTAAGTACGAAATTAGCTCATCCGCAGTCCTATGGAAAACAACAAGAGCCTAACAAAATTGCCCACTTTTTATTCAATGTTTATCCAGGCTTTTATCCGTTGGTGGTTGCCAGGCTGATTTTTTTGAATCAGAGTTTTACCACGATTTGCCATGGTTGACAGGGAAGTGCCTAAAAGTATGCACTCTCTTAGAACTCACATCTACACGGAGACAAAATTTTAACATAGTTAAAAAGTGAACCTCTCCGAACAAAATTACCCTCTTTTTTAGTTGGATAAATTACAAATATATCTGATATGAATGCGAAAAGAATTATAAAAACTTGCCCGGCTTGTTACCTCTTTTTTATCGAAAAATGAATCGACTCAATCGTCGTTTGATGCTTCTTTCTCTCTAAAATAAGAAGTTATCCTATCCTTTGGCACAATTTTTAGCTACGAACTGACCACAATTTCATAAATCTCAATTATCAACACAACACATAAACAAAATATAAATCCCTTTAAGCATATATTATTTATGTGCGTCGTTTTCTAATAATGTTATGCGTGATAGCCAAAAGCAAAATCCATTTAAAGGCAAACGTCATGAAGTAGAAGGCACAGCGGTGGCTACCCACACCACGAATCCACCACACGAAACGAAACATTTCATATTCAACACTTTATACTAACTTTTTAGCACAACTGACGCAGCAATTTTTCCGATTTGAAAAGTATAAAACTAGAAATGGCCACAAAAATGTTTTAACACACGCAAAGCATTGAATGATTTGAAAGGGGAGATATTTGTATTGGAAATTGCTATTGTTAAGTAAGCGTGTGCGGGAATGATATGCAAGGATACGCAAGGATATCGAAGAGATAGTCAAAGAACGTGTGTGTGCTTTTGCGCTGTCAAATAAAATGGCTTACTTAAAACTGGACTGTCAGCTCAATGTGAACTGAATTATGACAGGTCAAGGATTGCACCAAAGATGGAAACATTTAATAGCGAATTCTGTTGGTGGGGCGTAAGAAGTTGCAGAAGTCACAAGAAGCGCAGGAATCAATTGTTTTCTTTAGAAAGGGGGAGTAAGCAGCGTGCAAAGCTATTTGGCACATCAGAAATATTTTTGCGTTCATTTCAACTGAGCCATTTAAGCGCGCCAAGTGTTTATTAGAATGCTTCGAAATGCGTTTGCTTTAAAGTTATGAGTGTTACTCGCTTTGTTTATGGCTTTTTATCTGCTATGTGGGATAATCCAAGGATTTTGTTACTAGGTAGGGAAATGGACTATGGTTGGATATTATATGGAGTTCATTCACTGCACCACTTAATACCGCTGAAGTAACGTTTTAGCCCGATGGAAATTCGAACATAACGAAGTTTTGAGTAGTTACGGGCAAACTGTTATTTCCCAATATTTTCATAGTAAAATAGAGAAACATTTAAAAGAAGCAAGAAACCTTAAAAAATTATTCAAAAATGTTTTCTAGCTCTAGAAGTGAGCTCGTATCGCCTGCATGGTAGTTGAAGTATTCAGAAGTTATCTCTGTCAATCCTCAATGGGTAAATATCTGCATAAACAGTGAGTCGCTCGTACCAAGTTCACTTTTTAACCATGTTTTAATTGCTTCTCCGTGTAGGTATGAGGTCTAAGAGACTGCATACTTTTATGCACTTCCCTACCAACCATCTCCAACCAAGGTGAAACCGTTCAACTGCAACATGGTTAAAAATTTAACCTCTTCGAACAAAATTACCCACTTCAAGACTTCTCTATGGTATGCGCGAGTCACTGTTTATCAGAAGTTTTACTCCTTGTTGGTTCGAAGCAAAGTTCCATAATAATGCGTTCGCTTTGGTAAAAATTGTTAACTGTGTTGGAATCACAATTTTCACCACGGCAGAGGTGGCTAGACAGCAGCGACAGTTTTAACCTCAAATCCTCTTTAAAATATGCAAAAGTTCTGAGGGAGTTTAGCGTGCACTCAATTAGTTTTATTTCCTATTAACCACAATTTTTAAGAGATCAACAAGCATTCGGCTAGGGTCGGGTATTTTCCTTAGAAACGGATCAATCATTCAAGATTTATAGCCACGAAAACATGTTTTTAATTCACCTCGGGGTCATCAATAAAAATTAAAGTCTTATTAGGGAACTGTTGTTTTGTTGTTGTTGTTGTTATTCCGAAAAACCTCCATCAAGTTAAGGGAAGTTTTTTTTTTGGTTTTTACTTTTACGTAACAGTTGCAGTGTTGCCAGATCTTAAAATTTATGGGGCAACCCTAGTAAAACAAAATGAACCCTAACTCAACTGTGTTCGCATGTATGTATATATTCACTCCCTCGAAAACCAACAAACAAATTTAACAAATGTTACCCGTAACAAGTTTACTACACTTTACGTTAAGAGTATGACAAGCTGCTACGTTTTTTCGTTTTTTTCTTTCTCAGTATCCTTAGTGCCATCAAATTTTACGCGTTTCTCTAAATGTGTTGCATGCAGCTTTGCCACTTAACAGTTGAATACGCAAATAGTTTGAAAAGATTTCCCCAAAGTGCATTTGTTTTCATTTTGTTGTTGTTTTCTTATCATTTTGTTGTTGCTGCTTTTTAAACCGAATTTTTTTTTGGTCATTTTTATGCCATTTTTCTTTTTAAGTTTTTCGATAGTTTGCAATTGGCAATTTTTCTCAGCAGTCCAACTAATGTTGAGAGTTTCATATCCAAATTTAAATGGAAAATACTTTGGTCTTCATGTAAGTACATTATAGCGCTCGTATGGCTCCCCTCAGGTTAAACTTTTTAATGTTTTTTTTATTCTTACTTGAATGGAAGTTGTAAAAGACAGCACTGTTTTTCCTTATATTTGCAAATATTTTCAATTTGAGGGGAATTCAAGCATGCAAGAAATCTTTGAAATTCAAATTTCTGTGGTCAAAACCAATAACAGCTTAAGTCGACCTAAGAAAATGGTTATATGTTGACTTATTCTGCAGAAAGCATTCGTGATCCAAGAAAATAGTTTAGGGGCCGTACAAAAAGTGAGTTGTGGAATTGAGGGGTTTAAGTTCAGCATAACAGTTTTTACGAAAATCCCAAAAATCGACAGTGTGAGAGCTTGTTTTATTTTTTTTTTTGTTGTTTTTCCGACAGGGTGAATAATTGTTGTATATTGGAACGATTTTCCGTCATCCCTTGTCAAATTAGGTTTTGAGAGAAATCGGTCGTGTCGATTTTCATGATGATGGCACAACGCCGACACCGATTTGTCTCAAACCAAATTTCACAAGGGGTGACGGAAAATCGTTCCAATATACATCAGTTTGAGAGCAATTATGAAGGCACTGGAGACTACTGCTGACAGGTGAAACAGTTTTGTAGTCAATGGACCGAAGCACTTAAACAGTTTATCCTGAGTAGCTTAAAGCAAATAAAAAGAAAGTAAACCAAACAGCTGAATTAACAAATTAATTGGCAGTAGCAAAAATATTAAATGTCCCTCCAACAACAATGCAAATGCATAAGATTCATGGCACAAGCACTTTTATTATTTCACTTCATAAGTAGGCGTCATCCGGTGGCAGTTCGAGTTCCAGATCACGCTCAATTCTAACTGGAACACTTTCGATCATTAGTAGATTTCAGAAATAGATGTCAGCGCGCTTGCTCCTCATTTCACAATATTTAAAAAAAATACCCCAAATATTTTTTCTTAGTACTAAAAATCATGAAATTCGTTTTAAAAATACGATGATAATATTATAATTTAAATAACATATATATATTTCAGTTAACCCTGGACGGTCATCCTTTTTTTTTGTACATTAACGTCATCCTTCGTCAATATGACGACGACTTATTTCAAATCCATTTTCAGTAGGGTGTGAGTCGAAATGATGAACGCGTTTTATTTTTTTTTAATTATTTATTTCATTATTAATAAATACAAATTCAAAGAGAGTAAACAACCGACTATCGCTGTACGAAAGCGGAGATCAACACGAACAATAAAAAACTTATTTACAGTGAAAATAAAATAGTTCGTAGTCATTTTGACGAAGGCTGACCGTCTAGGGTTAATAATATGCAAATAAAAGAAATCAATAATATATCCCATGTTCATTGTCTTGCTCACAAACTTAACCAGATATCTATATGTATCTGCCTCAAATCGTTGTTGTTGCATTTACATGTAAATTTTTTAACCGGCTCAAGATCACGACGAGCGGATGGCGCCTAATACTTTTAAAATAGCTCCCGCCCGGAACACCTTACCATGCGACTAATTGGTTTATCGTTAATGCTTCAACATAATTTGAACTACACAATTAACCTCTAAGACAAGGATATTTCAAAAATAATTATATTTCATGTAATACTTTCATATAAAAGAGGGAAAGAAAAATATTTGAATGGAAAAGAGAATAAATAAATTTAATTACTTCATATGTAGCAAGAAAAAAATTAGAAAGAAGTAAGGAAGGAAGCACTCATTCATAACTAATTTGACTGCGAAACCAAAAGAAATGAATGCTTTAGAATTCTTTTTGTCGCTTTCCCAAACAAAACTTTCCCCTAGTAAACGCAGTCAAGCAAGAAATACAAAAGCACAACCAAAGGCAATAGATAAAAAGTAAAAGGAGTATGCTTAGTAAAGATAAATGAAAATATTCAAAAGAGAAAATTGCGCGTAAGATGTTTAATGACTTGTTTACTGCTGCCATTACATTAGCCTCAAACGATCCAACGACACAACGACCCATTGGCGCACGGAAAACGCTCATGGAAAAAGGAAGCAAATCAAAAAAATAGCAAAAGAAAAAAGCGCCATAATAAAGTTGTAAATAAATCGAGCTACACGCGATGAGATAACACTCCGGACGTCATTGGACGCATTCATCACCTAGAACAAGCAATTTCGCCTTGATAGAGGTCTTTGTGAGTAAATAGCTGCTTATACTTGTCCTTTGTAGGAGACTGAAAGACCAAAGCGCGCATTTTCTTTTTCTTCGTATTTGTAGCGCTTTTAGCAATTGTCATTCAAACTACAAATTAAAACAACAACAAGTATTATAACCGATACCCATATTTTATCAAGTTCTCTTTTTATTTTCCTAACTAACTGTATTTATTAGCCAATGGCAGGGATAGAGATGCTTTCTACTTGTACGTTGGATTGGATTAATTTGTTGACTTTTACTGCCACTGCAACATGACGAATTGCTATTGCGTTGTTGCAATTTAATTGTGATTTTTCATGCGTACCGTGTCGAATGATAAAGCTATCGTAGATGTCCTTCGACCCGCTACATATTGGAGGGTAACCAAGGCTAATGGATGCTATTTGTTATAGAGGTTATCGTAGCAGAAGTAAATGTTCGATATAGGAAATGCGCAAGAGATTGTAAAGTGAAAAAGAGAAGCAATCAGCTGGAGAAAGCCACAAGAGGAAATGTCAAGCTGAACTCTGCTTAGTGTTCCGAGTTGGGCTTTTAAACTTACTGCAGACAGACCGATCTACAGACACTCTAAACTATACGAATCGCTGTGAGGACTTCGGTCGTATAAGCTATTTCCGAATTAACCTCGTATAGTCAACATCAAAAAAATAAAAGCCGACTTAGCGGTTCCTGCCGTGGCTCAAATTATATTCTCCTCAACCAACAAAAGTAAAAGAAACGGTGTGGTGCAGGCAATGGTCTATGGAAGATAGAATATAAGGTTTTGCTGATTGGAATGGCGGCCTAACTCGTGATTTAACTTGTGACATATGCGGTATAAAAGACAAAATTAGGTATGAACCTCAAGGCATATATCCATCTCAGGGTTTAAATGCCTAATAATCTCTGCATGCCTTACATGCTCGAGTCCCGATAGACATTCAGAGCACGGTTTTCTAGGGAATTCCAATGTACTGTGCCATCATACAATCGATGCGCCACCACGTAGTCTCCAATTTACCTAACCAGGTTCGATATAATCGCTGTTGATCCGTGAGCCCAAAGAGCCGTCATCTTTTCTAACGCTATCAATCGGTTCATTCTGCATTTTACCAGAAGAGCTTCCCAGCAATCACTCCTATATGCTAGACTTCCACAAGAGAATTCCATAGAGAAATAAATAAAGAAATAAGCAAGTATTTCTATCTAATAATAAAACGAACCAGTCTTTGGTGGCACCGCCAGTATGATGAAACTCAATCCGAAATATTTACAATAATCAATAAAAAGACTTTTATTACCCATAAAAAATTTTAAGAAAAAAGTTTAAAAGAAACTAACTGCGATCCTGCCAGGAGTCGAACCTGGAATCTTCTGATCCGTAGTCAGACGCGTTATCCATTGCGCCACAGGACCGACGCTGACGACCTTGTCAAAGTACATACTTCTAGCTGGGTGCACTGACATTTGATATGTTGGTGAAAATCATACTCATGCTGAGCTTCATCCACCCCTAAAAGTATACTGTGGTAAATTACAAATGTGAAACTCACCATATTTGAAACGCTACCAGAAGTATAGAATTTCTCCAAAAGTGGTATATTGCTGGTTGGCATATTGTTTGAGCTCTTGGTATAATATTTTTTTAAAAAACGCTTTCAGCAAAATAATTTAAGACCAGAACATTCAAACATATAAATTTTATGCAAAATCACTTTCTAGAAGTTTAATGGACAGAACTTTTTTGGTTTGGAGAATTTAGTAGGATCAATAAACGGCCTGTTAACGAATAACGTTAACCGAGAACTGAACACTCGTATCTTATATTACTTCTGGAGCGCGTTTGTGGGTTTCATTTCAGGTTTTTTTTGCAAGTTCAGAAGGATTAACAGAAACTTTAATTGTTGCTATGTATACCTCCAAGGTAGGTTGAGCTTC
Source organism: Merzomyia westermanni (assembly GCA_949987695.1). Lineage (NCBI taxonomy): Eukaryota > Metazoa > Arthropoda > Insecta > Diptera > Tephritidae > Merzomyia > Merzomyia westermanni. The sequence continues at coordinate 9,918,237 of OX465293.1, read as the reverse complement.
TCTTCCAAGTATTTGTGATGTTGCTTGTCACCATCATGCAAGCTCGCATCCAGACTTTTGTTAAATGTTTGTTAACTTTTCTATTTTTTTTTTTTTTTTTTTGATTTAAGATATTTTTAAAAAGTTATGTCATCATTGAGGGATTTTTTCCGCCATCGTAACATACACTTGTGGACAAAATAATAGGGTATGCATAACATATGCATGTTTCATTCCATAGCATTACCACACTTGCAATTAACACAAAGTTTCTTTTACTAATATGAAACTTAAAGTGTGAAAATTGTTTTCATTTATTTAATAATAAATTCTATTACAATAAAAAAATCGAATCGACTAAATTATAGGTGCGCAGAACTTTTTTTAGAGATAAAAACAAACAATTGCCTAGTAAATTATTTATTCCATGCCTTTTTAATAACCGTAACTTTGCTTAAGTCTACAAATTCACTTGGTCATTGCCTACAGAGCACATTTGCATTTCTGATACCAACTTCGAAGTATACTATGAACCGGTTTGTCTTTGGTACCAACATCTCAAAGGTGATGAAAGAAAAATTAAAAACTGTATTTTTAGCATTTTTCCCACAGTCTAGTTTTTATTGTATAATATCACATAGCAACTTTCATGATAAAAATTGCATATATCTCGGTTCCACTACAACGAAGTAGTTTACTATACCGCTGTTGTCAATACCCAAATTAGCTGACCCATGGCTTTTGTGGGCAAGTACTTGTCTTTGTCATCTTCTTTTAAAATATGTATGCCGTAACAGGTCTGTAGAAAATATTTTAAAAAAAATTTGAGAATTTTGTGGATTTCGACTGCGAAAAAAAGCCAAGCGAAGCTCCGCAGGATGTTATTTGCAGCGCGCAGAAAGTCTAGGAGTGCCCTCTCGTCGCGTAAAGATGACGGAGAGGAACCGGTGGAACACCTCTTTAGCGTTCATCAGGTCTATGGTTCGGAAAAGAGGTGTAACTGTGTACTTTCGTGATATCACAACGGGCATGCTGACATTGACCACAGAGGCGCCCTTACTCTACGGGAGCCATTTCAACCTAATCCTATTTCATTTAATTGCTGAGGATACTCAAAAAGTAATAACAAGTATATTCAGATTGAAAAATTTTTAAATCAGATAAAATATACAATATTGGGTCAAGCATGACGAAGTTTAATAGTATTTGGGTAACTTTAAAAAATACATACGGTAACATATTATATTTATAAATGAGTGTACCAACAAATCGTTATCGTTCTCAGGTATTAAAATATGTATGCACGTGCTTACTAGCTATTGCAGCTGTTCATAGCTCAGAGAAGGTTGATAAATACATGCACTCTCCATATATATATGTATAATTTTCCATCAGTTTATACTTAGCGATAATTTCCACCTTAATTAGGTTCAGTACACCTCCAGCTGAAGTGTGTCAAATGACACTTCGCACGCATAAGCCTCCGTGGCGCAATTGGCTAGCGCGTTCGGCTGTTAACCGAAAGGTTGGTGGTTCGAGCCCACCCGGGGGCGCGTTTAATTTTTTTAAGTATATTTTTTTTCTCTTTAATTTTTTTTTTGTTTTAATCAACTGCATAGTTTACAGAGCAAAAGTTTGAAAACAAAATCCCTTTTATCTGCTGTTTAGATTTAAATAAAATTAAGGAAATGGCCAAAGTCAAAAATATGTCATCAAATCACAAAATGTGATTGAATTCAATACAATATCGATCCTGCCAGGAGTCGAAGCTGGAATCTTCTGATCCGTAGTCAGACGCGTTATCCATTGCGCCACAGGACCTTTTGGTGATATTAGTACTCGAATTCTGTAACAAATTTGCGGCAGTCCTCGTGTCGATATCCGAAATAATTATGTGATTTTGATATTCAGCTGATCATAACTTTGCATAATAGACGTAAAGTGTGCGATTAAAAAGTGATGTCTGATGAACCCCTGCTCCGCATGACTAGAAAAAAGAAAGGAATCGATAAAGGGGTACAAAGTTAAAGTATGATTAATGAGAAAGTGACTTTATTGGGTCATTCTTTGGTTTGAATCACACCACTGCAGTAACGATGGAAATTCCTTCTTGACCGGAGTGTATTTATCCATTCGCATAGGGGCATTCACTCGCCCGACCATATTTTGTGTAAGAGTTTTTACATGCTTCGATTGATAGAAATATTGTAATTAAATGAAATTCATTAATTGAGGGGCCCAGAAGCAAAGGGATGTAAGTGGTTTTTCCACAGAAATCGAGTTCAGTGCACAATCACATTAAACACACAATTTTATTTTGTAGCAAAGGGATATACATGAAATTCCTTTTTAGTAGATACATCTGTTCGCTGAAAGAAAAAGTTCTTAGTAATATCTTCAACATACTTGGTGCAATTTTTTACAGAACTTAAGCTTTGAACCTCCCTGCAAAAAATCGTGCGACTAATCTCTAAAGAGAGCGATCCGCGATTAATCCCTTTAGTCTACAGTTGGCTATAATTCAATATACATAACTAAATTTTTATTTGTGTAGCATGCTTATAGGGGTGTAAGTCAGTTTCAGTTTTTGTAGCATACTTATAGGAGTTAAAAGTACCCGTTTGGGTAAAAAGCGGATTAGTCCTTTCGTACCCGTTCGGGTATAAATGGGTACAATTGGTCTCTCCATAGGACATGCTCAAACAAATTTGAACAGTTCAACCCATACAAAGTGATCAAAACTGGTATTAGTCACATCCTCCTTTGTGCCTCGCCCCGGATTGATCTTAGACTAATCGCATTTTTTGCAGAGCTGTTTTTCGCACCAATTTGCTTCTCACCGCCTCAAATAATACACCAATGTTTCTTCCCCGCCCCTTATATAATTCCATTTAATAGGGGAAAAAATAAAGCATTTAAAAAATACATTTAATAAAAAAGATTTCGTTCAGAAGCAACACTGACTCCCCGACGGGGAATTGAACCCCGGTCTCCCGCGTGACAGGCGGGGATACTAACCACTATACTATCGAGGACGTTAATAGTTTCGTGCCAAAAGGTGTATTTGTGCGCTATTTCTGACATTCATAAAGCCATTACTAAAATTCAACACATTTTCTAAATTTACCACAAAATCCCCACCAAAAGGTGAAAAAATTTTAGGAAGAGCTGCCATATCAAAATATTAAAAGCAATTAAAAAAACCTACTAATGCAATAAACGTTGCAACTTGCACGAAAAACAAATTGTTACAGACTTTCGCCACGGCATCGTAATGAATTGATTTTGGCAGACTCCTAATATATGCTCCCTTGAAAAAATGTTCACTCCCGTCGAAATTATTTGGATATTTTGTCCTCACACATCTTTTTTCGATATATGTCTTGTGATATTACGAAAAAAAGAAAAATCAGCAAATTTCAATTTGCGAAATCATCCCTGAGAAATCAATTCTGTTGTAGTAGGGATATGATATTAGTTAACTATTCACTTTGACAATTTGAGAATCAATTCAAACTACGCCTGATTATACATGAAGCATTTATTCCCCGAAAAATGGCAACAGAAACTGATAAGAGTTTTATAGTTGAAGGGTTTTTAAAGTTTAGCGTTCGTAAAAATATAAAAAAAAACAATACTCTTCGGGCTTTAGTTGAGGGTGCAGATAAGCTTGTACTCACTCGTAACGTCAGTGGATCGCCTGTTTTTATTCCTTGCTCAATCGTCACTAGAGGCCCGGTCGAATAGCGAATATCCGGATCTCCATCTCTAGTGAACACGAACTTCGTGATGTTTACAAGAATTTAACTTTCCAGTTATTATCGAATTACGATTATGAATACAACCTGAAGAAACATAAACATTTCTAGGCTTATCTTTAACGATACAAAGGACACTGAATTAAAAATGGTGTGCAATTTTTAAAAATTTTACTACTGTTTCAAATAAGTATCTATCTATTGATCTAGATTTTTTATGAAAACGAACCCAAGGAAGCTGTGGTTTTGGTAATAAATAAATGATATTCCATTTATTTCTTAAAAAACAGTGACCGCGGCCCTAGTATGTATTTTAAAAAGCCAAAAATGTGTTTCTTTTTTTCATTTCACAAAGTCGCAATTGAAACCAAATTGCAAGGCGAATACGGCGAACTATTTAAACTATTTCGAAAGTATCAAAATTGCTTGATTGATACTCAGACAATGCGAAGGTAAAATTTGATACAGGAACCAAACTCAATGTTGGTTTGAAAAAGCAGCTTAAGTTATTCAAAATAAATTTTGTGCTCCTAAAATTGACATTGGCTGTTATTACCGCAACAAAGACTTACTTACAATTCCTACTCGAATTCCCCACCGTTTGTGTCCACGGCTTAGATTTTGTTTCTTATTTTCATGGATGCAAAATCTGTTTCAAAATTAAAAATTTGTATTAAACTTCTTTTTCTTCTTTTTATGGCGCGATATACAACAGGTATATCATCATAAACCTCCTAAGAGATTTTTGCGCCAAGCTTCTCTTCCAATTTGTGGTGTGCCGATTTGAATTTTCCCTACAAATTGGTTGGACCTACAGTTTTTTGCCGACTCCGAACGGCATCTACAAAGGAGACGAATTTTTGCTGAGAAGCCTGTCATGGCAGAAATACACTCGGAGAGATTGCCAAACCACTGCCGAGGGGCGACCCCGTTTTGAAAAACTTTTTTTCAAATCACTTTTGATGTTACCTGTACCAGGGCTCGAACCCTGGACCTTCGGTGTGGTAGGCCGGCAACACTACCTCCACACCACGGCGGCCGCCACTTAAACTTACACATTTGAAAAAAAAAACTAGTCGTTCCATCTTTCAATTGAACTAAATCACCCAACTCTACTCCGTATATAATAGAAAAACGCTGGCAACATTTTAGTTTATGTTTTCACCTTTTAAAAAATCACCAAGGTGAAAATGTCAACTATGGTGACTTTATCTAGCAACAAGCAGGGTTGATGAATACCTGCAGTTCATACCAGTTCCCACTGTTTAAATTAGGCTATTGTCAAGCCATCTTCACCGTCCTCGATAGTATAGTGGTTAGTATCCCCGCCTGTCACGCGGGAGACCGGGGTTCAATTCCCCGTCGGGGAGTATATAACCTGTAATGGGTTCCCTTTTTTATAATTTTTCAGTTGCTTTATAAAATCGATTTAAAACTGAATGATGTCTTAGTGATCTTTATATTAAAAATGTTATGTTAAGTTTTTTGCCCCTGCTCCTATTAATGTACTTGATTATCTGAAAGACATGCTGATAGAACTTCAATAACACCATTTGAGTATTCTACAACTAATACTTTTAGATGGAATTAGACATTTTTAAATACAATATCTGTTACAAAAGTACTTCAGTAAGACTCCTCTTTAGGGAGTAAATGAACGTTAAGATTCCCTCAGTGAAAAGTTGGTTAAAAATTTTACAGATACTTACTTACTAAAATAGATCTTAAAACTCTCATCTTGTTTGGCGGCCTTTTGGCCCTGCTAACTGTCGCCAATTGGAAACACCACGGAATCGACAGTCGGCCTACCCTTGGTCCTTCTAACATAGTAGTGTGCTCCCTCTTCCTCTACCTTCATCGGCGTGTGCAGATAAATATCTTCCGGAGTGGCATCTTTTTTCATTCGCACAACATTGCCTAGCCAGCGAACGCACTGGGTTGTAATTTTACTGGTCAAATTCAGACCAACCCAATTTGTGGTCCATTATCAAAGGTTGTGTTTAAGAAAGGTATTTGTTTTCCAATCAATTTCGTATTGTTGGCTTAGCGAATTTGTGGAAGTGCTTAATTTGGACCAACATATGCTATAAAAAATATTTACTCCTAATGAACTTTTGGTTAGGTTAAAATATATTAAAGGACCACGTTACGTATTTCTCAAATATTCGCTTCGTTAATCCACTTAGAAATAGGTTAGTTTTTGATTTGGTAATTTTATCTATCGAATAATTGTATTCAGCCGAAAGCCTATGCCGCTAGCGCTGCTTTATTGTTAAATAATTTATATTATCATACAACTTTTTTAAAAATAAAATAAAAATAAAAACAAAGTAATCATTGTATGTCAACATAACTTTTGATTAAAATTTAGAACTCCAAATATGTTTGGGTCCCTGAATAATAGACTCGTTTAGTACTAACATTTTTCAGCTGGTGCTCTTCGATGTGCTGCTTCTTTTATTACACATTTGACACATACTTAAAGCAAGCCTCCGTGGCGCAATTGGCTAGCGCGTTCGGCTGTTAACCGAAAGGTTGGTGGTTCGAGCCCACCCGGGGGCGCGCAATTTTTTTGTAATTTATTTATAAGAAAATAATTTTTTTATTTTGCTGTCAGATTCCATATAAGATCCTAGTAGAGAAGTCATTTTGCAATTCAGTTTCTTTCATGAAATTAGATAAAAATACAATTAAATCAAGCAAGAATTAGAAAAAATAAAACATATTTAGTAAAAAACCTAGTACCGAAATTTTTCAGATGTGTCCTTTTTGTTTTATTTCGTTTAGGCTTATCTTTAACAAATAAAATATGTATACGCGCCCCCGGGTGGGCTCGAACCACCAACCTTTCGGTTAACAGCCGAACGCGCTAGCCAATTGCGCCACGGAGGCGTACAATTTAATGTAGACAAAGATCTAACTGCACAAGGTCGTTTAAATTACCAATGCGTCTGAGCTGCAATGAGGAGGAAAAATTCTTAACATGAATAGGAATTTGTTACCAAACATTATTACAAGTGTTTTATTTACTCTCAGTTCCTACCAGAGGATAGATTTCACCCCTGTGGCTACTTCTCCGTTATTAGGCGAATCCTCTGAAGTGCTCTTGGAAACACAGCTATTCGTCAGTCCGTCGTAAAATGTATATACATCGACTGAAATACGGAAGAACTCCTTCTGCTCTTGGGCTGCTCTGGCGCATAGTGGTCAACTATACTATTGATAGTTCAGGTCTCATTTTCCCTTCGGAATTTATTTGATGAGCCATTTCTGAGTTTGAGTTTTCTAGCCAGTGTATACAGTAGGTTGAGTTTCCCTTTAGGCTTTAGAATGAGACGCTATAGATTTTTCTAGTGTTTGTCTAGAGTCACAGTGGGCGAAAAGATAATGTAGAGTAGAGGGCTTCTTTTTCCTTGGGATAAGAATGAGATGTACTCTTAAGCTTGATAAAGATCTCTCCTCAGGTTTGGACCCCTTTCTTGTTGGTGTAACTTATGTCTCTGGTTCCTCTGCGGTCTTCAGACTGTTTTATTACATTTAACTTGAGTTTCTTCTGCAAATTGTTACATTTATTTTTTGAAAAAAATATAAGTAGTGTTATAATATTTAAGTAATACTCAAACTCTTTCTAGCTTCCATTTCTTCTTCTTTTTCCTCTTTGCTCTTCTTGCATTTGTTTTCAACTTGATTCTTGTTGCTTTTACTGCTGCTGTAGCCAGTTTATTTCTGCGCGCTTTGCCATCTCAACTCGTTGCACTCCCAGCCCCAGCTGTCGTATAATGCCGGCCTTTCACACCTTCGCCCACCATTCTCTTGCAATCTAATACTTTTTGCTTTAGTCGCTTGTTTGTTTTCGTGCAGCAGTTTTCGGTTTTCTTCATTCGCTTTGCCATTTTCTCGTAATTTATCGTTTACTAAAAACCCTCTAAAGTACTCACACTCCACTAGATATACAAAACCAGGCGCTCACCTAAAAAATTATGTCAGAGGGGTATTTGAATGAAAAAATTTTTAATTCATCAAAAACAAAACCAAGAATCTTTTTGAAAAGAATATTTATAAAAACAAAAGGTTTGTCAAGGTAGTGGAAGAGGCCGAGGTAAGGTAGTGGCAGAGGTTAAACTAGAGCCACAGGTAGGGGTAGAGGAAGAGGTAGAAGAAGAGGTAGAGGTAGAGGTGGAAGTAGAGGTAGAGGTACAGCTAGAGGTAGAGGTAGAGGTACAGGTAGAGGTAGAGCTAGAGGTCGAGGTAGAGGTAAAGGTAGATGTACCTACTTGGGTAGTTATGTGGAATAGGGCTCACTTCAGCACCTATTTCCTTGGAAAATGTTGTCCTAAAAGGGACTGCAAGTAAAGCTGGCATCGAGATAGATATAATGGTAGTAGAGAAGGGAGAAATGGTTCGTTGAGATAGGGGTAGATGAGGACGTAGAGGTAGAGCTCTAGGGGAAACTGCAAACGAAAGGAAACGGTCAAAATGTGGTCCAGGTGTGAGCTTAGAAAACATTTTTACGGTATGAGTTTATTATCAAGCAGTGGTTTGTAGGTCGACATGCGAACCCCTCTTTGAGATATCGACCTAAATGTGGACCAGGTTGTATCCTACCGCTTGTTAGTTCCACTTAACTACTGCGAGAGGCTCCAATGCATTGAAAAGTTGTGCTGTTATCAAATAATTTACTTCGCTTCCTTCTTCTCATTGGCTCCAGTTATTTAGATTTCGGCAGAGGTTAAACCCCATAGCACAGCTAACCCCATTCGATGCGCTCTTGCATACAACACAGGCAACTAAAATTGCAAGAACAACTGGTACCAAAACATTGACAACGGCTACAATAGCAGCAACAACAATCTCCAACTAAATCGTCTTCTATTCATTCACCATGTGCAGGCTGCAGCAAAAGTACACAGTAATAACTCGCTCTTCTACCCACCCACTTCTACACACTAGCGATTCTCTATTAATTTTTCGCAATGCATCCAACATCGTTTAGCCGACGCTTTTTACTCGCTTCTTGTTTGGTACTTTCGTACTTATATGCACTTTGTTGTCGTTGTTGTTGTTTTTTATGTTGATATTCAACTTATTAGCGTTTCGTTTTGTTGGTTGATTTTTGTTTTCTTTTTGCATGCAATTCAGTTTCAGTTTTCAATTTTGGATTTTCAATTTCAGTTTCAGTAGCGTCGATGCGTTTAGTCTCTCGTCGACATTGAGAGTGACAAGAAGTTAGTTGCGTTTCTAACAATTCCCCAATTCATTGTACATACTACGTTAATTGAAACGCTGCTGGCGTGTGCCAGTCAGTTAGTTAAGTGAAACAGAAAAGGTCATGGAGTCGCTTGGTCTGTCGTTAAGGCGTGTATAATAATTAAAGTTTTTTTTTTTTTGTTAAATGCGTTTAAACAATGTTTGCTCTAACGTTAATTGACGCGTTGTTGTTAGAAGAATTCATAAACCTGGCTAATGAATTGAAAAATTAACAATAACAAAAGCTACAGAAACAAAATTCAAAAATTATTCCAAAATGGCGCAAAATAAGCAAATCAAACAATAAAGTGAAAAAGTCAGCTAAGCGAATAATATTTGCAAGCATACAAATTTGGGAGGTAAAGTAAAAAAAAAACAATTGAGGCAATTCGGTTAAAGTTCAGTTTACGGTGACATAGATATAACCATAACGCCATAGTTTTCGCCATACCATAGAGAACCGGTTGGATTTTTGAGAAAAAAAAACAAGCAGAGAAAAATATAAGCGCTTACAATTTCACATTTATTACGCCAATTTTTCAATTTAAAAGAAATTTTCATTTTGTTATTTTATTCATAAGTCGCTAAGTGTTTACCCAAAAAAAATCAGCTATAAGTTGAAAAATTTTGGTCGAAATGATAATAATAATAATTTATTGTTACACTTATGAAAATATCGTTTTGGTAAAATTTTTAAGCATTTTGCGCTATGGTATATTTTGAAGATACTTGTCTTAGAACCTAATAACCCTCCAACGGGTTTAGAAAAATATATATGTATTAGCGTACACAAAAAATTACTGGCTGAGAACATTTTTTTTTTTCAATCAAAAATTTCTATTGAAAATGTGAATAAGTTGCTTAAAATCTAAGCTGTTAAATGTATGGTGGGCAAATTTTTTCGGAAGCATTTAGCGACTTATGAATAAAAAAATAAAATACAATTTTTTTTTCAATATTTTAAATTTTGCTTTGAAAATCACAATGTGAATTTGCCGCTTGTAAGATACCAAATAAAATTATGAGGGCTTGTAATTTTTTCTGCCTGCTTTTTTTTATTGATTTCTCATGAAAATAATTTTCAAAACAAACAGCAATAATTTATCCAGCAGCGAAGCGAGTATTAAAATAGTTGAAAACTTTTCACTTTAATAAAATTGAATTTCGAAGCATCTAAAATAGCATTCCAAAACTGACTCGAAAAGTCTCTCAAATTTTTGACATAAGCTTTGAATTATTTTTTTTTATGAATTTTGAAGTATCGTATATTTTGCATAGGGCTCTAAATTTTTATTAAGTATTGAAATTGACATTTAGAAATAATTAAGAAATGGAACTTTCAAGTTAAAAGCTGATACTCATTTCTCCAATATTTATAGAGTGTTCTCTTATCTCTACGTATAATAAAATTGTAACATCTGTACATTACAGATATTCAAGAAAAAATTGATAGGAGGAATCATTACTAAGCCAATAAAAACCAAAGCAACAGGTTTTAGAATTTTAGTCTGTATGTCTCTTTGTTTGAGCGCGCATCACTCAAAAGCTGCTGCATAGAATTTAATGCAACTTTCACCGTTGTATTCCTTATTATATTTATAGCTGAAACGGTTTCGGGGTTATCGCCCAAAATGTGGCCCAGAGTGGCCCAAAATGTGTTAGTACAATATGGATATCAAACGAAAGGTGCTTATGAGTGCGATGTGATTAAGTTTCATATCTCAACTCTTTTCTGAGATTAATTAAATCAAACTCAGTCTATTGTAAGCAGACATGTTAAATTTGATTAGTAATTAGTAATCAAATAATTATACGGCTTTTTTAATAAGTAATGATTATTTTAAATGTTTTGCAAGAAAATGCTATTATTAATTAATTACGATTAGAAAAAAATTTTAATTAAAATAAAAACAAACTTGTTTTCATTACTTTCGATTATTTTAAATTTTTTTTTTATTATTTTTGATTTTTTCAGTCTTGTTGATGTGTATATATATGTGGTTCCACAACCATACTGAAAAAAATTAAAAATAATAAAAAAAAATTTAAAGTAATCAAAACCAGTTATTTTTTACTATTTTTTTAATTAATTGGAAAATAATCATTAAAAATTTAAAGTAATTGGTACTCAATCATTAAATACATTCTCAAGAAAGTAACTAACTTATTATTTTCGATTTTTTTAATAATCGTAAAAAATCATGATTTTTTTTGATTATTTTTTATTTAATTGAAAAATAATCATTAAAAATTTAAAGTAATTGGTAATCAATCATTAAATACATTCTCAAGAAAGTAACTAACTTATTATTTTCGATTTTTTTTTTAATAATCGTAAAAAATCATATTTTTTTGATTATTTTTTATTTAATTGGAAAATAATCATTAAAAATTTAAAGTAATTGGTAATCAATCATTAAATACATTCTCAAGAAAGTAACTAACTTGTTATTTTCGATTTTTTTTAATAATCGTAAAAAATCATGATTTTTTTTGATTATATTTTATTTAATTGGAAAATAATCATTAAAAATTTAAAGTAATTGGTAATCAATCATTAAATACATTCTCAAGAAAGTAACTAACTTATTATTTTCGATATTTTTTTTAATAATCGTAAAAAATCATATTTTTTTTGATTATTTTTTAATTAATTGGAAAATAATCATTAAAAATTTAAAGTAATTGGTAATCAATCATTAAATACATTCTCAAGAAAGTAACTAACTTATTATTTTCGATTTTTTTTTTAATAATCGGATAAAATCATATTTTTTTGATTATTTTTTATTTAATTGGAAAATAATCATTAAAAATTTAAAGTAATTGGTAATCAATCATTAAATACATTCTCAAGAAAGTAACTAACTTGTTATTTTCGATTTTTTTTAATAATCGTAAAAAATCATGATTTTTTTTGATTATATTTTATTTAATTGGAAAATAATCATTAAAAATTTAAAGTAATTGGTAATCAATCATTAAATACATTCTCAAGAAAGTAACTAACTTATTATTTTCGATATTTTTTTTAATAATCGTAAAAAATCATATTTTTTTTGATTATTTTTTAATTAATTGGAAAATAATCATTAAAAATTTAAAGTAATTGGTAATCAATCATTAAATACATTCTCAAGAAAGTAACTAACTTGTTATTTTCGATTTTTTTTAATAATCGTAAAAAATCATGATTTTTTTTGATTATATTTTATTTAATTGGAAAATAATCATTAAAAATTTAAAGTAATTGGTAATCAATCATTAAATACATTCTCAAGAAAGTAACTAACTTATTATTTTCGATATTTTTTTTAATAATCGTAAAAAATCATATTTTTTTTGATTATTTTTTAATTAATTGGAAAATAATCATTAAAAATTTAAAGTAATTGGTAATCAATCATTAAATATATTCTCAAGAAAGTAATTAATTGGTTATTTTCGATTTTTTTTTAATAATCGTACAAAATTATGATTTTTTTTTTTGATTATTTTTTAATTAATTGGATTAATAATAATAAATATATTCTCAAGAAAGTAATTAATCAAACCGGTAATCATTACGATTAGTAATCATTATTTAACAGGTCTGATTTTAAGATCTAAAAATGTAAAAAATTTCTTTGAATTACAGTTGCAAGCGCTTTCCTTACTTCTTTATAACAATAATAGTTGGCGGGTTATACCTCCGTTTAACATCGAACTTTTCTTCGAATTTGTGGTGTACTGCTTTTAACTTTTTTCTCTATGTTTTCTGACCTCTGAAAAAATTAAAAAAAAATGTTGTTTGAATTTTATAAATTTATTTTCCTTAACTGAAAACAAAGGAGCTAAAATCTTAACAATTCACCAATAAGAATTAAAAAAAAAGTTATGTAAAAAATCTTTCCCACAACTCGCTTAACTCCTAACAAAATATCTAAAAAATAATCAAAACAGTAAAAGTACATTTATGCGCAAATTAATGAAACATAAAAAACTGCATCAAACACAGGAAGCTCGCACTCGCAAGTAATTGACAACTTCAGAGGTATGTATGCTCAAGTGTTTTTGTTTTTTTTTTTTTATTGTGGTTAAAAAAAATAACATAAACAATACAATTAAATATAGAACAATATGCAAATAGCTATTACAGCAACACTAAACAAAATGCTTTATGCAAAGCAATAACAACAACAAAAACAACGACACCAAATTTCCAAAAAAAATAAAAAATAGAAGCAACAACAATTGTGTCATGCATATATAATTTACCGGCCTATTTTGTTGTATATATGTGTATATGCAAAATTACCTATTATCGGCAGCGAAGGCGTGTCTGTTCAATTTCTTTGTATGCGCTATGGCGTATACGCAACCTAAAGCTTTCATGCAACTAGAGCAGCAGTGTTGGAACTAGCGAGTAGAAAAATCGTAGTAGAAAACACTGTTACTAAGAAACTAATCTATACAATAATACATTGTCTGTACATCTAATATTTCTTTGAAAAAATGACTGATAGCGACGTAGAGAATGTTGTAGAGTTCATCTGAACCACTTTTAGAATTTTTTTTGTCTGTTTGAACTTAAGGATCACGGAAACTAAGAAATGAATTTTTCTGAGACTTTCACTGCTGAGCAGCATGTAACTTAGGACGTGTGCAAAACTATTTCTTATCAAAATCGCTTTATAAACCAAAAAGATATACGTATTTAAAGTGAGGTACCTAGTGGAAAAATTTCCATGCAAATAGATTTATATGAAGCAAAATGCACTGTGTTTCTCTTGTTTACTTTTTTGTCCATTTCATCTAAATTGAAAGTCAATTTCGAGTATAGATACAGTGGCGTAGCAAAAAAACTACGAATTCAATTTTTTTAAATTTATCCATCCACACGTCTTTAATAAAATTCTGGGAAAGTTGTGTCTGCACACGAGCGACCTGGGTACTCGTATTGGTATTTATGTAGTAAATTTCTAAAATCGAAATAAAATTTTGTTGTTGTTGTAGTTCAACAGAAATTTTATTGTGAGTATACAAATTCATTTTCCTGCATTCCGGCTTAATCGCCTATTTAATATAATTTCTTATGGGGAGGGGAATAATTTTTAAAATTCAATGCCTACGAGTATTAAAAAAATATTAACTGAGTATAGGCAATGTGCAACTGTGCTTTAAACGATAAACATTTTGAAAGCAAAAGTGAGGTAATGGGAAAAAATAGGCCGCTTCGCTTGGATACTTAGCCCAAGCGAAGTTGACTGTTTTTTGTTTTTTGGGAGGAACATTTTAAAAATGCTGATTTTTTCCTACTTTAAACCATAAGGTTATTAGGTATCGAAGCATGAAGATGTTAAAAAATTTACAGTTTTTCAATAATATATTTTAATTCCTACGAGAATATCACAATTACATAATGTTTTTACCTATAAAATCGCAGTAGGGCATAAAAAAAAATGTAGTGACATGTTAGCTTGATAAAAGAGGTAGCTTTATAAAAGTACTAAATCTACTACTATTGTAGAAAAGTTTTATACCTATAGCACAGTCACCTAGCGTATAATTTCCACATGCTCGCGGAATAAATGCATTACACTTACAATCGAATTTTGCATATTTGTATGTTTTGTAGTTGGAATATTCGCATATTAAGTGTTGTAGACGGCTACATAATTTATTTATTTGACCTCATGAGAGCGCATAAATAATTGAGATTAGGGGTGCATACGAATGAAATAAAACGAGGCATTTATGTATGTGTGTTTGTATGGGTTTGTGTATTATGCCCTCTGACTTTAAAATGTACTATGGATCAAGCGATTGTTTTCGATAGTCAAAACAAAATTCATAAATCGTTAAAACTCAAACTTTCAATTTGTTTAGGAAGAATTTTTAGAAAATTTTTGAGTGTGCAGTTTTATAGCTCATTATAATGTGCAAGCAAGAAGTACCTCAAAATTTCTCCTGAATTTTAAGCATTTTTTTTGGCAAGGGTGTTCGGTATTTTTCCATAAAAAATTAATTTTCCTTCATGCGTTGTATGGAAGAAATCCTTCAACACCTTTGACGAAAAAAATTCTCAAAATTCAGGGAAGTTGTTGAGCGAGTTTTCACTTGCACAATGTTATGCTAAAATTGATTGGTCTACAAAACGGCGTACTGAAAATTTTTTTTTTTTAGAAATACTGCCAAAAAGCTGCAGATATGGTCGTTTATTGTTTTTTTTTTAAGTTGAATTGACTTTCATGAACTTCGTGTAAACTTTGGAATTTTTTTAATGTGGATTCTATTATAGAATTCGCTATATTTTAAATGAAAATTATTAAAATCACAGCAAAAATAACCATTTTAATTTCACTACTATTATATTGAATGCAACTGCTTGAAAGAAGATCCAACATTTTGTTTTTAATTATTTATTTTAATTACAAGTGTTGCACTTTGACCACAAAAGCAGCTTTGATGGCTCATAGTGCGTTGCTGAGACTAGCAAGTGAGCCTTCTCTTACCTATCTTTTATCAATGTATTGTTATGAATAGTGGTAGGTTTAGGAAATGTTGAAAATTGTGCGCTCAGCTATCGGCAGATAGGCTAAGTGTAAACTTGGATAGTTGTATTTTTTTTTTGTGAATTCAACAGATGCTCGTGGAAATGTCAAATATTGATGTCTAAACGCTGCTTGGGTTATGCAATTAAGACGAAATTAGTGCTTTCGTTACAGAAAATCTCACGCTGGTAAAAATATTTTTACGTTTCTCCGGAAATTTTGTTTAAAAAGGAGGAAAAAAAATTTAATAGTTTCTCAAAAATAAAAAAAAATTTGGGGATCGCATTTAAACTTGCAATCTTCGAAAACTTATATGGAAAAGCATTTTGCTTGCATGGTAACGAAGTAAGTGGTCAGTTTAAGTAAGTAAGAGCTCAACAGTATCCACATAGAAGTTGAATTAAGTCTTCCCGTGTAGGTTGCCTATAATTATATTACATTCATTATAATACACTGTGTAACAAAGTAAAAAATAAATTTGAGAAATTCTTTTTCGTTGCTTACATTATGAAAAGGGGTTTTCAGACCCTTACTGCAGTCTTTAAGGGGAGTATTCAAATTTCTAAGCATATATGTTTAACAGAAAAATAAATATTTCATGCTTGAAAACCCGGCCACGCTACGCTGTGTCTCAGAACTAATAATAGACTTATTTACATTGCTTATTGTAGCAATCGTACCAACACAAAAAAAAAAATGTAAAAAAAAATAAAAAAACATCTTGGGCAACCTTGGTCCACATATTGGCTAATAACTCCAAAACCGGTCGAGTTATCGAAATGAGTAATATCTTAAATTGTAAGTTAGATGTCTAGTAATGCTACGGTGAAAGTTGCATTCAATTATATCTAACACTTTTTCAGTGATGCGCGCGCAAACATACATACAGACAGACATAAATTCTTAAAACTGTTGCTTTGGATTCTATTGGCTTAATTATGATAACTGCTATCAATTTTTCTTTGATATCTGCCTCCTCCACAAAGCTCAAGATAATTTTGAAGCTTCCAGAGTACACTTCCTTAAAGAATAAAATTCGCTTCCAGATTTTTGCTCACTGCTTTGGGGTGGTAAAAATAAAAATATTAAAAATATTGCAAGGTGAAGTTTATGGTTGAATTTCGAAAGCGGGTCTTATGCAATACTTAGACCTGAGTGTAACTTATTTATGTGGGCTGAAGTGGTGTTCTTGTACTCTCCAAGCAATCTCAAGCACATCCGGCTGCATCCCGTCATTCTGCATACCGTCTTTGACAGGTTAGGAATTTATAAGGCTACCGCATACCCAAATATTAATTTATGTCAGATAAAAAAAGTCCAGACAGCTTACTAAAATAAATCATGCTTAGAATATCACCGCAAGCAAATTTGCGCATACACGTATAAATTACAAAAATCATGTTTTAAGAATATAAACAAACAAAACAAGAATAAAAAAGAAATTTTTTGAAAAAGTAAATCCAAAGAATTTAACAAAAATTACATAAATTGGAATTGGAAGCACACACCGGCAAATTGCAAATAAATTAACAGCAATAAATCAGCGATACAAGACGATTACAGATATATGTATGCATGAGGAGTAAAGGAACAAGCAGAGAAATAACAAGAAAAAAAAATAAAAATAAAAATATTGAAATTCTAAAATTACCCAACAAAGCCAAAAACACACAAAATTCCAATGCATTAAAAATCACCAAAATACATGCAACTCCAGCATGTGCGCTAGCTTGCAAATTGAGAGTGAAAGACAGCGCGTGCGAAAGAGAGAAAGAACGAGATCGTTGAAGGCATCAAACGTAATGTTTGCTAAACACAAAAATTCAACAAAAAAAGCTAAATTGCTTAGCCAGAGGCTATTGCGTGCACTCATACGTACAAATATATTCACAAAAAAGGGCAAAAAGCAGCAGAGCGTTAATAAATGCAGGGAATAAAACACATACAGTTGTGTTCAATATAATAGTAGTGAAATTACAATGGATAAGAAAAAGCTGTGATTTTAATCATTTTCATTTAAAATAAGGCGAATTGCATAACAGAAACCACATAAAAATAACCCAATATACACACAAAGTTAAGAAATTTAATTTAACTTTAAAAAATGGCCATCAAAGTGCAAATTAAAAGTACCTCAAAACTTCCGCTGAATTTTTTGAATTTTTTTTGTCAAGGATATTGGATATTTTTTTCCATAAAAAATAAATTTTTCTTCATGCTTTGTATGGAAGAAATCACTCAATAGTCTTGATAAAAAAAATTCTGAAAATTCAGTGAAATTTTTAAGCGAGTTCAAACTTGCACTAAAATTTATTGGTCTACAAAACTGCGTACTCAAAAATTTTCTAGAAATTCTGCGAAAAAATTTGAAGATTTTGTTAGCCATTTTTAAAAGTTTAATTAATGTTTCTAAGCTTTGTGTTAACTTTGAAATTCCTTTTTATGTGTGGCTATATTTTAAACGTAGATTAATAAAATCACAGCTTCTTCGTATTTCTACTACTATTATACTGAACACAACTGTATGTAGATATGTACATAATACAAAAATTCCAGCAAAATATTTGCAACAACAAAATTAAATAAGAGCTTAACAAATCTGCAGTGAGGAGCTGAAGTTGCCGGCTAAGCTGGTAGCAGATAGACGAGCAATCAAGCAAATGCATATATATAAAATTCGTTCAGTGTAGGTAGTAATGATAATTTGTTGGAGGAGGCCGCTTAGAGGTTCACAAGTCTGAAATTTTTTTAATAATTACTTACATAATTGGTCCTTAAGCATTTAAACTGGTTTGGTTGTCCAAGGGATCGCAAATCCTGCTCTACTTGTCACTTCCATTTCGTGCTTCTATAAATACCTTGCAAGAAGCTTGATCTAACTAACGTTAATGCTGGATTTCATGTGCTGAACTACTCGTAAAAGTTCATCAGTAACTCTCTTCAATAACTTGTCTCTTGAAACAATGCCTAAAGCACCATAGATGATGGTCACGCACCAACCGCGTAAATGTTGGAACCATCGCCCATCCCGCGATCATTTTCGTATTGCTCGAGGATGGCGTCTCATATGTATTCTATTGCGCCTGTCGCCAGGTTTTTGTTTTGGCTCTGATTGTGGTATCTCCAAGCTGCGGTTTTGTTTCTACACTTCTGCGTCGCCCAATTTTTCCTAGGATGTTCGCTACCGCCTGTAATTTAGCCGACACTTTATTCGACCCCTGGTGCTCCTCGCTCCAACTGGAGCATTTGAAGATTGTGTGTTCAGCATCGTCTTCATCTAATTCTCCATATACGCATTTCAGATCTTCGACTTTTCTCATTCCATATAAGTAGTTTTTGAAGAAGCACGGCCCAGAGAGCATCTGGGCAAAGTTTCTAGTGCACCATACATTAAAGTCTGTGATTAGCCTTGCTGTCTGTGCTTCTACCACGCTGATCACTTTTTCAGCGCTCTTGTCAAATTATAAACATTTTATGAGCTCTTCCGCTGTTTGCTTTTTTACTTTCCATAATCTTCTTCTTTGCAGCGTTTTTAGGTCTATGGGAAGCGTTCGGGTGATAACCTGCGCTTCTCGTCTTGAACAGCTCCATAAGCAGAGGTTACTCTCAAACCTGTTTTTTCTCAAGTTAGTCTGCCCATAGCTCGGTACCGTGTCCATCAGTAGCTTTCTTTTGCTTTCTTTAGGTTCTCCAATGCTTGCCATCAGCTGTCGAAGTTGTAATAGTTAGTTCTTTTCCAGCATTAAGTTAACTCGCACGATAGGGATTCACCTTCTCTAAAGCTTCGTTTGTGTATGAAGGGCTTGGAGACGTCCCTCTCAAACCTGATGGACCAGTTAGCATTGCTCATCGACATTTGTTTGTATAAGCTTTGAAGGGAAGTCAAATTTAGACATCGTAGTATATAGTTAGTTCGTTTTTGCGCTGTCAAAAGTTGCATTGAAGTCGACAGCATGGGTCTTCTGTAGGATTTAGCGTATCGTGAAGATCTGGTCTTAAGGAAACCTGCCAGCACTGCAATCACTCTTATAAGTTTCAATGAGTTTTTGGAGGTTGTGCAAAAGTATTACGCTCAATACGTAATAGACATCATGTTAGGGGTCTCTAACTGAACCCCCCTCCCAACTAATTTCGTATACCACCCATGCACTTTCATTGTGTTTTTGTGCATCTTTGAATCAATTGTAATGCGGTGTATTGCATTTGTCGCTGCATCAGCATTCCCGTGCTAGTCGGTCTGTAGGCCTTTCGAAAACTTGTTCTAACTTGTTGTGCCATTATTCGGTTTGTTTTTATGGTTTAGTGACTTTTTTCGTTTATTTTTTTGACTTTTCAATGTCCACCTTGTTCTTTTGCTCTCACTTGTTTTGCTCATGTAGCGAATCGTGTCGCATCGACTTTCTGTAAAAAAGTGCTTCTTCTGATATTTTTCAGCGAGTTGGGAATGAAGTGCTGGCAGTTGCCTACATAACATTTCTAATTTCTTGTTTGTTGATAGTTGTGTTTATGTAGTCTGATGGAGGAATAGCACATTTAGCTGACTCTTGCTTATAATGCTAATCCAACTCAGAATTTCATAGTAGCCATTTCTCAACCAGTCCTTCCACACTGCAAGCTTTTATATCAAGAAAATTAGCATCGAGCAGATGAGTTGTGCTTTAGCAAATCCACTTATAGTTTTTTCAATAGCAATGCCCGTTACATTGGAAAAAGCTTGTTCGATAAGCAATCCCGGATCGGCTCTGCAAATCACAAAGTACTAAGTTAACAAGCCTCATACTAGTTGAAATGATTTTCACAAACTTAAAGGCTTTAGGAGCGATTAGAGTTCTTATAACGATAATTTTTTTTTCATTCTTTAGGACTTCCGCTGGATGTCTTTGCTGATAATGGTAAAAGGACTTGCTGATTGAGCAGGAATGAAGACACTTCTAGGTCTTCATTTGACCCCATTGATTGACATCAAAGCTCTTAGTCCTCCATTAACGTTCCTTATTCACTAGTCCAATTATATTCCAGCGAACGTGTTTATTTGTCAGTTAGTGTAAGTACGCTTTTCCTTAGAGCAGGCATCCAGAAAATGGCAATAGGCCGCACCTTACCACATATAAACCGGTACCTACTGGAAAATCCAAAAGTACATATACCACACTGTGTGTACGAGGACAACGTGAAAATTGCTGCCCACCCAAAATCAACTACCTTGCGTGCTTTCTCTCTCACTCCATTGCCACTAATTCGACTTTTTCGCGTTTCTCACTTTGCTTGCAATTCGCATCTCTGGAAATATATTTTTTCTTTCGAACTTGTAGGCTTGCTTTTCCTAATACATACAAACGGGCACTTGTTTCTAATAGTTAAAAGCGCTTGGTAGGCGGAGGCGAAAGCAGCAGGAAGCCAAACCAGTCAAACATATCTGGCAGCAGCGGAGAGAGTAACACCAGGCACTATCAATTTTTTATCAGGGACCGTAAACAGATGCAGAGCTAAAACCGCCTATTAAGAAAAAGGTGAAGCGAGTAGCTTGAGATGTTGGCTGATAGGAATAATGGCCGAAAGTTCTTTGGAAACACCGTGCTGATTACGGAAGGTTTGAAGACCGGAGAAAATTTTTGAAGCAACAAAATGGCGATATCTCAACAGAAGAAAGGCGCGTACTTCACTTAAGCTAGTTACTCAATTGTGAGGGATTGATGAACACGATACATCTCCGAGCTTTTCAAATACGGAGATGGAATATTTTTCAGGGAGAGAAAGTCTTTAAACTGCTTATGTGGAATGTTCAAGATATGCAAGAAAAATTTATAGGAGCGATTAATATTGAGCCAATAGAATCCAAAGCAACTGTTTTTAGAATTATTGTTTGTCTGTCTGCATGTTTGAACGCGTTTCACTCAAAAACTGCTGCGTAGAATTGAATGCAAGTTGCATCGTTGCATTACTTAACATCCAACTTACAATTTTAGATATACCATATTACGATAACGCGATCAGTTTTGGAGATATGGACCAATATGTGGACCAGGGTGACCAAAAATATATTAGTACAATATGGGTATCAAATGAAAATTTCTAATAAGTGCTGTAATAAGCGATGTGAAATTTTATTGATATTGAAAAAAAATATTAATTTCGGCCTCTGTCTTGCAATAATGAACTTTAGATGCGCTCGTTTTCGCCATCATCATCATCGCCGTCGGCACCCCTACCGAGCGCCCGCTTTGGACCAAACGATTTAACCGGCAAGAATGTAAAGTGTGTGTGTGCTATGCTATGCGCTAGTCGTTGTTTTTGTAAGTTTATGAATCTATTTTTATGTGCGCCTGAACTTGCTGGTGCATCAAACGCCGCCATTGTGTGCCATGCCAGTGCGAAATGTTTAGAGTGAAGATATATTTTGTTTTTGTTGTCTTTAATTTTGTTTAACGAGTTTTTGTGTTTTTTTACTGTTGTTGTAATAGCTATTTTTTACAATGCTTTAGAGTATTATGAACGCACTTTTTAGCTTAACGCAGCAGGGCTAATACAAGTATTTTTTGTAGTTTTGTTTTGTTGTTTTTTTTTCTGCCAACATTTTCATGTTCAAGAATTCTGCTATAAAAGCGAATGCATTGTCCAAAGTCAATTGCCATTTTTACAGCCATTTTTTATTGCTATCTACTATTTATGTAGGTAAAGACATGTGTATCCAAGTATTTACATATGAGAGTAATCTGGCTTTGAGGTCCAAGTTCAAGTGTGTTAATCTTGTGGTGGTTAGTATGTGTATTTCTATGATGATTTTTTGTCTAAAAGAAAAAGAAGGAAACAACAATTTTAGCATGTTGTTGTAAAATTTATTGTAAGTCGAATTGCTTATGTCTGCCAGCCCTTATAAAAATCGCTAAATCTAATTCGTAATTTGTTTATTGGGCTAATAAATTATTTAAAACTCTTATTTTTGCGTTTTACCCGTTTTTGTTGTTTACAATTTTGTAACAAAAAGAATTGTTTATGGAACAGGATTCACAACAATCCTATTTTTAATGATTTTGGACAAAACAAAATTTTAGAATGAAAGAGGAATAAAAAAAATATTTATTAGGAGTTTGGACCAAAAAAAATAATACAAAAAAAAAAAAAAACGTTAGGAAAAAAGTTTGAAATAAAAAATATTTACGATTTTAGACCAAGAAAAATTTAAATGGAAGAGTATGAAAAAAAATTATTTTACGATTTTCGAGCAAAAAAAAAATTTAGAATGAAAGAGTATTCTAAAAAAATATATTTTGACGATTTTGGACCAAAAAAAATTTTTTAATAAAAAGGATTAAAAAAAATTTAATTTTTTACAATTTTTGGTCAAAAAAAAAATTTTGGAATGAAAGTGCTTTCTAACGGATTTTTTTTTACTAATCCTATTTTTTAACAATTTAGGTAAAAAGATGTGGAATGAAGGAGTATTTTAAAAAAATACTACTCGTACAATTTTGAACCAAAAAAAAAATATAGAATGAAAAAGGATTCTAAAAAATTATATTTTAAGCGATTTTGCGTTATAAAAAATTTTAGAATGAAAACAGTATTTTTTTTAACGATTTAAAAAAAAAATATTTTTTACGGTTGTAAAGCAAACAAAAAATTTTGGAATGAAAGAAGATTCAAAAACATCATTGTTTTTACGACTTTGAACCAAAAAAAGTTGAAAAAAAAAATTTTATTTTACCGATTTTGGACCTACGAAAATTTTGGGGAACCCATATTTTTTACGGTTACTAACCAAAAGATATTTTATAATGATATAGGATTCAAAAAAACACAACTTTTACGGATTTGTACCACAAAAAAAAAATTTTAAATAAAAGGATTCAAAAAAGTCATACCACCCAAGATTTTGGACCAAAAAAAGTTTAAAAAAAAAATTTTATTTTACCGATTTTGGACCTACGAATTTTGGGGAACCCATATTTTTTACGGTTATTAACCAAAAGATATTTTAGAATGATATAGGATTCAAAAAAATACAATTTTTAGGGATTTGTACCCCAAAAAAATTCAAAAAAATTTTATTTTACCGATCTTGGACCTAAACAAATGTTGGG
The DNA here is from genome assembly GCA_949987695.1 of Merzomyia westermanni. Classification (NCBI taxonomy): domain Eukaryota; kingdom Metazoa; phylum Arthropoda; class Insecta; order Diptera; family Tephritidae; genus Merzomyia; species Merzomyia westermanni. The sequence goes on along the minus strand of OX465293.1, from coordinate 9,894,639 downwards.
GAACCTATATTTTTACGGTTATTAACCAAAAGATATTTTATAATGATATAGGATTCAAAAAAATACAACTTTTACGGATTTGTACCACAAAAAAAAATTTTAAGTAAAAGGATTCAAAAGAGTCATACCACCCAAGATTTTGGACCAAAAGAATGTTAATGAAAGAGGATTCAAAAAAATTCTGCTTTTACGGTTTTAAACCAAAAAATAAAAAGAAGGAAAAAGGAATGAAAAAAAATTTTTACCGATTTTGGACCTAAAAAAAATTTTTTTAAAGTACCTGAATAAAATAAGTCTAATGCTGAGCTTTTTCTTACTTTAAAGCTCCAAGCTGCAGAGCTTAGTCTGAGATATCTATAGCTTAATATAGTTAACTAAAATTAAAAGAAGACAACAAATAGCTACACTTTATTCGTTTTTCTTTAAAATAATTATTTTCTCCACAGCACCGAGCTTTTACTGCAATTCCTTTAAAAGTGAGCTTTTGCCTATGAAAGCTCGTTTACTAATTATGTTCTCAAAACTAACATTCTCGCTTAGAATTCGACAATCACTTTTCTAATTGCATATTTACACGAACTATTTTGTAATGGCTACAACATACTTGCCACACAATCAGTTGGCGGATATTTCAGCAAATGGGAGCAATTGGTGCAAAGTGAAATGCATTATGAATGAGTGAATTTGTACAGAAATACTCTTCACATACGAGTACATGCATGCTGAACACTATTTAAAGACTTTTAATCGAGAACAGTAGAAATGAAAAGTTTCCAACATGCAATTAACATGCAAAGTGTGGCAATTAAAAAGGCGGGCATTAAAGAGCAACACGGCAAGGGTGGGTATGTTGTTGGTATGTTTTGTATTGCAGCAAATTGTATCCGCCACAACTTTTGACATTCAACTGCACTTTGAATGAAGTGCTAAAATGACTGGGAAAGTGGTTTTGAAAAAGTATTAGCAGTGTGCCATAAAAGTGTTTGAACTTTAGAAATTGTGCAAGTGGATTTTATTTGAATTTGCAACACGCGCAGTACTAAGCTGTGGCACTTTTTTTGCATTTAAAAAATATTTGTAGTTGAAAGTTATTTCATGACATTTTTTTTACTAAATTTTAATGATTTAACAACTATAACTGACTTTGTTGCTGAAGTATTGTGTTCCTCATATTGCATGTCACATGCAACTCTGCACTCCAAATGTTAACATCTGCTAGTCAAATGTGTTGGCAGCACTATTTTTACAGTAGGTTAGCGTACAGGGTGGCACCAAAAAGAAGCTGAAACTGTTACCTAAATTTATACAATTATTTTTTGTTTAAAAAGAAATGTGGATATATTTTTTATCAGCAAATTAAATTCTGCTACAAATAGGTACAAATTTAAAGTTTGAAAATTTAAAAAAAATTTAAGTGCTGAAATCATATTCGGTTTACTTCCATCCCTACCAATATAATAAATGTGAATGCAAGTTTATTTGTTACACTTTCACGCTAAACCCACCTCACCGATCGTCATGAAACTTTGTAGTCATATTTCTGAAATTAATAGAAGTAGCATAGAATGCTTTTTAATTAAGAAAATTAGATTGTTATTTTTTTTTTGAGCGCGTGGCTATGCCTCCTGAATGCGTGCATCTTGTGTAAGAATAAATGTGATAAAAAAGAAAAATGTTGAGCCAAAAACGTTGAGCGTTATCTATTACATTAAGCCCTTACAACGATTTCAAAACAGAAAAAAAAGTTTCAGCACCCTGTAATTTTGCAATTTGTTTAATTTTGATTTTCACTTCTGATTTGTAAACAATTAATACCTTTAAATGAATATGACATATATCGACAAAACACAAAAAATTAAATCCAAAAAAGTGACACTGAAGATGGCATAAAATAAAATTGATTGGATGACGAAAAAAAAATAAAATGTTAACTAAAGGAAATATACGAAAATCAACAGCCAAATCTTTAGTCAGATGACACACGCATGTTATCTCAAGCGATACTTACTATATTCTCAAATTTTTTTAAAATAACTTCTATAACGGGTGTTAGTTTGGGAAAGGCGTGAATAAAAACGAAAGTTGGTGTAATGGGCTAATGCATTTTATGGGCGAAATTTGCTCAATATTGATACCTTTCCACCAATATATCACTCATTAAAATGGCAGATCTACTAGAAAAGTTATAGTACAAAAACTAATCACAGGGTGCTACAAAAATTTTTTTTTTTGCATTTTTAAAAATCTTCACAAGAAAAGTTTTCCAAATCAGGGAGTTCCCAGTGTTAAAAGTCCCAATACTTAGAACTTTTACTTTTATTTTGCTGCATCTGGTACCAAAACACGAACATGTCAGCTCTTCCCTGTGACGCGAGTATTTAGCCGGATGAATTTAAATAATTTTCGAAATCTGACAACTCTATTAAATTTCGAAAAAATCATGACAGATGGTGCTATAAAAGCATAATGTGAATTAGAAGTAACCCTGCATTGACTTTGTATGAGAGTGGTGTATGATTCTAGTACAGGGTGCTTTAATTTTAAAGCATCTAAAACATTTTTGCAATATCGAACAAAATTTATAAATTTTTGCCACGGTTACTGCAATTTTTGTATGCAAATTGCCAAAAACTTGACTTTCAGCAAAGCTCAGAGTATTCTGTATAAACATTATTAGGTTAAAAGGGACTCGGCAGTTGGTGCTTTGTAACCCTAAAATATTTAGTTCAATATCGAAATATGAGACATAAAAATGCTTGGATCAAACTGGAAAGATTCTTCCACGGGTTTTTTCTTAGAAATTAACGAAGTATTCTCAGCAAATTGAAAGACAGGGTGGTAATTCCATGTGACAACTGAGCATACGTTCCGATAATTTGAGCTGTGTGTCTTGAGTGAAAGCGCAGTATAAAATTTGCTGTGTTCGCTTATAACTCTAAACATTTGCAATTCTGAACGATCGCGTGTTCGACCATCGGACTGAACTAAATTTCAAGATATGTCTTTGTTTTTAAAATATTTCTCTAATATTTGCAACACCCTGTACATTTTATTGTTTTGCTTGAAAAACCTTTTATATTTCTTTCACCTTGAATTCTAAATAGATTTTGTTGTTAAAGTGAATTGTTACAACTTCAACGAATGTAAGTACAAGTAGATAATGCAAGTTGCAACAACAACAAAAATATACGCATACGCTAACTCAACATTAAACTAAACTTACAAGAACAATTCTTTGTGAACAAACTTGGTTAGGTCAGGAAGTGTTGGTTTCAGTCTTAGCCTTTGTTGCTTTGGTGCTTTGGTATGTAAATATGTATGTATACTCGTTTGGCTGTAAAGAACAAAATCTCACATAGCCGCATCTACCTTCTGCTACATCTTGTTAGAGAGTACTAAATTGCATTTGTTTTTTTTTCCCATCACCTATTGACATTGATGTACCCAGTAGGAAATATTATTTTACTTTTACCCAACATGATTGGGCGAATTTGTTACAGAAATAGACTCGGACTGTAAACAACTCTCAGATGCGAGATAAGAATTTGTCCGCTTGCCTAGAAAAATGTTTGAATTGGAAGCAACAAAAAAATAAGGAAGTAGTAACAATTATAAGCGCTCAAACTTTTGGTTGCTATCTTCCAAGCGACAAGTTCACATTTGATTTTCTAGGAAAATTAAAATTTTTGACAGAAAACTTCATTTTGTTATTTTATTCATAAGTCGCTAAGTGCTTACGAAAAGTATTGGTTTTTGTATCGATCCATTTATACCACTGATTGCCACAAAAATACATTTACCATATGTTTAGTGCCTGAATGCACCGCTACGCCCAAAAATGCTAGAAAGCTCAACACTTACTAACATCGATTCCTAAAAGGCAATTTTTATTTGTAAGCACTTAACAACAAGTGAATAAAATAACAATTAGAAATTTTTTTTTAACATTTTAAATTTCCTTTGAATCAAATGAAATCAATCTTTTCGACAAGCAATATTATATAGTACTATGAGATTTTTCACTAGCTATGTGGGGTTATTGTGTGAAAGCTCAATAAAGCTCTAACGCGCGATTATAGATCAAGAAACCACTGATCTATACAAATCCATGCCTTTCCAACACACACAAGCATTTCGAGTATAAATTACATATTTTTGAAATGACAATACTACGAATAAGAGTTTTCATCTATTGAAACAGTCCATGCAAATTCAGGACTTACTTGGTAAGATACTGGGTAAAGTATAGGCGAAATCTAACCATACATGCTAAAGAAAGCAGTCGGGTCTACAATGGGAATTTATCATACTGACTTAGACCTACATTCACACCTTGCATGGTAAGCGAAATGGTAATATATACCGGAGGTCATAGCATACCAGGTAAGGGCTGCGCCCAGGTAATGAAATATATATGTGAATTAACGTAAAACTTTATATTCCAGCTCTCAAATAAATCGGGAAAGAATTCCTAACACGAAGAGGAAGTCAGAAACTAAGAGAATTCGGAACGGCCTGAATGAAAAAGCATAGGACCAGTTCACCTTATGTATGGCATGATCTCAGGCCTCTTTCTTCCATTTACCACCCTAATGTGCAATCAAATTTCTTACAATTCTTAAAATTCCAATTTTGAAACACATACCTTGCCACCGCCATTTACCACAACATTCAGTGCATTTCGTGTTTTCTACTTTGGAGGTCAAAGGCCAGCACTTGTTCTGAGTTCAAATACTTTCGAAAAGTTCATCCGCTGTTAACATGCAAAGTGAATTTCTGTAATTTTTTTTAATTTCTGAGAAATTTTGCATTACAAATGCAGAGATTTTCGTTGACGATAACTTGTAACCGGAAGCTTGTGAATTTTAATGACCCTTTTTGTGAGCTTATACTGAAAGCTTTTATGGTGCTTTACTTTAAGCAGTATAATGTAAAAGCTCCCACAAACTGCTGCACTAAGAGTCTGCGCTTAAAGGTTATCATTTGTGAAGACCTTCATATCTTTCGGAGGCCAACTTTCGAGACCATGGACTGACTCCGAAGGTACCTCGAATCACAAAATACCTACTAAAAATAGTTCAAAGGAGCGCTAGAGTAGAGGTACCTGGATAGGAAGCGGAAAAGCTTCTCTATATAGTCAAGGCAATTTTTGGACAGGCCCACACCTACCTGGTCTGCTAGTAACAAACGTCTTGATATCAGCCTGAACATTTTGAGCACAAAAAACAGCCATCCCTGGGTATTTCGGATTTTATGCAGGTGTGTCCTGTTTTTGTGTGGGAGGGTTATTCTTCACCGTTCGTGTGAATACCAAGTTTGCCTAAATGTGACAGGAAACACCCGACAACTTCGGCTGACCTATTGTTCGCTCTAAAAACTGGGTCACATATCTAAAAACACCATACTTCATTCCAGTTCGAGCAACGTTACGCAGCCTAGCACGGGGTAAGTTCTTCAGGGTCTTCAAGTGAAGCACGTCTCACGATCCCAGAATAGTCTAAATATAGCTTTTTGCTTAGTTGAAACCATGAACTGGTCTGTAATGAGGCTTGATATTTTCTGCCTTTCATACGAAACTTTCATTCCTTACTCACGCCGGAGCTCAAACTTCAGTCCCACTGTCCGCCATCAATTGCATTTGCTTTAATAATAATAATTCTCCATTTATAATCGTAGCTACTTTCCACACTTTATGCCTCACTTCGCCACTCCAGACACTGCACCGAACAGGCTGCTAACAGCTTTTCAATGTGCAATTTCCAGTCTCAAGTGTTTCCATAGACAACCGTCGTGCAGCTCACAGCATAACCCCACTTACACTCATCTCGCCTATGTAATATATGGACTACAACAACAACATATTTTTGTTGTTTCAACGCCATGTTTTAGTTCATCCTAACGTACAGTCTCTCTAGTACCACATTCACGAAAGATCTCAAAATTTCTAGTTGTAATCGGTATGTAAATACAAATGAATATAGACATATACACATTAGGGTGGGTTGAGTTCTTTTATTTTTAGCACTCAAAAAAAAAAAAAAATTTACTCCACATTCTGAGTTGTCGCGATTGGGTTTTAAATAAGTAACTCATCAAATGGGGTGGTCCCAAAAAAAATACATTTTTAAAGTTTTCTAGGCTCGAAAGTCAGAACTAAAATAATTTTTTTTATTTTATTTTAGCAATTCAAAATTTAAATTTTAAGTAAAAAATCAAAGGATTAGAGAAATTTCTTGCATTGAGCCAACGGAAAGAAAAATTGTAGCACAGTATTGTAATAGAATTTAGAAAATAGCTATTTGTAACAAAATTAGGCAAGGCTCATTTCGGGGTTGTTTTCTTCACTTTTTCAGGACCATTGCGGAACTTTTTCAGGATATTTTCGGTATTGTTTTCGGAGCTTTTTTGACATAATTTGGAAATCATTACACGATCAGTTTGAGATTGTTTTCAAGACTTTTTCGGAATCATTTCGGCACTGTTTTTGGGAGCATTTTTGGGTCTTTTTCGGAATTATTTAGACCTGTTGTCATGATATTTTCGGGATTATTTGGAATTGTTTTCGGAACTTTTTTGGGATTATTTAGGGACTTTTCGGCATAATTTGGAAATCATAACAAGATCATTTCGGGATTGTTTTCAAGACTTTTTCGGAATCATTTCGGCATTGTTTCTGGGAGTATTCTTAGGTCTTTTTTGGAATTATTTCGAGCTGTTGTCGTGATATTTTCGGGATCATTTGGAATTGTTTTTGTGAACTTTTTGGGGAAAACTTTTTTTACAAAAATGATACTGGAAAATTCGAAAAGTTATCCGAAGAACAATGCTGAAATAATCTCTAAATGGTCCCGTAAAAAGTTTCGAAACCCCTCACGAAATCCCGTAAAAAATCTCGAAATTATTCCGAAAAAGTAAGAAGTTAAGTTCTATCTTTTGTACTGTGCGGTTTTTTAGTTTTCGCTTTGTATAAAGCACAAATTATACCGCCATGCTTAACGTGAAAAAAAATTTGTAAACAGCACACCCTAATACACAAACCACATGCACCTAAATATGAACATAAAGCACCTATTTATTGCATTAGCACATTGCTCGTCTACTAAAATATCTCGTTGTATTGTTTGCTATCTCGCTTTTTA
>OX465293.1:9122500-9282500 GCA_949987695.1 Merzomyia westermanni | reverse complement strand
TACCCAAAGCCCGGGCGCCTGTATGTTGGGGTCGTGCCCGTATTCAGTACGACCACACCGAGTCGGGCTGCCATTTCCAGAATTAGTTTTCCCCTGGTATTAGTTTGAGGCATGCCCCATTCTATTGCTCTAGCGTTGAAGTCTCCAGCGATGACCAGGTTGCCCGTTTGGTCCCGTAGGTCGTCTTCTAATAGCTCCAGCTTTTCTTTGAACCTCTGAATGGGGTCATTTGGTGACAGGTAGCAGCTAACAAGAGTTGTTCGCGCTACAGTTACACGGACGTAGCCATGCCCGGCAGCACGATTAGTAACATTGGTATTGGCGTCCACTATCCAGATAGCAGCAGCGCCAGATTCGTCAATGTACCAGCTGTCTCTGGCCTTGTAGGGTTCGCTGATGATTGCATAGTTTATTTGGTGATCAAGCACCAGTTGGTCTAGCAGTTCATCAGCTAACCTGCATCGATTCAGATTTCCTTGAATCACGCTGGTCATTGGGGCGACAGTTTGGCTTTCGCCGAAGCAAGTGCTTCTCTAAACGTGCTACATGCTCCAGACCCGGGAAGATGATCGAGGTTTCCCGTGGTGCAAAGGTAGCATTTTGCCTTTTCAGTGCAGGATGAGGATTTGTGGCCAGAGTTCCCACACTTCCAGCACGCGTCCCTCCTGTCGGGCCCATTGCAGCTAGCCTGTCGGTGTCCGTAACCGAGACACCTGAAGCAGCGTTGCACTTCCGCACGCTGTCTGATCCTACATTGGATCCAGCCGATGGGAATTTTTCCTTTTTTGAGCAGTTGGCTTCCGGGACCTTCGTCCACTTCGACAACAGCCTTCTTTTGCTCTCTCTGATTTACGGCGAAAAGAGAGATACGGATTTGGCCTGAGCTTTCTCCGATCTCTCTTCGAACGGCCTCTTCTATTTCCTCAGCCGTTGTGAGACAGTCCATGCCCAATACCTCTAGCTTTATACGCTTAGAGATTTGTTGTGCATCGCCAACTTCTCCTACCGCGCTACCAATGGCTTCTCTAAAGGCCGGTTGGTCGTTGCACTGCGCCGTTTCTATTAGTACGCTACCAGCCTTGGTCTTGCGCACTGACCGTATCACCGTTCCGGTTTCGGCAGGCCGGAGCTGACCTCGGATTGCCCCTAGAACTTCGGCGTAGGTTTTGCCTTCGGCCGGTTTCACCAGAAACGTTACGGCTCTGCTGTTCCTCTTGTTCTTCTTGACTGCCTTCGGGGCTTGAGCAGGCGGCTTCTTTTTTGCTTTAGGACGCTCTTGCCGTCTCCGACCTACTACTTTGGACCAAGCCTCTTCGGAATGGGTATTCTCCGATTCCTCGTCCCTTTTCTTCTTGGCTTCCGAGTCTATGAGCTGAGGGTCGGAGTTAGTCCGAGCCCTCTTATTTGATGGGCCCGGTTCGTCACCCTCTTCTTTATTTGGGCTCAATGAGCTCATATAGCTCAACACCTCTTCGAGGAGAGCCATTCCGTTCTTTATGTCCATGGACACGGTCTTCTGTCTCTGTGCGGCTGTTTGCATTGTACGCAGCACCGTTAGCGCATGGTCCAAGCACTGGCCTTGGGTTTTCCCCTTAAGGCTAAAAAGTGTCATTGCGCTTTTTAAGGGGGTTGCCTTCTTGTGGGTGGGATCTAGCTTCCCGCCGGTAGCAGTGGGTGTTGACTGGCCGGGCGTTTTGGTGCCGAATCCCACTGGTGTGTTTCGTGCCGGTCCAGAGCCTCGCGAAGGCATAACTGGAGTGGCCACTCTAGCCGGCGTTTTTAGAACCGGCGATCTTAGCAGTTTACTGCTTTTTCTGAATGCGACCTCGTCGCCGCTTTCGTTCTCCATTCTTTCTTCGTTGTTTTGATTTGATTTATTCATTTCTGTTGGGTCTCCGCTTCAAGCCGCTATCTCAGCACGTTGTGCAGTCGCCGTTATTGATTCCCGTGGTTATCTATGCGCTTGCAGGGAGGCCACGCTAGGGTTGACACAGGTCCTTATGAGAGTCTGTGTTCAGTGCCAGAATCCGGCATTAGTCAGGAGTTGTCTCAACTGAGCCTGCACCACCAACTTAATGACGACGTGCTTCGAACGTACTTGAAGACCTGCTAGGGTTTTAACGAGACGGAGACGATGCCGATATTAACCTGCCAGCCATTTCGCCAAGGTGTCACCCTTGGTTACTGAGGTGGCAGACTACCGGCCTCGCCAGCCCGTAACATACTTTTCCTAATCATGTTTCCAGTTTCGGTCTTCAGGATCTTACTGGACTCAATCCTGAGGATGCTTAGTTAGAGTTTAAGGGCCGCATCCACTCGCCCTTTATTCGTTTTGGTTCGCCCTGAGTATTTCATTTCCTCAGTGCCACCCATTTCTGGGAAGCGTTCCTCTATCCACCACCCGAGGAGGCGCCCGGTAGGGGAACCGATACCCCGCCGGGTATTTTAAAAAAAAAAAAAAAAAAAAAAAAAAAAAAATTTTATTTTATTTGATTTTGTGTTATTTTATTTTAGTTTAGTTTATTTTATCTTATTTTATTTTATTTTATTTTATTTTATTTTATTTTATTTTATTTTATTTTATTTTGTTTTATTTTATTTTAAAGTATTCATGAAACGAGCTCAATTTTTTTTATATTATTTTTAATGCATTTTATTATATTTTATCTTTGTTTTTTTTTTTAATTTGTTTTATTTAATTTAATTTTATTTTATTTCATTCAATTTTATTTTCTTTTATCTCATTTTATTTTATTTTACTTTGTTTTATTTTATTTTATTTTATTTTATTTGATTTTGTGTTATTTTATTTTAGTTAAGTTTATTTTATCTTATTTTATTTTATTTTATTTTATTTTATTTTATTTTATTTTATTTTATTTTATTTTATTTTATTTTATTTTATTTTATTTTATTTTATTTTATTTTATTTTATTTTGTTTTGTTTTATTTTATTTTATTTTATTTTATTTTATTTTATTTTATTTTATTTTATTTTATTTTATTTTATTTAATTTAATTTAATTTAATTTAATTTAATTTAATTTAATTTAATTTAATTTTATTTTATTTTATTTTATTTAAAATTATCACTCGAAAAAATTTCCTGCACCGAGTTAGAAAAATACTTAGCAAAAGATCTAAGATAGTGAGGGAGCTCATTCACAGCTACAAAGTCGTCAGCACCCGTCCAACTCCGTACGTAGATTCATATGATATAATTTCCTCATAATTTCCCTTCAAACAAAGACAGGTGAAGTGCTTGCCACCACAAACGCACACGTCTAATACAATTTCTAAACAGTCACGTAACACACGTAACATATGAAAATTACTGTAGAACAAGCATATCGACTCCTTCAACAGGCTTGAAAATATCTCGTAAACAAAGTTAAACCAATCAATAGCAATCAAAATCATATACAAATTCTGCACGTATGAAATTCCCATGGCAAAATTTGCACAAAAAAAAAGAAAATAAAAACTATTTGCAAGTGTTGCATGCAGCAAGTGTGGCAAGCATTGAAGAGTTGGAAGTTATGAACTATGCCGACAGTAAAACTATTTACAATCCCCTCGACTCATAGGTAACTGTTGCAGTGGCAGTGGCAGAAACGGTGGCACTGCTGCCGGTAGCACAAAGATTTCATTACATTTACGTTGGGCTGCCGTGCGCTGCGACGCGTTGTTGGGTTGGCAGATGAATTTAATGAAATCAGTTCAGTTCGGTAGCACACATATTGGCGCGCTTATTACATTGAACCATAAAACGTAAATGAAGCGCAACAAATCAATTCGATATGAATGTGATAAGCGCAAGATTTGTGGTGGCGCTGGAGCCGTACTGCACCCGCAAGCCGTTGCTATGCCTACCCTCAAACGCAACGCACGAGATTAGCTATGAACGAAAGTGGAGCGCAAACTTGTATGAGAACGCGCTCGGTTTGAAAATAGTAAAACAAATAAGCAAGCAAAGTAAATATCTCAGCTTAAGCTGCAGTAGCTCGAATGCGTTGACTGGAAGCCTAAAATTAAGCGCAAATAAAATCAGTAACGATTGCTGCAATTGAGATGAGTTTATGACCTGATTGTTAGTCAGTTTTGTTTGATCATCTCCTATCATTTGTTGGTCGTTGGCGTTGTTGATCCCTACGTTAAGGTCTAGCCAAAGGTTCAAAACAATTTCGCAATGTAGCGTGAGATAAAATCATAAATCTATGTAGATGAGAAGCAAAAAAGTTTGATGCAACTGTTGAACTGTTTGTATGCAAGTTTTGTGGGTAGAAGCGAGGAGGGGGTGGGAAGAAAATTAAATCAATTTTGGTAATAAAAGCAAACAAAGTCATCAATGAGCTTAATCGAGTGTACTAGAGCATCTTAGTTTCTCTTGACTGACTCAATTCTTCTTCTAACTAACTGTCCATAAAAGATTTGTCAATTTGAGAGTAGTGCATTCACGTTTTTAAGCTTAGAAATTCCAAAAAAAAACCCCAAAAATTTAATTTAAATATCAAACCTTAATGTTTTTGTTTTTTTAATAGTCGGGAACGAAAACGTGCCTAGTAAAAACTTGCACAAATTTTGGAACCGCAGTCCACCGCCGCCGTGGTGTGAAGGTAGTGTTGCCGGCCTACCACACCGAAGGTCCATGGTTCGAGCCCTGGTACAGGTAACATCAAAAGTGATTTGAAAAAAGTTTTTCAAAACGGGGTCGCCCCTCGGCAGTGGTTTGGCAAACTCTCCGAGTGTATTTCTGCCATGACAGGCTTCTCAGCAAAAAATTCGTCTCCTTTGTAGATGCCGTTCGGAGTCGGCAAAAAACTGTAGGTCCCACCAATTCGTAGAGAAAATTCAAATCGGCACACCACAAATTGGAAGAGAAGCTTGCCGCAAAAATCTCTTAGGAGGTTTATGATGATATACCTGTTGTATATCGCGCCATAGAGAGAGAGAGTCCACCACGGCACAGTTATCCAATCACTTCAGGTGCCTTCAAGAGCTCTCTATTTTACCTGTGTCCAGGTTACACTTTTTTGCTCTGAGTGTGGTTTCTACTAAGTTGCTGCTTTGTTGGCACCCGCATCAGCCTTTTTTCCATCTGGTTTGATGTTCACCTTTCAGGATTCTTCCCAACTTTTCCTCGTTCATTTCTTGGCGAGTGACGCTTAAGAGATTTTCATCAATGCGCTGCTTTTGCTTCCCAAAGCCTACTTCTCTACTTCTCTCCAGCGTCAATTGGTCGATGGGGATCGTTTAGGTTATCAACTGCCTGACTGGTCTAGATACGATTCGATAATGATGTCATGTTTCCATTAGCCTGTTTAGTTACGGTATACGCTTACATGACTTCTCTGTCGCGGTATTTGGCACCATTTTTGCGTATTTTTCGGGATCAAATAGGAATTGTTTTCGGTACCATTTCGTGATTTTTTCGGAAAAAATTCGGAATTCTTGTCGCATCATTTGTGTATCATTGCAGTATCGTTTTAATAACCAATACCGGACTTTTTCGGAATCATTTCGGAATTGTTTTTGGCAACATTTCGGAATCGTTATCGGGACTATTTCAGAATCGTTTTTGGGGACTATTGCGGGACATTTTCGCACCTTTCCGGCATCATTTCCCTTTTGACATGATCCCGAAAAAGGTCCGAAATGATCCCAAGTAAATATCCCAAAATAGGACGGTTTTTAAAAAGAAGTCGAATTGGCAATGTTCCAATCACGAGAGCCTGTGAATACACCTTTAGTTCATATCGAGTTTCGAGTACTTGCTCTCGCCACCCTTAAAGTTTCTGCCTTCTCTTAGAAAATTAATTTTCAAGAAGTTTATTCCCAATGTATCCTCTATTTCATCTCATAGCCACCCTAAATCATTTACATCACACAATTTCTCACACAATTTTCCTACCTTACCACAAAAATTTAATCTTTGAGTTCTCTTTAATATTTGACCAAATTTTTCTATTTTCTTTCAACTCTTTCTTATTTGAAGTATAATATCAGCATTTTTGCTTAATTAACACAACAAAGCTGAGGAAAAGAAAAAAACTCGCTGCCATATGAAAGACGAAAAAAACCTAGTCACACACAAAGCGTGGAAAATAGAAATTATTGAAGTGTGCCCGCAGAGCCCAACTGGAAAAAAAAAACAAAGACAGCAGCAAAATAAAATAACAAATCTAGCAAGAGTATAAATAAAGAAAAATCATACATAGAAAGCTTCTTATGTTACCCATTGCTCTTACGCCAAAAATTATGCTTTAAAAAATTCAACCAAGCTAACTGCTTTCTAAGAGGATTCAATCGGCGTTAGGCACTGTGCTGTACTACTGCTTCATGCTTCAACCACATTTGTAGCGTGTACGAGTAAGGGTTATAAATATGCATCTGCCTTCAGCTACCACTTTGAAGCATACCAATTTCTTTTGCCTATTTTTCGGCACTCTACACCACTTCAGGTGCTTTTACACCATACCAAGCCAGACAAAACAATATTTTCTTTGGCATTTTCGGCCCCCAAATTCACACATTTACCATTCATTCACGTTATAATTTTTTGGCAGTCATAAGCTGAAAAACAAATGAACAACAAAATTATATAAAATTTTTTAATACACAAATAATATTTGAGTACTACAATAAGAATATATATGAGCACATTGCCACATTCGTATTTGCTTGCATACTTTAAGGGTGTGTGCGTGGTGTGAAGCAGCCGACTTTAGCGCTTTTGATTGCAACTGATTTGAAAGTGAAATGCTGCACCTTGCAAGATTTTTTCAAAAATAAATGTAAAAGTAACAAGATGTCTACTCAGTACGTACGTACATATTTAGCTACTATTATCAACAGCAGCAGCACAGAAAGATGGGGGTGGACGTAGAAAAAGAATAAGAAAATAGTAACAAACATAAGAGGCGCATAAAAGAAGAAATGCCGAAAAATGGGCAAAAAACAAAGGATGTAATGAAAGCTTTTCATTAATTTTGAGTGCGGAAATACAAAGCAGTCTGTAATGCAGTTGGGGCTGCAAAGACGTCCGGGTAGTGTTTAGAGTTGCTGGGTAAGAGCGCCTAAAAGTAGGCACTTTATATTTGTACGGCAAATGTAGATGCCAGCTGCTAAGTGGGTACTAGAAATAAACGAGAGTACGAATGTAGTGATTTTAATGAAATTGAAGTGATTTGAATAATTTGCAAGAAAGAGGGAGTTTTAGATTTTGAAAGGCGATGGTACAGTATGAACTTAAAGTTGTATGGAAGGTATGTGAAAAGATTCACAATGTTTGCTTGACTTGACTAAAGAAATATTTCGCTTAAAAGGAAAAATTAACTTTAATGCCTATCGAAAAAGTACATTAGGTTGGTAGAAATATTCTTTGGTGAACATCCTTCGAACGAATTTCCACATTGTCTCAAATGAAGCAAGTTTTTTAGAGAGCGAAATAAAGCCATGTACAACCCTAAGTTCTGCGTTGATGACCAATTGCTTTAACGGCATCGATGAACCTTGTCAACAAATTAAAAAGAAAGAGTTTCTCAGCCAGCGCCTGGCATCAACGACCAAGAATCCAACCCAAAGTACCCATACCCGCATACTCTTCTCTGGGTTAAGATCCCACTTCACTCCACTACGACAGTTCAATTGCACAGGAGCTTATTAATGGTTGTACCATTTTCGAAAGCCCCGGGCAGAACATTGCTGAATGCCACTCGATATCCATAAAGGTGAACTTAGTGAGTTTCTTATGCTCTAGGGAGCTTTCGTTTCGTATCAAGCTTACTTGCATTCATATGTGTTCATTTTTAATTCCTTACGACTGTAATCCTTTGTATATTAAATCAAATTCGTTGCCAATTATTAAATTACCATACCCACCACACCAACACCAACCACATGAAGGATGCAGTTGAGGGATTGCATGCAACAAATTTGCGAAAAGAAAGCAACAACAAAAAACTTTAACTTTAAATTTTAACACACACAAAAATAAATCTCGCTCAAAACAAAGGACAAAAATCACACACACACACAGCGCAACGAAAACTCTCTAAGGACATTTCAATTGTTGCAGCAACAAATTTGGTTACAATCAGTCATTCGAGAGCACAAACATGCATGCATACAAAAGTATGTAGCAGACACGCTGTTTCTTGTTGCAAATCACGACAGTCAACAGTCAAAAGCAGTCAACCAAAAAACATTTGCATAGCAATTAATTAACCGAAATAAAAGCGGCTCCTTAGGGGGGTCGAATATTGATATTGGAAACTCATTTGGCCCTCTAACTCATGTTGATGTGAGTATGAGTAAAAGTTGCTAGCTACATGTTTGCGAAAAAAATCATTTTAAAGTCCTACCAACAAGCAAAGCAAACAAAAAGTCAATTTTTCAAAATCTCACTGAAACAAACATAAAGCTTACAAAACGTTCTAATAGTCTAACGGTTGACAGAACTTCACAAAATGTCGCCGGTAAAGAATTCTAGCTGCTTCTCAAATGGATCTATAAAAAAAAACCATTGCAGCTGTTTTAAAATTTTCTTTTTCTATTTAAATAAAAATTGTTGTAATTAACAAAAATAATTAAAACATTGAAACAATAATAACTTTCAAAGGAAATTGTTTTCCCAGAATTCAATTGCATAGTTGGTTTACAATATAAAATAAATGACAATAATTAAAATCAAATATAATGTAATAAAATAAAATAAAATTAAAAAAATTAAATAGAATAAAATAAAATAAAATAAAATAAAATAAAATAAAATATAATAAAATAAAATATAATAAAATAAAATAAAATAAAATCAAATATAATGTACTAAAATAAAATAAAATAAAATAAAAAAAATTAAATTAAATCAAAAAAAAAATTTAATAAAATTAAAAAATTTAACAAAGCGAAATAAACTAATTAAATAAGATAAAATAAAATAAAGTAAAATAAATTAAATTAAATTAAATAAAACTAAATAAAATTAAATAAAATTGAATTAAATCAAATTAAATTCAAATAAAATTAAAAAAAATAAAACTAAAAAAAAAAGTTTTATAAAATTATAAAATTTAACAAAGTGAAATAAACTAAATTAAAATAAAACAAAATTAAATAAGATAAAATAAAATAAAGTAAAATAAATTAAATTAAATCAAACTAAATAAAACTAAATTAAATGAAATTAAATTAAATTGAATTAAATTGAATTAAATTGAATTAAATCAAATTAAAATAAAATAAAATAAAATAAAATAAAATAACATAAAATAAAATAAAACCAAAAAAAATTAAAAAAAATAAAATGAATTAATTGCTTTTTTTTATACCAACAATTTTTGTAGATTTTCGGCCTGTACATTTTCAAGTATTCATGAAATGAGCTCAAGGCCAAGAATAATAATTTTTCACTTTTTGAATTTTTATGAAAATTATTATTGTTTTTATTTTTTTTTTTATGACATCTTTCCTACTCTATTCAATCAAAACTCATTTCATGAATACTTTAAAATGAAAAAAAATAAAATAAAGTTAAATAAAATTAAATAATAATTAAAATGAACTAAAATGAAACAAAATAAAATAAATTAAACTGAACTAAAATAAAACAAAATAAACTAAAGCAGAATAAAATAAAATAAAACAAAATAAATTAAAACAACCTTCAACTAAATCAATGCTGAATACTCTTATTAAAGCAAGCTTAATTTAAGTTATTATTAAAAACACCTACATTAATGTTTGTTGGGTTTAATTTATATACCAAGAAATTTGTCAAGAAAAGTTGAAATTTGTTTCACTTTCAAATATTTTTTCATCCCCATACACATTTAGGCTCATGATTGCCTTACAACGAGTTGTCAGTTTTTAAATGTGACTGGCGCCGCTATGATTTTTTGCTCTTTTTCTTACTTTGAAGATTTAAAGCGATTTTTCTTTTATTTACTTACCACCTGTGGCTATTTGTGATTACCAACAACATGACCATAAAGTACAAAGTCTTGTAACTTAACGCAAGCCTTTGAAGGTGAGTGAGTTTGTTTAAGGGACTGAGAAAAGTCTGTACTACACCATAGACCTAGCTGTTTGAGAAGAAAAAAAGTTCGAAAAGCAAGGGTTAAAATTGCCGATTTTGTGAATTTTTAGATGTTTTTTCACGAATTCTCACTCTCTTAGTTCTTAATGGGTTCCTAGACCCAGTAGCTAATAGGTCATAGAAGGTATGAGTTTCATTTTCACTGTCTACATTTTGAGAATCGCTTCTAACTACCAGCCTACACCGCTTGGCATGCGTAACTAACAACAGCAAAACTGCTAATAAAAATGCATTCAAGGGTTAAACATCAATTTTGGGCTGCGCTCCTCGAAATCAATGTTCTCGGGCGCCGCACAACTTGTTTATGACACATGACCAGGGCGTTGATGCGAGTGCGGCAAAACAAACATTAGCCAAGGCAGTGCAGCAGCAAAATGATGCAGAACTCAAACGATTCCATAAACGACTAACGATGAAAGTCAATAACGAACATTGAGGAAAATTAAAGAAAAAATAAGAAGAAGAAAAAAGGATGAGCAAAACAGCGCTGCTTAATTCAGATTAACCGACTTACTGTAAACAATTTATTGGCATGAAATTTAATTGACCAGTCTTGCACAGCTAATGTAACAATAACAAAATGTAACAACAACAACAAGCTGTGATTGTGCCATGAGCAGGTTCAGATCGAGAATAAATAGTCATAAGAACTTGTAGGTGGTCAAATAGAAGGACTACAAAAGGGCTTCCTGATTGCAGTGCTCTGCTATAAACAGGGTGATGCAAAAAGTGGCAAACGATGTTTCCTTCAATTAAGCAAATTCGCTCTCCAAATAAGAGTTTGATCTGATTTACTTTTCAAAAATAAAGGAACAAATATCTCAGTTGTAATAATCATCTATATTTTGAAACACAACAAATTGCCCAACTATTGCATAACAAAATAAAACGATATTGTCTCCATGTAGATTTAAATGAATAAAAATAGTACAGGCGTGTTTAATGGTTGAAAGTTCATACGCAACTAACTCCGCTGATGGCAGAGTGATTTCAAGTACATTTGCTATGCTAGTGTGGCCAGGTGTTTGAAAAAGAAGAGGCTAAATCGGCAAGAAAAAAAGGTTAGAAAGGCCTAAAATTAAAAAAAAAGAAGCTTAAAAAAGTCAAAAAATTTTTTACGAAATCTATTTCAAAATTTTTTATTTTAGTTTAAATTATTTGTATATAAAGATGTAGACATAACTTAAAGGAACTATTCTTGGTTCAACACATATCAGGCACATTTAACTTGACTAGGAATTTTTTAAAGAAATGCATACTATAGAAAAATCACTACAAACTAATTAATTATATAATACTTTCTTCGTCTGATGAATGAGAAGAGCTTGAGCCTGCGTACAAAGTTTGTGTATTTAATATAGATATAAGATCATCGGTAAATTTAAAATCAGTGCAACATTTGGATAAGCGTTTTAACGAATATCTAACATTAAGCAGCGAGTTAAGCATTTGAATTTTTAATCTGTTCCTTAACTTAGTTTTTAAAATGTTCATGGCACTAAAAATTCTTTCAACATCCGCATTATTGAAAGGTAATACCAAAAAGCTAAATACGAATTCGACCAATGTGTTCTCAATCTATGGTAGAGGTCACACTTGTCCATTGTACGGTTCTTCGCTTTCGCTACTGCAGCTCAATTAATGTTACTTGGCTTGGAGAATACCTAGACTTTTCTTCTTGAAAGTGAGAAAATACATACGGCTTTGTAACTTTCAAAGAATTATCAACTGAAAATGAATTTATCTTTTGTAAAGAGTTCGGATAAACAGGTAGGCGATGTCGCAGTTGGGTTATCAACTCCATTAAAAATAGTTTACAATTTTTACGAGTAATTTTCTTTATTTCGTCATCAATACTACCTTCATTTAACTTTAATTTTATATGAAAAATATGGTGTTGGGACCAAAAAAGGTTTGAATTAAAGAAAAGTTTAAAAAAACGCCACGAACCTGAAACCAAAATTATGTGGGTAAGGGACAAAAAAAAGCTAACCTGGTCACACTGGCTATGCGTGTGCGTGAGTAAGTAAAATGAGAATAAATGAGAGATAAATACAGAGTTAATAAGATGGAATTCCATGCTTAAAACTATATCTTTGCATCACCTTGTATTCACAATAGTATAGATCACGCCAGTGCAAGAGTTTAACTATATCTAGAACATACAATCACTGCGTCAATAGCAAGTCTTGCGTTTGATATGAACAAGTGAGCGGAGCGTGCCTGCCGATCACGACTTTATTAACAGACAATTGCTCATCTCGGTAAGAGCATGATAGTGGGTGTATTGGAACAAGCGGGAGGATTTCAATACTATACATACATAATCATATGTATCTGCACACATTGTTGGTAAAAGTATGTAGCTGGCGTATTAGATTTCGATTGAGTCTGCTGTTAGTTTTTCGGGCCATTGAATCCTTTGATTTCCTTTGCGCTCTAGTATTTAAGCGTTTTTATTTGTTCAAACGTGACAGTGACGAGTGACTTCTATTAACAAAATTTTAATAGAATTTTATGTATTTGTTTGGCCGTCGTTTTTTTGATGTTTTGCCGCTTTTTGGTAGTCAAAGCGAGCACGCTGAAGTAGTCAAAGGTGCTACGAACTCTGTCGAATATTTTGTGCGAATGCGATTTACTTGCTCGTCATTTTTACTCTTTTACCAATTTTAATTTTTTATTTTCTTATCTTTTTTTTTCACAAGTTTGTACCTTCTCGAGGTGCCACAGCTTACATGCGCTTAATGCTGCAACATGTGTACGGCATGTTGAACTTATGGGCCAGCTTGTATGTGCCTACAGCTGCAAATCCCACTCATGCTTGCCGCCAGCGCTTGATTGCTTTGGCAGCGTGGCTTACTTGTCTGTGATTGCACTATTTTTGTGTTGTGCTCTGGTCAAGTTCATCCGATTGCAGTTGAAACTATGCTTGCAGTTATACTAAAGTACCTGTACCACCTGTTGTTTTCGGTAATCGACACAAATGTCAGGTCATGTTCAATTTAGATTTGCATAAGGCGCCAGTTGGACCATACATTCCACGTCTCTGCCGACAATGTGGACAATTATCTTAACATGTTTCCAGTACTTACCTAAGTAGGTACATATGTACTTATGTTCATTCCAATTGGTGTGATTTAATACGCCTCCTTTGGTAATGAAGAAACATTAATAATAAAATATAACATCTTGTATGAAAATTATTGAGACATGTTCAGCTATTTATTACGTTATTTTCTGCAATGATTGATGGTATTCATGGATCGTACATGTAACTATTTTTTATGATTACTTGGTTTATATTGACCGTTTTTATACCTTGCATGAAGATGAAATGGTATTATAACTTTGGTCCGATGTTTGTAAGTATGAGAAGAGGAAGATATAGACCCACTAATAAGTATATCGAAATGATCAGGGCGATGAGTTGAGTTGATTTAGCCGTGTCCGTCTGTCGGTCTGTCTGTTTGTACGCAAACTAGTCCCTCAGTTTTTGAGATATCTTGATGAAATTTGGTATGGGGCCGCCATTTTGCGTGAGATTAATTTGTCGGATTTAGTAAGTTTGGAGCAATACAACGCATGGCCCCATACAATCGATAGTTTCGATAAATGGATTTTTGGCTATAAATTTTGCAATTAAAAAGCTAGGAACGTAAAATTTTTGTAGGTTTGGCTCCTATTATATATGTAATGTGTGTAGTGAAAATCACCCAGATCGGACCAACATAACATATAGCTCCCATACAACCGATAGTTTCGATAAATGGATTTTTGGCTATAAATTTTGCAATTAAAAAGCTAGGAACGTATAATTTTGCAGGTTTAGCACTTATTATATATGTAATGTGTGTAGTGAAAATCACCCAGATCGGACCAACATAACATATAGCTCCCATACAACCGATAGTTTCGATAAATGGATTTTTGGCTATAAACTTTGCAATTAAAAAGCTAGGAACGTATAATTTTGCAGGTTTAGCACTTATTATATATGTAATGTGTGTATTGAAAATTATCCAGATCGGACCAACATAACATATAGCTCCCATACAACCAATTGTTCCGATAAATGGGGTTTCGACTATGTATCTTTAAATGATCAGTTTTGCAGAGTTTTTACTAATTGTGAGTGATCGTACTCTTAAAACCATGATGCGTATTCATAAAAGGTATAAAGTCTTCGGCACAGTCGAAGACAGCCCTTTCCTTACTTGTTTATTCATCATTTCGATGCTAAAAAAATTTTTTTCTGCTCGCCTAAAAGAATTTTCGTATTGAAAACAACAAAAAAAATAAGCGGGTAAAAACAGTTATAAACGCTCAACATTTTTGTTGCTATTTTCGAAGCGACAGTTCACATTTTATTTTTTCAAAGAAATTTACAAATTTATGAAAAAAAAATTCATTTTGTTATTTTATTCAGAAATCGCTTAGTGCTTACGAAAAAAAAATTGCTTATTAGCTCGCTTATTTATCATGCGATCTTGTGTTGAGCTTTTAAATAACTTGTAGATCAGCTAGACTCAGAAGACTTTGCAAAATAGGTTAGAATCCGTTCATAATGTATTAAAGAACCTTATCAATGGGCATTAACATCCAAAATCCCTTGGCCATGGCTCCAAATGTTAAGATGTTACATATTTGTAATCCTATTCGGCATACATTCGAAATAAACTTTACACTATGAAGGTGGAAGACCTTCATAAAATGCATAGTTGTATCAACATTAACATACTACCTAGGCTGAACAGATCATCATCAGATCGTCAGCGATACCTACCCCGTTCAGCACAATACCATCATTCGTTTTCCAAGTGAGAGACTCCAATTGCCAGAGGAATATGGAATTAATGATCTTGTTGTTATTGCAGTAGAAGTACTTCACCTTGCTTAGACGGCGCATCCGTGCATGGAATAGGACCAGGGTAATACCGATATTACCCTTTTTCAGATACGAGTCAGGTACGCTTCGATACCAGCGCCACTGCCTTGAAAAATATTTCGTACACTGCGGAACCAGAGTGGATGGGGAAAACACTGACGTCTGAGCTCCCAGCAGGTTGAAAGGTACCGCATCTTCAATTATGACTCGTAGAAGCCTTCGCCTTGGTGTAGTTGTAGTGTGCTGGTCTGTCCCCTTCAAAGATCTTAGCGTAAAGTTTTTTTTAAACTGAGATATATAGCACCAAACTATTATCTCTACATATAATAAAATTGTAAAAAGTCGATGTCTGTACATTGCAGATATTAAAGAAAAGCTACAGGAGGCACCATTATTACGCTAATAAAAGCCAAATCAACAGTTTTAGAGTTTTTGTCTGTCTGGCTGTATGTTTGGTCGCGCATCACTCAAAAATTGCTTGATGGAATTGAATGGAACTTTTAGCATTGCATTACTTTACGTTTAACTTAAAATTTAAGATGTCATTTGTATAGATAGCTTGCACAGTTTCGGAGATATCGACCGATATGTGGCCCCAGGTGAACCCAAATGTGTTAGTACAATATGAGTATCAAACGACTGATGACAATAAGTGCTGCAATAAGCGATGTAATTAAGTTCTATATGTCATTCTATTATTGATTCTAAAACGCAGCGAAGCGGTCTGGGTTTACTAGTTGTTTGTATTTTTACTTAACGTAGTCATAGTGGGAAATACCATAAGTATTCTGTCAAAATAGCTACTTCAATGTCCTGAGTACTTCAGCGCCGTAGCTGGCATTTTTTTCAGAGGGGGTTATTTAAATATTTATATTTTCTTTAATTAAAACGTCATTTGACTTTAGCATTCATTTAGAGCTTCCAAAGTTCTCCCTCATAAATTCGGTTCTGGAATACTCCAAGAGCTATACCACCTTCTTTTAACACTAACTTATGTTTCGGAGCCTTATAACAGTACAAATATGACAAGAGAACTATAAACTCTGAAGTATAGATTGTTCGTTTAGAGCTGACTTTAAGTCTTAACTTCCTACTCAGTTCAAAGTGGCACTTGTTGTCCTCGGATGACATAATTAGGCGCTATGGATGGCTTAGGCCCGGTTTTTCAGTCCTTGGTTAAGCTCAGCTTAAACTAAGTTTGCTTAAACTCGGCATAAATTTAAACTGCAGAGCGGTTTTTCAGTGTGAGTTTAAGGCCGCTTTTAATATTTGCTTTTTATACGGCAACATTGGTTTTTTCTTTATCTATATACGGCAACAGATAATATTTGTATACATATTCAACGCCATTGCTTCTCCTCAGTATTGTAATAGTTAGCATTTCGCCAATTTCTGCATCACTATAATCACTTTCGTCAGATGATATATCCAGTATTTAATTAAATATAAAAATATCGTCATTTTTTAATTGCGTTCAGTGTATTGTTTCACAACCAAAGCCATCAAATATGCAAACAGCTGACAGGTTAACTAGAGTTTAACCCTGCCACATTGGCCGGTTAAACTACGTTTAAACTTCGTGTAAAGTTGATTGAAAAACTGCGTAACAAGTTTAAGCTTAGTTTAACTGACAAATTGAGTTGAACTTGTACTGAAAAACCGGGCCTTAGTAAACAAACATATAACCATTTCGTTGGGATAACTCGGCCAATCTTTTAATCAGTCACTTTCTACGACTATTGAGTGAATCCCCCGCCACCACGCTTATTCGTGCTATTTTCAGGTCTATAACTGTTACGATCAATAAAACCACTAGTTGTACTCTTAAAGAGTTAAAGAATCTCAGCGCTTCCACATTTCGCTCATAATAAAATTAACTCATCCAACACTAGTCAGCGCACGAAAAACAATGCAAAATGTACATTTCACACATCATGGCACACATAACGAGTTGCATAATAAGCACGCATATCCTTTTTCACAAATTACGCGACTGCTGAAAAAACAGAAAACATATTAAAAATGCATATCAAAGGCAACAAAAAAAAAAGTTGAATCACCTGCCAAATTGATGAAACCGCGAAAAAACGCGTCAGCAACGCTACCAACGCCAACGCTTTATGATGACGTCGTTTAAAATTAACACTTCAGCAAACATACTAAATTATGCCCCGGCTTACTCGCGCTCCTTGCAGTCAAAGTATCTTTATTAAGCGCCATAGTGAACGTGTTGCTGTACCTGCCATGTGTGTGTGGTGCGACGTGTGCCCTTAATGAGTTGCTAAAAATGAAAAAAAAAGAAGCAAAGTCGCACCGCAAAAAATCAAAAAAAAAATTTACATGAAAATAATGTTGCAACAACACGCAATGCGCGTCGCTTAAAAAGGATATCCTTGTTACGACAACAAGGCATCTGCAAAAAGTGCGCTAAAGATGTACGTACAAGGTGATTGTGGCATGTGTGGCTGGCTACATTTGCTAAACATGAGTGCTCCTCATGTGAGTGCATCCCCAGCTGGGGTTGGATTTTACTTGTGAATTATGCAAAATTTTTGTTTTCACTTTTTTGTTTGTTTTGGAAGTCTATACCTTGTTCTTGATTAACGGCTCGGGTTACATGTGTTTTTTGAAGTGCTCATGTGCTTTTTTATGTGCTTCAAATCGAGCTTCCCGACACCCCATGCCTATTATTTGCACTTAATTTTTTGGCAAGTCGCGTGTCGTCTGCGTAATTGTATTGTTTTTCAGTTGTTCCATTTTTTCACCAGAGCACATCCACTTGAAACTGTTGATGTTGTGATTATTGATGTTACGAGCTCTTCTGAATTAAATTAGCTTATTTTTGGCTGCTTAAATTTATTTCAAGATCTCGCTGAATTAAAAGAAAATGTAAAAGAGAGTGAGAGAGAGAGAAAGAGGCACACTATATTGATGGGTAGAAAGAGGGAATGAGATACATGAAGAATTACGGTAAGAAGAAAGGCAGAAGGAGAGAGGTAACATGAAGTAATTCAACATGTAGAGACAGAGAGGAAAGTGAACAACCGAGTTAGGAGGAAGCGGGGCACATAGCAGCAGGTAAGCAGTGGAGTGTGCAAATTAGAGTTAAAGAGTCATCAAAAATAAGCCCTGGATGGAGTAAAGAAAATGAAGTTTGCGTATTATTGATTTTGTTAATGTAACCTCGAAGGTCCAAATAGTTTTCCGTATATCGGCAGCTATTTGTCGGAATAAATTCCATATGCTCCGGTAATGTAGTTGTTGTTGTTTATCCGTAGATCAACCATAATGTTGCACGTCATTTCCCTTTGTGGATTTTAGTCCCGTCTTCTGTTTCTTTAAATGGTATCTAACTGCCTGGGTCCGGCATACCTACCTCGGGCATATTTTAACCACTTTAAATCGTAGGGGTCATGCTAGGGTAATATAACTACCAGTTCGACTGCAGCGGCACTGATTTTTTCCACTCCATCGAACCTTCGGGTCAGGGATTTAAGTCGTCCCTTAACAAATGTATACCTCACGGCGGTCGATCACAGTACTATTGGCGAGAAATGATCAACAAGACCCTACACGCACCTCGAAAATATCGATGATTCGCGAAATAAAGAGGGAAGAAGAACTGAAAAAAGATATAAGCTTGGATTCTAGAAGGAGCGTGCGCGTTGTGTGCTGAATTTCTGATACGAATCGTAAAGGGGATTCCCAACAGAAACGTTTTAGTATAATCGAAAGATCAACACTTTATTGACGGCTACCAAAATTTTGCAAATGAAATATTTAGAAAAGGAGGTGAAATTCTACAACGGATGATACGCTTTCGGGAACATATTTGGTATTGTCTTGGGAACTTTGACTTGCGAGCTTGAGCTTAGAATTTTCGGACCTCAAATGAACGATCTTATAAGTGACTGATTGATATTCTGAAGTAAAAGGCTGACGTCGCTGTAAAATCGAGGTACGAGTGAATTTGAGCTATCATGAATACCGTTTATAAAAACACAGAAGATGAAGACGTTCTCTGTCCCCGGTACGATATTCAAATCTTAATTGGTGACTTTCTGCGATTGTTATCTCTAGAATGGTCTTGATTCCCATTGTGGACTTGTATTGCCATACATTCGCAGCTTAGAAACTTACAAGCCTCTGTGATCAGTATAATATGCATACAGGATGGTGTGGAAATACTATCCTCCAGAAGCTGTTCACGCAGCATATACATCCTATGGACTTTCCACTTATAAACGCTCCCCGTACACAATCTTCTTCCGTACGATTTGAAGTACCGAGTGACGAGTTCGGAGTGGAAATAAGGGCGATCGTTTGATAGAAGAAAAGTTGTTGGGAGCCGAATTCCTGGTTAAAGTCGTATAAAACTTTATTAGTCATTCTACAAATCTAATGGAGAATCAAGCGGCTTCATTCTGGTACCGAACTGTATAAGCCTTGCGCAGCTCAAAAAACGTTCCTTTTCTTGGCAGCAAAGGAGAAAAGAGTGCTCATTGCGCTGAAACTATCAGATCAGATTGACTTTGATATTCTACGATCTTGCTTGAAACCAACTACAGCTACCTCAGCGCAGTTTCCCCTCACACCTAAATCCAATATGCTGAGACACACTTCCAAACTTTTTAATTGTTCTCTGTAGGATGCTAGTATATGCTGGGCTTTTTGGACAACGCCATTGCTAAATGCACACATTTAGGAATCAGACATTTTTGATGATGTGTACATGGTCCTTATAACATCCTAGAAAAGCCCAGCTGTGTCAGCTGCATTGAGGATGACGAGGTTGAATCACCAAGTCACTTTATGCTGAGCTGCGCAACTTTTGCTAGGAGAAGGCGTGAATACTTTGGTCGGGGCGTACTCGACTATCCGGAGAAGCTCTCCGAGATCGAAGTGAGCGGAGCTATATCGTTGCTATGCAGCGGTTTGTGAAATAATTAGGGAATCGGGTCACTGTAAGCCAACAGTAAAAGTGTCCAAGTGGCCTGCCCCTGGGGCAACCGCAACCCCCACCGTAACTAACCTAACCTAACCTAACATGGTCCGTAGCCTCTGTCAACACAGGCTTAGGTAATCATTTATTTGAATTCTTCCATATTTTGAGCACAATAAATAAACTTCCAATGCCACTCTATCAATTTCTATGCGTTACGCCGCACAATACCCGCAGAGTATTCCCTACAAACTGTAAACTCACTGAGACTCGTTTAACTACTCTGCAATAAAAGTTACCAAAGCAATTGAGACAGTCAGTCAGTCAGTCATGCAGGCAATCAATGAAGTCCAACTCAATACTAAAATTATTTAAAATCTCCTAGGAGATAATTTCCTTGGTCTCCCTCGCGCTCAGTGCATTACTACGCGCCGCATACACCAACAACTGCTTTGTGGGCTTCAAAGGATGGCTGTAGATGGCTAGGAAACTTATTTATAGCACACCGAGTTAAACGCAAAGTAATACCTTCTTAAGCTTGATGAAATTCACTTGGCTGGGTTTGTAGGGATTCAACGATGACGCTGAAGTATTAAAACTTTTATCTCTGACGCTCATGAGCAACAAAATCAACAACAATATAGCATTGCTGCTTTGTTTTTGTTGCTGTCATATAGCATGATGATTATATGCGAAAATCGAATTTAAATTAAGTATTTCTCATTTCCAGTGCAACAAATTGATGGAAATGAATTTGGTTGCTATTCAAGCTGCCTATCCCGCTATCTGCCGCTCTCTCCTTACCTCTCTTTTGTTGGAGGATATTGTGAAAAAAAAAATGTAGAAAAAATAAATTAACATGAAATCGAAATGAATTTATAAAATTCCTTAGAGATGCGCATCTATTCGTCGAGCAAATAAAATATCATTCAAAATGGAAGGAAGCGTGAAAGAAAGCTGAAGCTGAAACTGAAGCATGTCCTGCCGTAGTTACTGATTTGCAAAAATTTCTATTTTTTCTCTTGCCATTACGACTGCACAGATAATACGCTTTTAATGGAAATTCATTAGGCGTCTGTGGTGGGAGTGCAATGCGGTGCAGAAAGATGTAAAAAAGTTGAATTAAAACACGACATGGTGAGCTGGCAAGTCGGCGCTCACTCACGCACCATACAAGCTGTGCCTCCAACATGTTCGACAGCTTCCTTCCGCAACTCATGTTTTGCAGAAACCTCAATTTAATTTAATTTCTAGCTATACATATGTACACAAATATATTCAGGCGTGAAGAAGTTTTTCTTAATTTGTGCCCTCAGCCACCCAACAATCAAACCTCGCAGGTGAGACATGCAAAATGCCCATGAAGCTCCATTTTTGTCTCACTTTCGACACACATTGCATTTGATTCTTGTTTTGCGTTAAGTCATGCTATGACGCAGCACTTCATTGCCTATCATTGCATAGGAGGTGGCGTGAAAAACTGTAATGTTGACATGAGATCGATGATGAGCTCTGGGGTTTGAGTAGCTCATACGCGAGATTACTAATTTGCGTTGTCAGCGCAAATCAAATTTAATTACATTTTCCACGCAGACAGTGGCTGCCATGTGCCCCAAAATCACTTTTAGGTGGTTTTCACCCACCTAAAGTTCGCTGAGTCCTGCAGTCGTCAGAAAATCAAGAGCTCTAATACATACATATATGCTATACAAATTTACGGGTTGGTTGGTTTGTGTGGCCGTTCTCACTGGTTAATAAACCAGTTAAAAGCTTGGAAGAAGGATGAAGAATGTGTGAGAAGCTCGCCAGGACTTAGTATGCTTAAATTCGGAGACACTCTGAAAAAAGGGTTTTCCTAGGAATGTCCGGAACTGCAATTGCTTCCATATATTCTTAGCCTAGTTGAACCAGGCTAGTAGGCTAGTTCGTTGTCTACCAAGTGTTCCCGTATTTTAAGCTAAGAACACCAAGCAAAGAAACGACTTGCCAATCCTTTTGCGATGTTATCGTCGTTGATTAGAGGCCGTAGAGTCAAACCAAGCACATCCTTCATTACTCTTGCATACCGCAGACTTAAGACTACGACACGAAGCCTCTCCCCACTCACTTATTGCTGGAATCTTTCAAAGTATCCACAGCGGGTGAAGAGACTTGTAATATATCTGCTGTAAGGCGCGTAAGAGGCGACTAAAATTCACAACTCGAAGTTCGATGGAGTTAAAAACATCGCTTCTTCGATAGGCGTGCTAATCCCAAAACGACAAGACTGTCCACAGCGGCAAAGCTTCCTTAAACTTTAGAACGACTAATACTTTCAAAATCCAATTGCGAACTCTACAAAAACAATTTTTTCCGTGCTTCAAAATCTTATAGACATCAACCAAGGAAATGTGATGCGAAGGCTGTCAGATTATATACATAGTAACATATACCACCCCACTCCCGCCCACCCCCGTTTTGTTTTTAAAATCGTCTTCTTTTGAAAAAAAAAATTCTAAACTTGACAGGTCTCACCAACTTTCGGCGCTTTCGGGTTAGTGAGAGATACAAATTACTCTCGCACATCGATTATCAACAACCCAGAACCAATGACACGGAACACTGAAAACATAGCCCGGGGCATTGCAGGTGAGTCAAAGAACACACCACTTATTATTTAAATTTATGTTACTTCAATTCAGACCTGTTAAATTTGATTAGTAATTAGTAATCAATTAAGTAGACGGCTTTTTTAATTGGTATGATTATTTTGATTGTTTTTTAAGAAAAGTCAATTATTAATTTTTAAGGATTATTTTCCAATTAAAAAAAAATAAAAAAAGTTGTTTTGTTACTTTTGATTTATTTTTTTTTTTCAGTATTGTTAATGTGAATATTTATGTGCTTCTACAACAATACTGAAAAAAACTCAAAATAATCAAGAAAAATTAAAAAAAAAAATCAAAAAAATAAATAATCAAAACAACTTTTTATACCTTTCATGAACATGAAATGGTATTATAACCTTGGTCCGATGTGTGTAAGTATGAGAAGAAGAAGAGATAGACCCACCAAAAAGCATACCGAAATGATCAGGGCGATGAGCTGAGTCGATTTAGCCATGTCCGTCTGTCCGGCTGTCTGTTGGTACGCAAACTAGTCCCTCAGTTTTTGAGATATCTTGATGAAATTTGCTAAGGGGCCGCCATTTTGTAAAACACTAATCATTTGTCAGATCCAGCAAGATCGGACCAATACAACGCATAGCTCCCATACAATCGATTGTTCCGATAAATGGGGTTTGGGCTATGTATCTTTAAATGATCAATTTTGCAGAGTTTTTACTAATTGTGAGTAAGGATCGGACTCTTAAAACCGTGATGCGTATTCATGAAAGGTATAAAGTCTTCGGAACAGTCGAAGACAGCCCTTTCCTTACTTGTTTTGATTAATTTTGATTATGTTTGTGTTTTTTTAATAATCGTTAAAAGTCATGATTTATTTTGATTATTTTTTTTTATTTAATTTTGTTATTGGTTATTATCAACTGGTCTTGAGCTCGTAAAACTAACAAAGATATGATGTATATTGGAACGATTTTCCGTCATTCAGCCGAAACTGGTTTGTGACAAAACCAAATTTGACGAAAAATCGCTCCAATATACATAAACTTTCCACCCTGTCGGAAAATCAACAAAACAAAGTTACAAACATATATTTTTTTAATTAATTGTAAAATAATCATTAAAATTTTAAAGTAATTGGTAATCCACCATTAAATGGATTTTCAACTAACTGATTTCAAGTCCAATGCATTAGCTGTCGCAAAACGAAATATGAATTTTAAAAATGTTAGGTTAAATGCGTTAGATATCTTTAAAAACTTATTAGAATCAAATTACAAGCCAACCTCTCAATTAAAAATTTCTTTACATTAACCAGAGCACACCGAGAAAGATATGAATAAAAAAAACAAGTACCGAACAAAAGAATTTACGTCGACATTCTCTCAATTACAAATTCCATGCTGCGCTACTCAGCCCATACCATGAAGTAGTATAGAATAACAAGTTTATTAAGTTTAAATTATTTTTCATAGTAAACAGAAATTCTTGTTGAATGCATAAAAACCACAAGATTTCCTTACAAACAAGCAAAAGGATCAAGCAGTGGACAGTGAACTAAGCAAACGTAACAAACAGCCAAGCGAGGAAGCAACGACCCAACGCACCACTGCTCGCTCTCTCTCTCTCTCCCTGTCAATGTAAAATAAATGCAAGAAAGAAAAATTTTATTTTCAAACAAAACTAATGCCAAAGAAAATAATTTCCTATATTTGATTTACAGTCTTTTATGGTTAAATTGCAAAAGGCCAAGCAGAGTTTGAGTTAAGTTGACGAGCGGAAAGTATGAAAAGGATATATGAGACAATAAAAACAGAGAGTACTTAATCCACAAAACTGCAAGAGGACCAGGCTAAGAAATGCCATAACAAACTATAAGGTAAGCAAATTCTTGTTATTGCAAAATTTTAATATATATTACGACTATATAAATAATAATAAAAAATAATAATAATCAGCAATAAAAAGAATTTTACAGAATTTCTAGTTTCTTGCGCTCGTTTTTTTTTTGTTTTAACCCTTAAGTGTGTAAGTAAGAACAAGCATAATTGTGCAAAATTAACAAGTGGAAGTGGTGTAAGTACAGCACACAAAACCGCAAGTTCCAATGAATAAATAAATAAAGAACTAAGTAAACAAAAGGACACTTTCTATGAAAACAAAAACTAACTGAGCAGTCCACTGAGGCGGTTGCTGTTTGCTCGTTATTTGATTGTTTGTTTGCAGTTTGTGATATAGTTATAGTAAGATTAAGTTATATACTCGTTAATAAATAAGAAATAATTTTGTCGAGTTTCATTGCATAGGAAACGGGCCAAGCGTAAAGCGGTCAATGAGCACATTTAACCATTGACCGACAATACAGTATTAGGCTAAGATGGAAATGCCAGGACATTCATAATTCTTAGTCGTAATGGATATGATGCTGCTAGCATGTAAATAGTTATTCGAAATGAATGCAAAAGGACAAATAAAAAAAGTAAAGATAGGAATGTACCAAACCGGGTCGGATTTTGGGGGAGGGGGAAAGGGCTTAAGGTGTTCATTCCGGAACGTAATTAGCCTACCGATAATTTTATTACGTTTACTGATCGATGGGGGCGCCAGGATAGCACAGCCAGCTGTCAATTACGTTGTGATTCAGTACGATCCAGAAGTTGCCAAAAGTAGCCAGAGGTTACTAGAATTCAATCCCGTACTTTTTTGTGTTACCCTATCGCTCTCATCAAACTTTAGTTTTTGACAATTTTACTAGTTTTAGTATCGCTGCATCATTTTGAAGGATCGGTTACTAATAACAATAATAATATTATTTGATTTTGATGACGTGATAGAAGCCGGGGAAGCTACTGGTTGTTGTGGCTTTTAGCGACACAAACACTTACCGTAGGATTTGGAGAGTGTTGTTGTAAGTGACTGTCCTTTTCCGTATATGAACCCGGCACGCTCCGGTATTCGATTTGGTATGACCAGTTGAACTTTCTAGGTCCTCTCCTCTTACGACAAGTATGCCTACCACTGGCATATTCTTACCCCTTAACAGAATTTAATTTCGCATTGAAAGTACAAAGTGTTTTGGCTTATAGGTGAATTCTGTAAGCAGTATCTAGGCACTAATAGAGACATTTTGTGGTCAATTTTAATTTTGATACAATTTAGTATTCAGTAAGTTGTCTCACATATCTGGTCTCAAAAAAAGAATCACTAATTTGTCAGCTGGTTCCAGGCAGGTCACAAACAGTAAAATATTGGGTTCAAAATTAAAGAAATTAAAAAAATAATAAATTTTAAGTGTAGAAACATTTATATATTTTAAAAAATTATATTTAACTAACAAAAAATAAAATAATAAATTGTCCGCGAACCCGGATTCGAACCTGCGTCTCACACTTTGTACCCGAGACGCTTACTACCTGGACTAACGCGACATGAATATATGTGCTGTCAAATGCTGTACTTGAGATGTGTGTTTTCACCACATATCATTGGTAGACTTTTTGTGATTTTCTCTTGCAGAATACCGAAATCATCTGAAGTCACAAAAATTGTCTCTAATGGAAAATCTAAAATTTAGTGACTTGAGTTGAGACAGACTTACAGAATACAGCTATTAAACTAACTTTCGAATCGGCAATTAATATCTCTCATGGTCGAAGCGAATTGATAAACATCTGACTTTGAGCGTACGGTTGGCTTGTTAGTGGTTTATTTATATTATATACATATTTCATATATTCAAATATATTAATTTTGTTGTTTATAATTTTGCAAAATAATTCACGTGTTTTCTATACACACTTTTCAAGAAATTCACAGCTGTTTCGAACTGGCAGTTCAAGTCGATTTCTTTGCTATCGATTTTGGTGTGTTCGTGTAAACACTTGATAAATATGTGTGTTCTGTAAATTCGTTTTTTTTTTATTGTTCAGCAACGCTGCTTTATAGGTATAAACAAGGTAACAATTATACACTTTTTTTTATGTATTTGGTTTATAGCAGCAGTTTTTTTTGGCGGGCAAGAAAATTGCAGAATCGTAAATTTAGCTAAGTTGGTGCCCAAAAAACAGCTAACTTCATCTGATTCATTTATGTTTATCCCTAACAGCCGAACCTGATATAAACGCACTCCGGCAATTTTCTGTCAAAAATGTCTCATGCACATACAAATTGTATGAGAGCAACCTAAATTAACCGCACAGCGTAAAAACCTAACTCAATTTCCAATTTTTGTTTCGCGTGACATATCGATCTGACATTAACGCTCAGCGTACGCAAATTTATTTCGGTTAGAACCAAAAAGGTCGTTTATTTTCCTGCGGTAAAAAACGCTGTCCAAAATTCAATTAGAGATTTTAGGCGATCGAGATTAAGCTTTAGCGACTTCCAGAACTCCGCTGCAGATCAAAATAAAAATTAATTTTCAACTAATTTAACTTGCTTTAAATTTTAGTTCTATTACTCACTCATAAATAGTTTCAGAACATGAATTTCACGCATCACCTTTACGGCTTCAATTTCCATCCCATTATGCGCTATTAATATACGAACGTCTGCAAATGCCATTGAGAGAACGCTCTAGTAAATGAGGAAATGGTAAAAAATATAATTTTTTAATTTCATTCGCATTGTTTTTCACCGCCGATGCACACTAACTAACACACACGCGCGTAATCACATCATTTCATCAAATGCAGGCACAACAGAGAGGCAATGCATATTTCATTTTGCTACCAGCAGTCAACATATCAACCACACTAGCGCACGTTGAAGCTGAAGCGGAAGCCCCTACAACAACCAGCGCGCAAGGATAGACAAGCAAGCAAAAAAATATTATTTAAGTACAAATAAGAGGAAATAAAAAGAAAAAAATTATTACATTTGCTTGAGTGCACCTTTTTAAGTAGCGAACAAGCAACAGCTACAACAACGTGGCGCACAGTAAAGAAGCAGGCTGCTTCAAGCAGCGTCAGTTTCAGGGCGTCATAGGCGCAGAATTTCGTTTTTGCCGACCACATCGCTGACAGTTGAAAATAAAATCGGCATAGAAATTTTGGTCTATTTTTAGAGCTTATTTTTTTGTACTCGTATGTTGTATTTGCTTTTGCTATTTACAAAATTTGGTTTTTTGGCAAAAATATTTTTCAGCAGATTAATATACACCTCTGGCAATAGAAAAATTGAAAGTAGGAAGTGAGGCGCTTCAAGAGCAGTTTGCAAAGTGAAAATTAGCCTACCTTCCAAACGTAAGTAATCGAAAGGAGTTTTTCCAAGCAGTACGAAAGTAGGGAACTATGAACGAAATCCACGCATACAAATATAATACATATGAGTTTTTGGAACGGTTTGAGGTAGCCACAACATTTTGGAAAGTCAAGCAAACAGCACGGAGAACGCAGCGTCGACTGTGGATTGCCGACTCAAGTATTTGATTTGGGTAGAAGCTTTGTTGCCGTTAATATGTGTGGCTTTATAAGTAAAGGCTCAGTAGCAACTAAGGCATGCCTAGATATAACAAGGAGTTAGCGTATGTAAAGGCGTCTAAGATGGGATAGAATTCTTGTCTGCCTTGACTTGCAATTGTAAGCGTCCACATCCTTGCAAGCTGTGTACAACTTCTTCTTCGGCGATGATGAAGCAGTTTGTCTGCGAAGGCGATTTAGCAAATTAAAAGGCTTTTAATGCATGGTGAGCCGATTTTTACTTATTTTATAATATTTTAACTGTTTGTTTCTTTCTCTTTTAGTTTCAGCTAACTTCCTTCATTTTATCTTTGCCTAATAGCGTTTGTGTGGTATTCGTGTGTAGGAAGCAGTGTTGCATGTAGCAACGATAGTCGTCTAAGGTGGTAGAAATTGCTAAGTTGCAGTTGAAGGTGAAAAATTTATGAGTTGCACAGAATATGAAAAATATTTTAATTGTGCGATAAATTGAGAAATATTTTTCATACCATTCAAATAAGAAATGTATGTTTACAGAAATCACACTGGAAATTGTGCATCTACAAAATGAATTGGTCTGGATTGTTTTTGTGAACGGAAATCGCTAGGCGGGTTAAAGCGTTACGTAAACAATAGAGTTGGGGACGGCTCTACAAATAAAGGTAAATATATAAATAAATAGCATTTAATAAAATTTTGGCACTTAAATTTTTCTCTTTTTCTTCAAGGTGAAGGTCAATAGTACCTACAATAATAAAAGGAAATAAAAAGAAAAAAGTAACAGGACAAGAGAAAGGAAGTACTTGGCTGTTTTCCACGGGTTTGCAATTTAATGGAATCACTCCTGCCAAGACCTTCTAAGAAATCAATTTCTCTCTCCACATACAAAATCAGAAGATATTCCACTGAGGAGTTTATGCGAAGCGCGTCTTCTTTAGTAATTAGGAAACAATAGTGGACTGAACAAATTAATACAGAGAATGAGGAAAAATTCATTAAAGAACTTTTTGCTTATTCTAAGCGTAACAGGTGTTTTTGTACTTGAAAGGTTCTATCTCTCTATCTCTATGGCGCGATATACAACAGGTATATCATCATAAACCTCCTAAGAGATTTTTGCGCCAAGCTTCTCTTCCAATTTGTGGTGTGCCGATTTGAATTTTCCCTACAAATTGGTGGGACCTACAGTTTTTTGCCGACTCCGAACGGCATCTACAAAGGAGACGAATTTTTGCTGAGAAGCCTGTCATGGCAGAAATACACTCGGAGAGTTTGCCAAACCACTGCCGAGGGGCGACCCCGTTTTGAAAAACTTTTTTCAAATCACTTTTGATGTTACCTGTACCAGGGCTCGAACCATGGACCTTCGGTGGGGTAGGCCGGCAACACTACCTTCACACCACGGCGGCCGAAAGGTTATGTCACCGAAAATCATTACGTCGGCAATGCGGTTCATTCCCGTTCTAGCTCAATACCCAAGCAATGCTTTCAACTGCCTAATTTTACATAGCGATGTCATTGGCGTTGGCAATTGACGCCAGTGCATTACTTTGCAACTCGTTGCGTTTCCATTCGACAGTTTTAAGATAGTTTGGCCTTGACTAGTTCTCAACCTGTGCCATTTCGGACATTTTTGAAGTAGTTTTGGTTTTGGACGAGTGATTATCGATATCCCATATCTCAAACTGTCTTTGAAATTCCTTTTTATTGTTGCTGTTTTCGACAGGGTAAGAATATGAGTTTTTCTGGAACGATTTTCCGTCATCCCTTGTCAATTTTGGTATGGAGAGAAACCGGTTTCGGCGTTGTGCGATCATCACTTTTGTAACCGGCACAGGATGATTCATAAAGCATGTAGCTCAAGATTGTCTCTTTTGAAGACTGGTTCGCAATTTTACTGCAGAGAACTTTAGGCCTTACCACCTATTTTCGTAGCTACGAAAATAAGCGTCAGAATACCAAAATAATGCAAAAGTTTGTTATATTTTTGCCAATAAAAATTATGTTGTCACACTAAAATGAATGCTTAGTTTGCAAAATCGGTCGCCGCCGTCATATACTATACTTCAACGTCCCTCCATTACGAGCCCTTCTGAGTTTGAAGTTGAGCAGTTTGAGAGATTCTTGTAACCCGTGACCTGGCACCACATACCTTATGACTAAATAAATCCTACACAATACTGCTAGAGTTTGAAACGGAGCTTTTTTTTAAGCTAAATTAAAGGTGACTCCGATCACAGAAGATGACAGGAACAAAGCGCTTCATTGCTCCAATATGATTCTACAATCAACCGATGGCATGGTAGTCGGAAGGCTATACCAGTTGTCCATCGTTGAATAAATTGCACTGTGTTTGCTTTCAGGTAAGCTCCATAATTTAGTCTCTAAGTATACATAACTAAAATATAGCCACTAAAAAAAGCTATAGTCACTTACTCCAACCAAGCCTTCTTGCATCCTAAAGAGTGTCAACATAATTGAAGCCACATCAATGCATGCAACGTCGTTATTTCAAGCTAAACAGCAATCACACATCGTTTAAGATTAAGACAGCAAAGGCACATCCACAAGCAGGCAGCCAGTGAACCAAAGGACATTTCATCCCGCATTGCATGTATCCTTGTTTTTGTATTAAATTTTTTTTTTTTTTGGTTGATGAGTAAACAATTTTGGCATAATAAGCAGAAGTTTACATAAGTTGCAGTTTATCTGTGGCAAGTGGCAAAGTGGATGTTGCGCTCCTAGCGCGTGATGCTCTACAAAGGATCCATTCGCTTGCGATGACAAGAATGTAGTTGACTCAACTAAAACAACATGAATTTTTCATGACACTAAAGGCAAACTATTTGCTTTTGTTGTTGCTGCTGTCAGTGATTTTATTGTAAGATTCAAAGGCAAAGACTACACTTGCAACATGCCGTATGCTACATGCAACATGCCACTTGTGAGCGTGTAAATGCAATGAGCTGCGAATGCGCACACACATACAAACAGATTTTTGACAGTTGAAGTGTCAGTGCTTCGAAGAAATTTTTTTATTTGTATGTGTGTGTGTGTCTGCTTGAGAGTACAAGCATCAAGGATAACAACAGCGATGTGTAATAGCCTTGTATCGCTGCTCAACTCGTAGTGCATTGCAGTTGATTTCATGCCACTTCCGAATTCAAGAAATGTTTATCTTTGTTCTGTATCGTTTTGACAAGTGTTTGCACTATCTATCGTTGAGCTTTAGTATCTTTCGCTATACCACTACTACTTTCTTCTCTTTGGATAAACATGCTATAAGACCAATTCTGGCTGATCTGCAGCACTGGAATTGGTTTATGAAAAGTGTTATGTGTGGTGGGCATGAATAATAAATGTAGCGCGGTCAAGCACTAAAAAGCTCAATAAATGAAAGCGATAAAGTGTCAGTAATTGGGTACATGGATATGGATATGTACAACGTGTGGAGTAAATGTTAAAAGGACCCTTTTCAAAAATGTTCCTACAAGGCTACAAAGTGTTTATAGATTTCTAGTTAGAAGCCTATGTCGTACAGTGTCACAGTTGAAATAATTATACATAACGGTTATTTTGTTACTAAGTAAGTAACTTTGCTAATAGCGTGGGTTGAGTCAACATGATCCAAAACGAAAAATATTTTTACGGAATTATTATCCGTGACTTACAGAGTTAAACTCACAAATGGCACTAGTAATGGGAGCATTGCTAGCATACTTAGTTTGTAAATTATCCCAATAGATAGTAATTCCGGAGAGACCTCCTTGGAACATTAAATCGAATTATTTCCAACAAGTATGGACAGCCAACAATTAATAATATTATAAGTGAATGATAGGCACAGTATAGATCTACGATTTTCCAAAGATTTAAACTTTAAAACCATAAGACGAACTGATCTGAGATGTTAAATGGTCGTAGAGCATATTTGAGAACAACTTTCTGTATTCGCTCAATATATATTTTTAGCTGTCAGAGTACTTGATCTCCAAATAAAGACAGCATATTCAAGATGAGACCTAGCAAAGAACGTCCCAGATGATAAATACTTATTTAACTGCATTACCGACTGTAACGATATTCGATTAGATAATCCTCTGGATTGATCATAGAATCTGTTGATTTCATTACTAATTTCTGAAGTACTGGTAGCATACAACTGCCAGATGATTATTTTAATTGTTTTTCAAGAAAAGGCAATTATTAATTGATTACGATTAGAAAAAATCAATAAAAAAATCAAGAATAATCAAAAAAAAGTGTTTTGATTATTTTTGTTGTTTTGATTTTTATTTGACTTCTTTTGTTTTTTTTTCAATTATTTTGAATTTTTTTAAAATATTGTTGATGTGTATATATTTATGTTTTTCTACAGCAATACTGGAAAAAAAACAAAAATAATCAAAAAAAAATAATCAAAAGTAATCAAAACAACTTTTTTAATAATGTTTTTTAATATTCGTAAAAAATTATGATTTTTTTTTATTATTTTTTTAATTAATTGGAAAATAATCATTAAAAATTGAAAGTAATGTTTATCAATCATTTGATGGATTCCCAAAAAAAGAATTAATCAAACCGGTAAACATTATGATTAGTAATCATTATTTAACAGGTCTGATTTATACTTTCTTTTTATTACAGCTAAACTACTGGCAATTCAACTAGTTATATTCGTTCTATAGATCCTTCACAATTGAAGCAAAGAGCTATCGGAGCATCGCCGAAATAATAAAATCAATATCAGGTTATTTTTACTATCTGATACTATTCCGATTTCAGCGTGCATATGTATCCAGCCTTGAGAAAATTTTTTCGAGGATTTTAGTAGTCTATTCGTGAATAATTACGAGGACGGCTGCTTTAGACTTGTATGCTGTAAGCCCAAGTTATATTCTAACCTGCTTTTGTTCACCTTCAAACCACTGTGCGCTATCTACGTCAAACATTCTTCAAAGTCAAACAAACCAACATTTTTACCACGCCAATTAACATTATAAATCGCATGTGTGCCAGTGATTTATTATTCCGAAAATCGACACTCTGTTTGACCTCACTTCTACATATATATTTATTAGTATGCGTTTATGTTTTAGTTTTAGTCTACTCAAAAGTTGACCACAATAAAAAGGGTTGCTCCAACACTTTCGATATGTTAATGTGCTGCGATAAATTAGAAATTCAATTTGACTGTCCCAGTTACAGATCTTTACCTTAAGTAATGTGTCTCATGGAAATTGACAGCAGATATGCAAACACACACATACACACACACTAACACTAAAATAAGTCATTTGACATTTGTAAAAGGACATGTGTCACATGTGCGTGTTTGTTGTTGCTTTTGTTGCAAGAAAATAACTTTCAGATTTACCTTCTTGTTAGCATTTGCTTGACATAGAGTACGTGCGTGTTTGACCACCAACAACTAATAAGGCCAACGGGCATACAAACTACCGCTATCCGATTTCCAACTTCTCCACCTACTCAATGTACTCCCCCCTACCCTTTCTTAACCGCACACACATTAGTGCGAACATGTTGGTCAAATGGACGATTTGTTTGTCCCATATCAGAATAACTTTTTTGGACGTGTGTGAGGGGTCTAGGACATTGCTGTCAGTGCGTGTATGATTTGTGTGTTAATCACACATACATATGCATATTGTTAGACCCATGTCCTTTTGTGGTTACTTGTGTTTTTCTTATGTTTGACTTTGTGAGGAGGGTTTTGCTATGTGTTATTTTAAATTTATCAAAATTTTCAGACATTAATTTTGACTTGGTCAACACTTAATTAATCACGCCTCTACAAACTGTCTTAGATACAAAATGGAAAACTGTAGTAGTAGGGGGGTTCGTATTACCACAATTAAACACATTCTTCACTCACCTTCTAAATAGGAATATTGAAAATTGTTAAAATGATGTGTGCGGTCAGGAATGAATCAGGGACGCTCCGCTACCAACAACTTATTTTACTAGGAAGAAAGATTTTAGTTGGTCATTCACGTATGTCACAAACTGAGTAAGTGTCAAGCTTCCGACAATGCACGCGAGCTCTGTCGAAACGCTGGCGACACCTAGTGCAGTATGCAGGACAATACTTGTTGACAGTTTGAAAGAGCTAAGCCCCTGCGGGTTAGGAGTATAGAATATGCCCGAGGTAGGCATACCCGTTGTAAGAGGCGACTAATATGCACCAAGTAATGATGTGATGCCTCTCAACTTTCATTACCCATCTCTCCTTCCTTACGAAAGGTCGGGTGACAAGACCTAGAAGGTTCCACTGCGCATACCAAATCGCTACCACCACAGTCGGCCAGTACCGCAAAGGAGTACCAGAGCCCACCGGATTTATATTTGGGGTATTTTTTTAAATATTGTGGATGCCCTGGGTTTACTTGAAAGGAGAAGCAAGCTCGCTAACATCTGCTACTGAAGTCTACTAATAATCGGGAGTGTTCCAGTGGGAACTGAGCGTGATCCGGAGCTGAAACTGCCACCGGATTACGCCTATTGTTTTGAGTTTGAGGGAACAATAGGATCAAAAACGAAAAACTTTCATAAAATCACGCATGTTGAATTTGATTACTACTTAGTAATTAATTAATTAGACGGATATTTCAATTGGTAATGATTATTTTTAATTGTTTTGGAGGAAAAGGCAATTACTAATTGATTACGATTAGCGAAATCTAAAATAATCCAAAAAAAATCAAAAAATACTAGATATTTATAATCGAAAAAAGTAGTTTTGATTACTTTTGATAATTTTTTCATATTTTTTGATTAGTTTTTATTTTTCCAGTATTGTTGTGTGTATTTATGTTATTCTATAACAATACTAAAAAAATCAAAAATAATCCAAAAAAATCTACAATTACTAGATATAATCGAAAAAGTAGTTTTGACTACTTTTGATTATTTTTACATATTTTTTTATTATTTTTGATTGGTTTTTATTTTTTCAGTATTGTTGATGCGTGTATATATATGCTTCTACAACAATACTGAAATAAATCAAAAATAATCTAAAAATATCAAAAATTACTAAAAATAATCGAAAAAAATTAGTTTTGACTACTTTTGATTATTTTTACATATTTTTTGATTAGTTTTTATTTTTTCAGTATTGTTGATGCGTGTATATATATGCTTCTACAACAATACTGAAAAAAATCAAAAATAATCTAGAAAAATCAAAAATTACCAGAAATATTCGAAAAAAAGTAGTTTTGATTGCTTTTGATTATTTTTGATATTTTTTGATTTTTCTAATAATCGTAAAAAATCATGATTTTTTTTTTATTATATTTTAAATTAATTGGAAAATAATTATTAAAAATTTAAAGTAAGGGTAATCAAGCATTAAATGGATTCTCAAGAAAATAATTAACCAAACCCGTAATCATTACGATTAGTAATCGTTATTAATCAGGTCTGGATAGAATACTGCAGAGTGCATAACAAATCGGAAAAACCATTTGTCTTTTCTTAGAGCGAAAAAGCTGGTTTCCAGAACTCAAAGACTTAGTCTAAGATTTAGGAAAAACAGATGAACAACAAGGCCTCCTAAAACTCACAGCAGGGCAAAAGTGCGCTGAGTGCAGTAAAAGTAATACGCCGCACTCACAAAGAAACAAAGTAAGAACAAAATCACACAAGAATACATTGCACCGTACACGAGCACCCCCAACTTTGCTGCAGCTAACTTAGGTATGATGCATGGTTGCATGCTGTTCATGCATCCGAAGTCAAGTGATGTTGCCAACACTTTGTGACATGACATTTTCACACTTTGCTGCCAATGTCACTTTACGACTTTGAAGTTACAACAAACTTCTCGTACGACATACACACATACGACTCACCAAGCTGCTGCCTTCCGCAACCGAACCCAAATCGCAAAGGATAACAAGGATGTGCCGTCGCCGAATGTACTTTTGTCTTGTTGTTGTCTTTGCAGTGTCTCAAAAGAAATTCACGCGAGACGATGTGCGAACCCACATATATGAACTGATATATACATACATTCTAATGCTAGAAATGCGGACTCTCATCCTCCTAGCTCTATGTGGACTGAAGTGAGAAATTGGTTTAAGTGTTTGCAAAATTGGCAGCAAAATGGCTTTTTCAATTTTATATTTAACGTT
This sequence comes from Merzomyia westermanni, assembly GCA_949987695.1. Taxonomy (NCBI): domain Eukaryota; kingdom Metazoa; phylum Arthropoda; class Insecta; order Diptera; family Tephritidae; genus Merzomyia; species Merzomyia westermanni. Next base: position 9,246,377 of record OX465293.1, on the reverse strand, counting down.
TATATTTGAGTGGCAACAAATGCTCTTCAAAGCAGTGCCTCGATATATTGACAACAACAAGTGCAACAACAACAACAAAATACCAGTCAAGTCCAAGTGCTTTAGCAGCTCGTTTAGTTACTTTTCAAGTTGCCTACGTTTGTGAGTCAGAGGTCACATAGCGCTGGACTGCCTGCCGCTCCACTGCAATGCGCCTTGCTGCTGCTGCTGCTGCTGCATTCACCCGAGGCTGCACGGAAGTCACTACAATTTGGGCAATAGTCAATAGTCAACAAGTGGCAACAAGCGACGGCCGCTTACTGTTTGCCAAGTTAAATTGATTTCGATTTTTTTCGCGTTGATATGGCATTTCTTTACTTTCTTAGCCATGCGGCACTATCAGTTACTCATTCTTGTTTGGTTGAAGAAGTTCTTGAGAGTATAGAGAAAATAGATTTTTATTGACATTGTTGTTAGCGGTAGTAAGTGGTATCGATAGCTTGCCCAGAGGCAACACTCGGCGCTGCACTGTGACGCGTTAGTTACGACTTGGAAGTTGTAATATAATTTTATGTCTTCAGCTTTAATGCTAGTGGATTATGGAGTTAATTTAAACTGAGATAATAAGCAATCTAGGAGATACCAAAGAATACAGCAAACTAATGCTACTTCGGACTGAGTAGCAAATTGAGATATAGACGCCGCTCTCTCGCAGAAGGAAAGTAACATTACGGTGTAGGAGTTTGATCGCAAAACACTTCTGATGAGAATTCTCTGGAAGTACTCACGAGAAAGGTTCTTCGCAAGATATATTGAACCGATGTCAGGACCAAGTGAAGTACGCTTTAAGAATCCGTGGGGTTTCCTATTGGCGCCAGTTAACAAATTGAAGAAACGCCTGTAGAGCTATTGTGGGCGCTCAAAGCAATTTGGAATTTTTACAGCTGGGTATAGCTTAGGGAGGAGCTGGTTGACGTAATTTTCTACACAGAAAGAGAGGAAGTTAAGGGAGATGTGATCAGCGCATTGTAGCACATTTCATCTCCATAAAATAATAAATAGTTGTCGCAATATACTTCCGCGGAGATTAAGGCAGCGCTTCTTTACCAGTTTGTGGTATGCTGCTTCTAATTCTCCTATAAATTTGCGGGAGCTGCGGAACGACATCTGGCGGAAATACATTCGTAGAGTTTGCGAGGAGCGATCCCGTTTTGAAAAATCTTGTTCAAAGCGCTTTTGATGTTACCTGTCCCAGAACTCGAACCTTGGACCTTCGGTGTGGTAGGTCAGCTAACCTACCAGCACACCACAACGGCTGCTAGCGCTCAAAAAATTCTAACAGTAGATTTTATAGTTTGTGACGTTTTATGTACTACAGTTGGAACTTCAAAAACTCGATTTGGCTGTTGTTCAACTCTACTAATGTAGCGCAGTCCGATTGAGGTTCGTATTTGTCAGTGTGGGCTGGCGGTACCTCTTTCGTGTGTACCATTTTGACCTTACTTTTTTTTGTTTGTTGAGTGAAGGGCAGCCAATATGACGGTTATTGAGCGAAATCTGACCCTATCTCCGACTAAATCGACGGCGACTCTGTTTACGACATGGATTGCGCAGATGGTGCAAGATTTAAATGTCCACGTAGATGGAGTACCTGTACCTACTGTCAACCACCCGAATATCTTGGGTGTGACGTTTGACAACGGGTACAGAGCCGCAATAAGAGGGAGACTAGAGTCATGCTAGCACAACTTCGTTCTGGATATTGTTATAAGTTAAACTCTTACTTATCTAGACTGAACCCCATCATACCAAACACTTGCCCTGCATGTGGTATGTCCCCTCATGATATCAAACATCTTATTTCCTGTTCAACTGAACCTACTCTTCTAACACCAATATTACTCTGGTCCAACCCTGCTGAAACTGCGCGTTTCCACGGACTTCCGTTAGAAGAGCTTGATGACAATTTAGAGTGATATTGCCCATCAGGCAGGGTGAAGCACTGTTAACAACAACAACAACCAACCATACCTTGTATTGCCGTTAGGTTTTCGAGAACTTACTGTCCCGCTAGATTTCAAATTTGTTAGGACTCCCCGAATAGTTTTACGATCTCTCTTTATTCTCCTTTTCTTACTCCTCTTCCTCTACATTTTCTTCTTTCTCTATTTCTTATTCTAACTCCTAAGCTTCCATTTTCAATTTCCCATTCGAGCAACCTCTCATCTTTTTCTTCTTCATTTCTTATTCTTCCGGTCTCCTACTACTCCTATACCTATCCCTTTACGCTTCCTTTATATATAGGACTTTAAAAATGCCCCTATAGCGCTGTGTGCCAAAAATGTAATATATCAAAGTTTGAATTAAAGCGATCAGCCCAGTAGATTGGCTGTTTTGTTGCCACAAACATTTGTGTTTAATTTTATAAAATAGTATAGTAAAACTTAGCACTTGATTCCACTAGCAATTTAGTTAGTTTTTCTCCCCGAAGCATTCACAAAAAAAATATATGAGCTCAGCATTTAAAACTGGATCTATAAACAAATTTTAAACGGACCACTTAATTATAAACTCGAAAAGCAAGCGATCGAATCCTCAGCTATTACAACATTTTCACACGCTAACAACAAATAAGCGCATAAATTTACCAACAATTACTTAAGCATGCGCATGTTTTTTCTCAAGGGGGCTTACAACAAGAAACCCGTTGCATTTTCAGTAAATACCTCAACCAGCTTACCAGGCATTTGTTAGCTGCCAATTCACGATATTGACGTATGAACGCCTTAGCCAGTTCACATCTCATTCATTCGTGGCGATAATCATGGCTTACACCCAATCAATGCGCATGCATCTAACAAACTAAACTCTCCGAAAGGAAGGCCAAACAAAACACTAAACATCCTCGCTTACATCACTGGGCACACAGCCTACCCCAGCACCCCGCTACACCCACGCAATGCTTAGTTAAATTCCATGTTTAGCCGCACATGCACTCTGCACTCTGCACACTCACTTATGTGCACTTAACAGCGAGTATTTACTTGCATGGCAAACATATGAGCAACGGTCCGGCAAGACTTGCTGGTAAATGGCGCATCCCCATTAGGGCAATTACAATTCGTGCGCGACTATGATTCCGGCATCTAAACAACAATGAAACGTCGACAAGAAAGAAGCGGAAAAGCGAAAAAAAGAAAACAAGTGAATTGTTTGAACGAAATCATGTGAAATTACATACTAGTCGCACTATACTTTAAACAAAATCCAGCGAGTGAACGGTGAACGCATGCTAACAATAAATTTTGGCTCAAACTCAAAGCGATCAATCGGCAATTTTTTTTTTTTTGTTGCAATAAAAAAAATTCGAAAGCTACTCTGAAAGGAGTAACGAAAATCTCACTTGTTTAAGTGCCACGCTTTGCTACACAAACATTCCAACGTGTGTGTCTTACACGTATGGCTGTACGAGTGCTGTAATGCAAGCTCGCATTTAAAAAGCCATAACTCATATATGGCTGGAAAGCTGATATGCTGGCCGATAGAATGCAGTGCATTGTACTGAGCTGCAAGGTGCTTTTGAGTTTATAGCTTTACAGGGTGTTACTTTAAGTGCAGCCTGCAAAAAATCCTGTGTCTAGAGCAATGATCGCCAAAAGGAGCCGACTGACTATGAGCATGTATTAGTTTGTTAAGCAAAGGACGAGTATAAGTTGGCAGTATTACACTCTTTAACCAACAAAAACATAGTTCGCTCAAAAATACTGCACTGTGTTCGTGTGAAGGCCGAACATAATTCTGCTCTGACGAAAGTAATTGCCGATCACGGGCCATTCTTGATAAGCGATACTTATGATGTATGTGTTTCTTCTACCTCTGTAAACTCAAGTTCGTTGTTATTTGCATAGGTTCCCCTAGCATGGTTGAAGAATTAGTACTTGTTCGTGCTGGATATCTGCTTGGATATTAATATTGGACCTAAGTCTTCAGGCATCCGCCGTGGTGTGGCGATAGTATTGCTGGCCTACCACACCGAAGGCCTAAGGTTTGAGTGCGGGCAGAGGCAACACTAAAAGGTGATTTGAAAAAGTTTTTTTCTGAGCGGAGCAGCCACTCGACAGTGGTTTTCAAAATTCTCCGAGTGTATTTCAGCCATACAAGGCTTCTCAACAAAAATTCGTCTGCTTCACAAATGCCGTAAGGAGGAGGAGAACTGTAGGTTTCGCCTATTTGTAGGAAAAATTAGAACCAACACACCACAAATTGGTAGAGAAGCTCGGCCTTAATCTCCTCGGAAGCAAATATTTATTTTTTAAGTCTGCATTAATCTGAAATGAAATCTCTTCTTCAACAGATCTTCCTGTTTGCTATCTGACTCTAGTTAGAATCATAGAGGAAAAGTCTTTCTCCACTTGATCTAAAGCAGGCCACGCTTCCTCTGCTGTATGGAAACATCTGTTAGGTTAGCATTTCATTCATACACATTGACATTCTTCTGCGCCAAATATCGAGCTCAGTATGATAAGACATAAGGTTAAGTTGGGTGGCAGCTATCCTAGCTGAGATGTAGCCCACTTAGTCACTGCTATTTTCCTTGATAATTTTATCAATCATGCTAGGTATTGAAGATGTGAAACTGCTTAGCTCAGTCGATGTCCGGTTATCTCATCGGTCAACTGAAATTCCGGCTGCCGTAAACAGTTTAAATGAGGGATTAAAATTGTCCGATTTTTGATCTGAACTTGGTTTCTCCGTTAAACTTTGTATGCTGAAAATAGAAAATTTCCTTCGTGGATTCAAACCTACAGATTTCAGGTTCTCGTCTTGGTCTCTTTCAGCCATGACCGAATTATTGGCCTCGTTATTAAGACCAGAGATGGTTGTGATGGTCTTATTCTTTGTATATGTTAAAAATTACTCTTTTTTTAAAAGCAGAAAGTGTACTGCGGTTCGTTGGGCATTTATAAGGTTGCTGAAATGTTGATCAATGAAATAAGTCTTTCATATGTCTAAATTCTTTCTAATCTTTATTTGTTAATCTTACAACTCTTTATACCAATTTCAATTACTGAAAGTGATTTTCATTACTCCTCCTCTTTTCGTTTTCCTTCCATATTCGAAGTAGCTGAATTTTTAATTCTTGATTCTCTTTCTATTGCTGTTATCCAAGACTTGGAGTATATACAAAATCTGGTCGGTAGACGACTTAGGAGGTGAGAAGATGCACTGGTTATTTGTTGGAATAGTGATTTTCAATGGCTACATGGAGAGTTCATTTGCAAAGTGGGGTGGAAGCTATTTGTAGACGTCATGACGTTTCATGGTTCGTTAGTCTCTGTGATGATCGACGACATTCCTTATTATCCCTGTAGTCTTCTTATTGTTTTCATTTTATCAGCTATGTATTCTTCTGTTAGATCGTTACCTCCTTCGTCCTTATTGCCAAGCTTGCTATTTAGACCTATTTCTTAAAATCCTCACCGCCATCCAAAGCATACACCCTGTATTAAACATACACCACACATGAGCACCACAACGAATACTTTCATGCACCTCACTCCAATATGTAATGGAGTTTTTGCAACGTACAAATTACTGCGGAAATCAGTGCCAAACGTTTTTCCTTGAGTTGGTAAGAAGAATACCAGACTGAAGTCTATTATTTGTTGGACACGAGTAAATTGATTGCATCGGCAATTCAAAAAACAAAAACCAACAAAGAGAAGCAACAAATTTTCGAACAAAATAAGACAAATGGGTATGTAATTGTAAATAGTAATCATTGGTAATGTAATAAATACTATTTATAAGTGCACAAACAATAAAATACAAACAACAAAAAGAATGATAATAATTTACATGGTACTTAATATTACTGGAAAATTAAAGAAATCAAATAAATTAAATAGAAATATGAGTAAAATGCCAAAATAAACTTGTTTTTGCGCTAATAACGAATAAAAAAAATGGGCATAAAGTACTAGATCAAATACTCAGCTGTGACAAAATAGAGATGTCAAATTAGGGATAAATTCAACATCGAAAGTTTCAACTATTTGCTACTGTTATCGAACTTCAATAAAGCTATTCCAATCAACAATTCACAACTGAAGGAACGAGAAATATGAGGTGAAGAGGAATGATTAATAAATAAAACAGCCGAACATGCGCTTGATCTGTAGCAGCTTCAAGATAGGTAATGCAGAGGAAACAGGTAAGGAAAACAGTTAAAGTAAAGTTACATTACTTGTAAAGTTGTACTATGGTTTTTAATAAACAGAAATAACAGTAAACGGAAATCGCGGAACTATCGAATTTGCTACACTATCACTACTCCGATAGTTTAAAACCCTTATTAGTTCGAAAATGGTACTCACTACAGTGACAAATACAGCCAAAACTATCGATAGTACTATTGAAAATCTAGTCGGTTCGTGACTTATGTTAAGAAATACCATTTAATAACATAAAAATACATATTTCCTGATTTCGGTTATGGATGTCATTTCAATGAAAAAATGTCATTTGACAAAAATAATGAAAAAATGTTTTTCCAGTATTTATAATTTTAATGGTCGCTTTTTAACAGCCATTTCGGTTGTAGACAAATTTTTATACGCTTGACTAAAATATGTTTCAATTGAAAGCAACAAAAAATTGGCAAGCAGAAAATTTTGAAATTTAAAAAAAAAAATTCCGTTATTTTATTCACAAGTCGCTAAGAGCATGCGAAAAAAATAGGCTATTATAAAATCTTATAATTTATAAATTGTTGCTGTTTGTTATAAACCCAATTAAATGCGTTTCATATTTAAAGAAAAAAATATCAATAAATAATGAAGAATTGGATAAATTAAAATCGATAACCCTATCGATAATTTGACACCGCTATAGCGATTCGAACTGCAGTTTTGCCAATCAGTTTAGCCTAAGCGAACATGCAGTGCTGCAGAGCAAACTACCAAATCACAGTTGTGGTGTTGAGCTTTACTGTTTAGTTGTTTGTGGTCTCAGCTTAGCCTGGATAAGAACTACTTAGTCGACTGGTCTGCGCTACCTTCTCTTCATAGCGATTTCTGGTTTCTTTGCCTTTTTCATTTGTATGCTTTTGTTTTATTACTCTTTGGCTTCGTGTGGAGAAGCATTTAGCGTCTTGATCGGTTTATCACCGATTAATTGGAGTTTGATAAATATGCGCACGCCGTGAGTAAATAAATCATAGCAAAATGTTTTTTGTTTCTCCCCCTAGTCATACTCCATCGTCACTTCGACTGTGAAGTGGACTTTTAGTGAATCATAAAAATATTATGAGTTTTTGTGGTGAATTTTCATTTATTTTACTTAAAGTGGAGTTTGGTTTATATAGCCAACGAAAAGAGAGCGTCATGAGACAAAAATTGGAAATGAATGAGTATTTCTTTATGATATTTTAAATATTTCTTAAATATAAATCTGGATGAAAACCAATCACCACCCCGAATTGCTCAGATCTTCAATTAAATTATTTTTTTATGAATATTTGTTCATATGAAGTGCGAAAGACTGTAGCTATGGTTTTACCAATTCTTATACGCCACGTTAGTGTCTCCCACACGAGAAGTTCTCTATGACAAAAACACAGATCCATTTTTAGTCAATGAATTATGTATAATTTTCTACGCATCGTATATAGTTACCCTGCTCTTATAAGGATACTTCGAGGCACGTATTCCACTTCTGAATTACTACTTATTCAATACTTAACTAGAATTTACTCGAATTTTATAAGTAAAATTTTAGTAACCAAAAACATTCCGCATGATCTAGGAAGTAAATATCCTAATCTTTAATAAGCTCTCAAATAACATTAAAGCTTTAAAAGCTTTAACTCCTTTCACTCGGCGAATTCAGATATGAAACAGAAAAAATTACGCTTATTGAAGTGCCCTCGGTTGTGGCGAGGTGGCATGTTGCCCACAAAAAACAAAATAAGTAAAACTTAAAAAATATAAAAGTATTGTTTTATATCAGCGGCAACCTTTTTGCACATTAATTATGAAATCCTTTGAGTATTCGCCAAAAACATGCAAAAAATCAAAATCAACAAAGTCCCAGCGCAAGAAACCAACCAGAGATACGGGCTAATTTGTATTAATATTCGGAAGCGTTTTTTTTTTATGTTTGTTCTTTTTTTCATTTTAAATAGCATTTTTAATTTCAATTTTTCATTTTAGACATTATTCACATGTAAAACTGTGTTATCTTTTATTTTTTCATCCCCCACGCTAACCCATTTGTACTGTTATGACAAATGCACTTTTGCATTTTTCAATGTGGATGTATGTATGGATATTTGTGAATAGCCCACAGTTGCATTTTTTTGTTGCCCATCAAAAGAAAATTGAAAACCCCAAATGTTTGTTGTGCAACTTTTTGCACTTTTTCTTTTGCACTTCAAAATGCTGCTTGCCATTCTTCTATGGAGCAAAGTGTTCTTATTTTTTTATTTAAACATTTGTAAAAAAAAAAATTAAAATAAACCAGCGCCTTTTGTTTATTTAGATGTCTGCCAGTTGCAGGGGCTGATGAGTGAGTTGCTTGTTAATTTGCTACATTTATAATTGTTGTTGTTGCAATAAGTACCTGCTGTTGGCATTGACAACATTGGTTGCGCCTGAGGGACATACGAGTGCTATTGCGAAGTATTTGCATGCTGCATGGTTAGTTGCCAGATTTTGTGGTTAAATGACAGCTATTTTAACTGATTCACTCACATTGGAGAAGAAGAAAATTGATTTAATATTATTTAACTAGTACGATTGGCTGATTTTATCCTGCCATTTAATTCGAAGAACTTCCTCTATATTTCCATTTCCCTCACTTAACGCTCTGCTCTTTTCGCCCAACCCATAATCTCTCTTTCTCTCACTCTTTGCCTCCGTCTTCTTTTCTCTCTATTACTCTCGCTCTCTCACCTTTTCCCTGTTGGGAACTCTGTAATGTAATTTTTTTTCATCCCTATCTGATTAGTTTTCTATATTTAATGTAACTAAATTTTTTTGGAGTTGCCACCCTAACTATCTTTAAAAATAATTTTGAAAATAAGTTTTTTTAAATCCATTATTTTCTTTTTTACTGCCTACAAGCTTCTTTGAAGCTAGTCTGTTTTGCAATTTCAGATTTTTTTTGTTAAATTAATTAAATTTAGTTAAAGTGGCAACTCTTATATTTCAACAAGAATTATGCACAATTTTTCTATTACCTTTTATTATTCTTTATAGGTATAAGAGAAATGGTTCTAAAAAAAACACATTTGGTGAACACACATCTTTATCAAGTATTTATACGAACGCACCTAAATCGATAGCAAAGAGATCGACTTGAACTGACAGTTCAAAACAGCTGTGAATTTCGTGAAAAGTTTGTATCGAAAACACGTGAATTATTTTGCAAACAAACATAAACAACAAAATTAATATATTTAAATACTTGAAATTTATATAAAATATAAATAAATATAAAAAAAACCAAAGATATTAGCGAACGATTTGAAAATGAGTTTAAGTCAAAACACAATGCGAATTGAAATTCTGTTTGTACATGCGTTTTGAGTGAAAGCATACAAATTTAAAACAACGTATACATGCGTATAAACATTGAACAGTTGGACATATACTAACTTTATGAAATACTAGCAGAACAGGTGGCCGTTGGTTTGCCAGAAAATGTTTGCTTCCCATCTCGTACATTTTATTACATAAAAAGCGAGGGTAAGAGATCAAAGCACGTATATGCTCTATAAGCACAAACGCTTGAATAGCAAGCGCATTAGCAATGCAGAGAATTATTAATAAATTTAATATTTTAATTAAAAATATTTGCTTTTGACAGCTAACTTTAAAGCTACCACTCTAGACTTGTGTGCCATTTTAAAATTTGAATTAGAGAACAAGGCCTGGAAAATTTTTTTGTTTTTCTCTTACCACAAATACGTGCTAAGATTTTATAGATAAAGTATAGATTTATAAACCATTTGACACCTTTATAAATACGCATAACTGGTAAGCCTCATGTAAGCTTTGAGCTTTAACACTACAACACCCACAACTGTCAAACGTATGCTGCTTATTTCAAGTGGGAAACTCCATCAATTACATCACAGCGTATTAATGTCACATTGATGACAAAACCCCCATATTATCTACTTGATTTGAGTAATACAATGTAATGCAATATTTGAAGCAGATTTTTGAATTAAAAAAAAAACACCCTCCTCTCCACACAAGCACACAGGCGACACGCTCCACCCCACTAAAATTTGCAAACAGGTTTGCAAAAACCCGCAAAAACACTTGAAGCTAAATATCAATACAATGGAAAACATGCGTTGACATTTATGCTCTTCAATGTACCACAAGAATTGTCAGCTGTCAAACGCCATGGAACACACACAAACAAACGCTGCCACTGACACAATTCAAGAAATGTGTGTCAGCGAGTAGAAATTATTTAAATTTATTTAAAACACACTTTTGACTGTGGGTGGAGAGCGCCAAAAGGAAAAAAATACACCATTAATAAACACAATAACAAAACCATAGGCAAACAACTTAACAAAAAAACAACAACAAGCATCACACCCGCAAAATTTACGCAGCGGTTTGCAATTTTTTTTTTTTTTTGGTTCAAACTCCTTTGCGTATTTTTGAAATTTAACAGAAACCTAACCTAATAACCTAAAATCCAAATACAATCAACGCAGACAGAACGTCGACATGCTTGGCAGCCGCGAGGTTGTGGATGTGGGAGCGTGTAGCATAAGCATAACAAAATCAGTCGACAGACAATCAGACCAACAATCACAATTTTAGACGCATGAAAAAAAAAAAACAAATGCGCAACACAAACCCCCGCCGCTGAGCCCCGGCACCGCAAGGCAGTCAGTCGGCCAGACGCCAAGCCAATTTTCAATTGAGTTTCTTTCCACTGTTTCGCTTGCTTCACCGACCGCTTACGCATTTTCCCCAGACTTGTGTGACGACTTCAGCTTGCAGGCAATTCTTGAAAACAGCCAGTCATCCACATTTGGCCGGAAAGTGGCAAAATTAAATTTGCACAAGCGAAATTTCTTTTAATGCTTTACACACTTTCTTCACTCGATGGGCGACAAATCAAACGGTGTATGATTGCCGGTGTGTGATATGCAAAATTTCTCCAAATTGCTCACCCTCAAAGTTGTGGACGCACTGCTGTTGACGGTAGGGGTGGCGTAGTTGGTGTTCTTGTTGAAATGTGAAAGCAACTGACACGTGACATGGAACAATTATGAGTGTAATTTTCTACAAGTATAAGTTTCATAAGTTCTATTAATGAATGTTTTTAAGTGCATTCACATGGGTAATTTCTGTTGAATAAAAATCGCATTAACAAAATTATGTCATTAGAGGTTGAGATGCGTTTTTGGCATTTTCCGGTAAGGTTTGTCTAAGCGTTTCTTGGCGCAAGCCGAGAATATGAGGAATAAATATGACTCAACAGAAGCTCATTGGACTTTGTTGCATATAGAAAGGTGACAAATGCCACAATTCTGATTCATCACGGTTTGATCAAATTTCAAGTCATCTTTCCATGATTGCCTAGTCTAGGCTTGAACTAAAGAGTTCTTGTCATTGTAAGTTTAGCAGTCAGGTCAGGTCCAATGCCTTTGTCTGTAGGAGTTAAGTCCGAATCGAAGGCTGACAGTCAACAAGGGAAGTTGCTTCTTTTTTTTTTTTTTTGATTTTAATGATCGAATTTGGCTCCTATTCAGTGCTCTACTTTAGGCGTGCTTTTTCTTATCTTCTTCTTTTGAGTGATTCTTAATTGATGAGTAGCCTTTCAACTGTTCTTGGGATTTTATTACTAGCGAAATTTTATATTCTCGTTTCGATGTGCTAGCCAAGCTTCGCCTTTAGCTGATTTTGAACTAGTAGCATATACGAAATTCAGTGAGTCGATATTCAGAAAGAAAAACGTCCTCGAAATGATTTAACAATTGCATGTATTTTGACTTGGGCTTGCTAGCTAGGGGGCGATCAATCACTTCTTTTCTCAGACTTATAACTAGGGTCTGTTAGTCCCCCGTCAAATTGGGTAATTCTCTAAGGTTTAACAATTCGCTCATTAGAAAGGAGTCGTCCACTGTTAGGACAGATCTGTAGTTCTTGCTCGAAGTCATTTTACCTTAACATTTTTTGTGGGAAAACCAAATTCAAATAAAGCGGCAGCTCCCTATAGAGCTAATAGAAAATCGATTATATTCTTTAAAAATCGATTTTTGGCAAATGAACTTATCTCTAAATTAAAATAATCAATTATTGATTATTTGATTTTTCCGACTCAAGGTCACATCCTGAGTTTAAAGCAGCGCTGATAAGTTCCAAGTAGCTCATTGATGATGGTTCCAGTCTTTCGCATATAGCGCTTGTTAAAATGCCATCTAACAGTTCTGAGTCTCGTATTAAAAATGGTCGGACTAACTTATTTTTAACACCACTTGGCCACAGAATTGTTGAAAGCCCTGCCTAGTAGTTCAACACCGTTTCTTACCCGAACATTCACCGTTATTTTGATGTAACCCTGTTTTAGAACAGCTTGTCAGTCAAGTTGTTCGTCCGGACTTAAACAATCGCCAAAACAAAAATAAAAAATCACTTTTTAGAAGCAAATTCTCCAATGAATTTCTAGAGTAACAATTTAACTGATGCTAATGTTCCTTCCTTATTAAAATTGCAGTACTTTTCCACTAAATTTATAGCAGCTAAGTTAGACAGTAAATTTTAAAGTGCTTACCTTTTAAAGAAAATTAAATCACAAACATAAAATAATGTACAATCAACATTTTCAACAAAATTCTAGCTATTGACAGCACAGTCCAAGCACCTCATTAACCCCACCCAATGCATTTAAATCAATTTCACATAGCCACGTCTATTTTCATCTAAAACCAATTAAAGTTGTACATGATTTCCCTATCACACTAAACTAAACAATTTTTTTACTTAGTTCGTTCTATAACGAAAATGTTTGTCATACATTTCCGAACTCGCCCAACGCGCAGTTCATTCACCCAACATGACTTCTCCACTAAAATCATGCTTACTCTAGGTAATTCTAAATTATATAAGCGCATGATAAATGTTTTCTATGTTATTTGCAAATTTTCACAAAAACCAATGTAAATGGCAGCGCAGCAGCATAAAACGCCTACAAAATTTTCCAATATTTCTTTGGCATAGTTTACCCGAGGCGAAATAGTTTTTCACTTGACAAACAAACGAACACACATTCACATGTGCAATGCGAGTGTGTGACATGCTGGGAAATAAAGGTTTTCTGAGTTAAAAGGATGTAGGTATAATATACATTTATGCATGTTTTTGTTGTTTTATACTGTTTTATTGCATCACTCCTGTTTGTTGTATTGGATGCTGAGTTTTGATTTAAGTTAAACAAGTTGAAAAGTCATTTATTGATTTCATTAAAACTTTTGACCAAAAACCAAAATCAAACAACTAGCATGGTTTTCTAAATAAACTTCTATTCATGAATTCATTTGTATACCCAGCAGTCGAAACGAGTTAGTTACGAGTTACCGCTTATACTACACCTTTTCCTACTGTATGTCGGAAAAGAGCAAATGCTCAAATAAATTTCAAATTTTCCAAATGTATTTCAGAAAAGCTCAAATGTATTTCAGAAGCGCTTTTCTGTTTTGAATTTTTATGAATTTTTTGCAAGCATTTATCTTCTCAAGAATACTTTTCTGCACCTCTGAAACATATTAGCCTTTTTCTGAAATGCATTTGAGCTTTTCTGAAATAAAATTAAGGCTTCCTGAAATCAAATTTTTAAATTCTTTTCCTGAGATACATTTAAGCTTTTCTAAAGTAAACTTGATATTTTTTTATATATAATTGGAATGTCTCAAATACATTTGAGGTGTTCTGCAAAACCGTGAGAAAATGCGTAATTCCCAAAATACCTCTTAAATTTCTATAACCATTGAACATCGTTTTTCCTGCAGGGACAAAAAACCGACTTAGTAATCGAGTGAATACTTTCTTCATTTGCTGAATACCAAGGGAATGGATGAATCCGATACCCTAAAGCCTGATGATGGAGAATACGTTCTAATGCCAAATAATAAAAACTAAGGATCTGTTGTTTTTTTTTCAACTCTGGCAACTCGAGTGTTTGCTGAAATTTTGAATTCATACCTGGTAGAAGTTTGATATTTTTGGTCACTAACTCGTTCTCCGTTAGAAAAGTCCATTTGCAAACTAGTTTCCTTTGTACTAGTTTAGTATTTCCACTGCATGATATATTCAATTATTTTACTTTAAATCAAACATCTAAAATTTTCCAGTATCCTTTACTTTTAAATCAAATTAGTGTGACATATGAGCATTATTTGGCAATTGTTGTTGTTAAGTTATTTATACAAATTTTGTGTTACTTTATTTGAGCTTCTGCAAAAAACAACAGACTTGTAGAGCAATTTTAAGTGTCAAATAGATATGCGATCCCATGTGAATTGGATGTGTTATCGGAAAACAATTGCAGTTGAAAAAGTCGAGCATGCCAAAGGTGTCAATGACTTTGCGATTATGCAGTTTAGTTTTTAGAAGTAGGTAAATAAAATATAACAAACAAATGTAAGTTCCATTTCATATCGGATGCAGCTTCAATTATAATTGAGATTCAAAATAAATTAATTACGTAAAATTTACGGAATAAAAAAACCTGAAAATCCTGCTACCTCATGAAAGAATAAGGGGCAAGCAACTAAGTGCTACTTTCAATAATAGATGAAACATACAAGCATTTCTGTAATTGTTTGTTATTTTTAAGAATACCCTGTTTATACCTACAAAGAAACGGTTCTAAAAAAAAATGAATTTACTGAACACACATATTTATCAAGTGTTTATACGAACACACCTAAATCGATAGCAAAGAAATCGACTTGAACTGCCATTTCGAAACAGCTGTGAATTTCGCGAAAACTGTGTATAGAAATCACGTGAATTATTTTGCAAAAATTAATATATTTAAATATATGAAATATGTATATAATATAAATAAAACACGAACAAGCGAAGCGCGTGCTCTTTTCCCGTTCGCTTCGAATATGAGAGGTGTTATGCGATATCAACGACCGATTGGAAAGTGAGTTTAAGTCAATACACTTTTTACTTTTAATTACGTATTGAAATTCTGTTTATACATGCGTTTTAAGTGAAAAATCGGGAAATTTAATCACATCCAAAAGAACAAAAAAAATTAACACACAACAAATTAACCTGCAAGACTTTATTTTCATGTATTTTATTATTTCTAAATATGTGAATTCGAAATTTAGTTTTATATTGCTGACATTTTTCTTTTCAAATGCGCAACAGCTGATCTTTTGACAGATTTATCAAAAGCAGTCAGCAGAAATGCTTGTGACTAAAACTTGTAACTCCAGACTGAGAGGGAACCATTTTTGCGCTCATTTTTGTGCTCACTTCTGACTGATTGTAACTCTTTCTGACTCGTTAGGGATCACATCTATTGCGAATGTTTTTTTATGAACCTCTGTACGTGCGAATACCATAAAGAAGAAGACCTCCGGTGTGGTAGGCCACACTAATTTCTCTAAGACATGCCCCCGCTTACGTTAATTTATTTATTGCTTGCAACCAAAAATATCAATACTTATGGGGGAGAGGTGAATAGAATGAAAGATGGAGAGGACTGAGTTTAGTATTTTATATTTTCGGCCCGAATGTCGCTATCAATTAATTGTTAGACAATATTAATCTAATTACAAAAAATGTTATGCATGCAATTATACGAATACCAAGGTATTTAAGTCGTTAGATAGTACAAAGAAACCCTAATAAAATAATTACTTTATTGAAAAATAATAATTTTCACACGAAATGTAGTTGGCACATAAATCAATCAAAAAGCCAGCATGACACTCGAGTCCATGCAAATAGAGGACGCACGCAAGTTGTGCGTAAAAAAAAACTATAAAACACATGAGCGTACTTATACGAGGGGGTGAGAGTGCATGCATAGATAGAGAGCAATTGGTATATACATACATATGTCGCCATAAAAAACTTAACTTGAAATTACTGGGCGAGGGGTTTGTTTAATTAAATAGTTCCATACTATTAATGCCATAGGTGATGGGTACCTCCGCATATTAAGGATAGTACGACTTAAACTATTATTTATTACTTTAACTACATAATATAATACAAATATTAATGTTTGCTTACTTTGCACTCTCACATTTTTTTGATTCTACAACGCTTAAGAGGGCGATTACATGAATTCATGTTAAACGATAACACTGTGCAACAAAGATCTTCTTTTTTTTTTTTTGGATTACTATGAAAAATATAGGTAATATTTAACATATCTTGTAAAAAATATAACAAAACGGACCGTCGTTCTGATAGCCTAATGGTTAACAGAACGTATCAAAATTGGGCTGATAAAGAAGTCTAGCGGCTTTCAAAATGTATATCTACGAAAAATTCTCTTCTTCTGTTCAAATAAATACTTTTAACAAATAATAAAAATTACTAAAAAATAAAAACAATAAAAATTTTCATAAATAAAATATTAATCTTTGCCTTGAGTTCATTTATAGTCATGAGTACTATACAAATATTATATTATATCACAAAGTGTAATATGTACTGACCATAGTAAAAAAAAATGATGCAAAAAAAATATTTAGACATTCGAAAAGGGTTGCCCTTTGCACATGAAGGCCAATTTATAATTACAAGAAAAACAATAAAAATAAACAAAAAAGTGTAATCGTAAATAACAGTTAAGGACATGCGGTCAACAACACGCAAGTATTGCGCTCATACTTGGTTCGGTGTTAAGTTGGGTACAGGAAATCGTTTATAGGTTTCATACAAATATATAAGTGTTCAGTTCTATAAATATGTTTGTATGTGTTGTATTAATATTTCAGCACGACCCCAGGATATGACAGCTTTGGTGATGACTACCGTTGAGCGCTCAATGGCCCGGCCTACAATAAAAAGCCAAGTTTACTAAGTGAGTGAGACAACTTTTTGTTGTTACTATCTGTGACCATGTGTCGTGTATGTAAGTATGTTTGTCAGTGTATACAACATTCAAATATTACATAAATTAATAATACATGCTATTTAAATGCAGTTCATTAGCACTTAAGCGTTATAAGGAGGACTGCTCAGTGTTAACATGAGAAAAATACATCAACTCACGCACACACGGACTTGCTTACATACCTAGAAGTAACGCATATATTATGTACATATTTATATTAAGTGAAAGTGTTAAACAAAGTTGTAGCGACTATCACAGGACAAATGCGAAGCGATCGAGTCCATATGCGACATCAGTGTCCTCTTTTGTATCCTTTGCATGTTTGTTAATTGATTGTGTGCGCCTCCAACAACGTCTGCATTTATGTTTTTGTAGTTTTTGTTTTTTGTCCACCGCTTTTGGTTGGGTACGTCCTATGTCTGTTTATTCTAGGAAGCGTTAGTTAATATTAATTTACATAAAACACGCAGCGCAATTTAGTTTATGTGGTTTTTTACATTTGGCCTAACTAAATCCATATAGCCGGCTATTGATATCCTGCGCCGACTGCGGTTGCGGGTGAAACATATTTGGCTTCCTTTGTATAGGTAAGCAAGCATATTTAATTATTTTGTAATGTTTACAAATTAGTCAATCAACACAGAAAGATGCGGTGGCGTTGGTATACCTGCTCTGCATGAACCCGCTGAGGTGAAAGGTTCCCAATTTCTCTGCTATCGAAAACACTGACTTTAGGAAAACATACTCTAGAAATTGGTATATGTAATGATACCTCTCACCTCTCATTACGCATCTCTCCTTCCTTACGGTGACATGACCCAGAAGGTTCCACTGGTCATACCAAATCGCTACCACGACAGTCAGGCAGTACCGTACCGGAGCGTACCGGATTCATATCCGGCCAAGGACTGCAAGTTCGAAAGCACTCCCCAAAACCTTCGGAGAGTGTTTTTGTCGTTACAACAACAATAACAACAGGAAAATTTATTTTCATGTAAAAATGAACCTAACACGCGATAGTTTTTTTTTCTTTAGCCACAACTTCCAATACAGAAATATCCACCAAGCTACCTCAACGTCTCCAAAGACCTTCTGAGTAAACTGCTGCTCTTCACTTTGCCATCCAGTTTGGAGATCTCGAGTGTGAATATTCTCCCTTAGGTGCCTCTCAAGGATCCCTATAGAGAATTTTTGGAGAGAAAAGGATCAGGGTAGTTGAATGCACTTACCGTAAATTTCCAGTCCTCGGCTTTACTCGGTCCAGAGAAGGATAAGAGGTGAATAAATATGAAAATTGTATAGGGATAGGCATAGGCAATATTTCCATGCAAGTAAATTTCTGGGCAGGACAAAGTCTGTCGGGCCCTCTAGTATAAGATAATTTTACTTGTTAGATGATGCTTCACGGTCCCTCATATAGCTTGTGAATAGACGTTGTTGAAAGTTTCCTCTCAGTAGTCGATTCGTTGTGGAAGGCATCATATACGTAGCTCAGCCATCCACACTAGAGATATATGACCCAAAAGTAGAGTAGCTACTTACCTTTGCAAAAGCGAACGTGAAGTTTTCGCTGTACAGAGGCTGGCAAGCATCTTGGGTCGCACATCTAGAACAAAGTGGCGATATCTAAAGTCTATCAAAAATCTTTTAAGCTACACGTTTTCTGATCACCAAATACCCCAACAATTTGGTTAGATCTTTTTTGTTGGATCGTTGTGGCAGTATTTCGCTCTACCTATCGCCACTTCCAGTCTCTTGTAGTGGTCACTATTGCAGTCACACTTCTAGTCGCTGTTGCGGTCACATTTTCTGTCACTATCACAATTTCAGTCAGTGTAGTACGCACGGCTACTATCGTGAGCGCTGTGTCCGTTATTGTCAAGGCTCTGTTCATAGTCACTGCTCCGGTCACTGGGATGCATCCGTTAATTGTCACTGTTCCGGTCACAATCTCCGTGACTGTCACTGCAGCGATCACGGATAATGTCATGGGGTCATGCTGGAGTGGAATGTTTACTGTTGCAGTCACAATTTCAGTCGCTGTCACTGTAGCGATCATGGCTACTTTCATGGGCTGCTATCTTCTGCGATTTCTTACGCTAGATATGTCGGAGCAGCGTACTGTTTCACTCGGTTTGATTACCGATGCAGTAAGAAATAAATTCTCTATTTTAAGCCGAGTCGATTCAGTTCAGCATTGCGTTTATATTGGATAATGAATTGAAATAAAGAATAATATAAGAACGAATTTAACTTGTAATTAAGAACTTTTTCTCCACCTTCTGAGAAAAAAATTGTTCAGTGTCCCCGCAAAAGAATTACTGGAAACCCCAATCAATATCTTTAAGTTTTTTATGAAACCAAACTATAAATCAAATTAAAACTATACAAACCAAATAATTTATATTAAGAATTTCATAAGCAACCACAATCGTAATCACATTTTAAAACAACAAATGCCTAGCACACGACAGATACTACACACGACACGTACGCCCAGCTCAACCCCACAGGACATTCAACACACACATGCCTATGGAAGTATGTATGGCATCAAGTTGGCCAACTGTCCCATATCGGCATAGATGAACCACAAATGCAACAAAAACAACAATTGAAATAATAAAACAACAAAATAAGCATAAATCCTTATAAAAAGCATATCAACTTGAACAATACCTAGTAAGTATCCTTTTCATATTTGCAAGTCTTAGTGATGCTTGAGCTTGTGTTATATCTCCAAAGAAACACTCGAAGGCAATAACTTTTTGGCAACCAAAAGTGTATGAATGTAGATTTTGACCGCAAGCGTCTTGAGAGGAAATGCAAAAGCAGACGTCGACTATTTTGTTAAGAAAATTCCTTAACAAAACAAAATGGCAAAAGGATACAAGGAGTAGAGGATACATGGAGCAGAGGGGCACAGAGCAGAGACGCAGCGCAGAACAGCATTGGCAGCAAGACAAAAGTGGTCGAGTAAAGATTATTATAAGTGTACTAAGAAATATTGCTGACTCTTTTGAGATTATTTGAAGGACAACATATGATGACGGATATGTGAAAGAGGAGGTGGAGGAGAAGGTATACGACCAAGAATTAAGTGATGGACAATTGTGTGGTGTGGGTGTTAGGCAAACATATTAAACGCATATGAACCGCATATCAGTCGACTGACAAGCTGTCATGAAGAAGGACTAACAAGCGGTGTGACATGCTTTGTAAATGTGTGTGTGTGTGTGTGCTGATGATGCGTATATCGGATAATGCGACACACATGCCAGACGACCAACCCGCAAATCAGAGCTTGTATCAGGTTTAGCAAAAACAAAAAAAAAAAGTATACAAAAGCACCTTGTGAGACAATAAGGACACTTGAAGGACATGAGCGTGTGATTGGATCTCAAGGCTATAGAAGGGAGAGGCTAAGTTGGCGATAGTGTAAATCAAGCTAAGAAGGCGATAAGACAAGTAAGCGGCCTCAAAAGCTACTCACCATAACTTGTTAACAACAAAAATAAAATATCACATTTCATGTAGTTTCTATTTTGTTTAGTTTTTCATTTTTGAAGCATACTTCAAGGCGCACCGCATGCAAGTGTATATATGTGTTCGTGCGTGTGGAACTCATCTAGCAAAACTGCACTACTTTTTAGCTCTAGCGAGTTATGCACAACTTGCTGAAAATTAACTTGTCTCGCCCACAGTGACTAATTGCTTAATTAGCATATGGACATGACAGTCAAACTATATAACTCATAAACAACCGAAAGTTTGAAAGTATAACGGTAAAAGAGACTACACCTTGTCCTTGAAAAAAGGTTGACAATGTCAAAAGAAAAAGTTAGATCGCCCCAAGTGGTTATGAGCAAGATGAACTGAAGTTGTACAAACACTTTGCACGGATTTTTTTTTGGCAGACAAGATGCGTTCAGAAATACACATATGTAAGTGTGAGGGGGGACTAACAAAAGTTCGCTTATTTAAACAGGAAAAAGCAAAAAATTTCTTCATATTTTTTCTAGTATTAACAGGAATTGCTTTCCAGGCCATTTTTGTATTTTTTTTTTTTTTTTTTTTTTAAATACTCTACGAAGTGTGTTACGCATATGGGCAGTAGTTTTCCGCATTGCATCTCTTACGACAGGCATACCTAGCCGCTGGTATTTTCATAGTTTCTAAACCGCTGGGGTTGCATTTAGTTGGAGTATAGACCCTATTTTTAGAATAGTACTGAAAATCGGGAAGGAGAAAGTAAACAACGACGACAGAGAAGAAGAGGAAGAAGAATAATAAGCAACGCGATAATTATTGTATTAATTTTGGAGATGATTTTGAAAGTCACAGTAACGGTTTCTGTCCAGACCTGTTAAGTAATGATTATTAATCGTAATGAATACCAGTTTGACGCATTAATTTTTGGACAAGCCTACTAATGATTGATTAAAAAAAATTAAAAAGTACAAAAATTATCAAGAAACCCAAAAATATGAAAAATAAAAAAAATACAAAAAAATTTTTTTTATAATTTTTTTATTTTTGTTTTTAATATTTCTGATTTTTTTCCAATGGTAATCAACTAGTAATTGATTACTCAATTATACTGAGAATTTAAAAGGTCTGCTGCTGTAACAGTGTCAGATATTCTGCCTCAGCAGATTTTGATGGATTATCACGAGGCTTGACAAATGCTGAAAAATTTGACTTGAGGGATCTTTGAAACTAAACGGAAATCCAAATCTTCCATACAATCTTAATAACTATGGCAAACTCATATGGAAGAAAATAATAAGCACCAAGTATAAAAAAATTGCCAAAAAATCAACGAAATTTAAAATTTGCCACAAATTTGAAAATTCCAGGAATTTTTGTAGTTTTTTCATATGCTTGGAAACATTGATTCAATTAAGCGAACTATTATTAGTACCCCGATCGCTAACCCTAATATGTAGAAATAACGATTTTTACATATGCGCACACATGAGCACGTGACGAAAATTCATATAAAAGAAAACTTTTTTGGTCTCTTCGAGAATGATTTGTTGTACATGTTTCTTGTATTCGTCTACATATGGTAAAGAATATTGCAAAAGCAAACATATCCATATCCTTTATTTGTATAATTAACATACCTTTCAAGTAAAAGCAAAAAAGATATTTTAAATTGTTAAGGGTTGTTTTAAGAACTTTTTTAGTGCTAATCACTCGCCTACATTTGCGTATCCTTTGTTTGCTTTAAAAGTAGGTTATCGATTTTTTAGCTCCAGAAAGTATATAACAACAGTTGTGTGAGGCTTTGTATTGTCCTGCACAGGAAATTAAAATTGTGTGTCTTTCTTAACACAGCTAAGATGCTAAGAAAATTTTCGTAAAGTAATGTGATACGTTTTCAAATGCATAAAAGCTTTTGATTTAAGCGCGTGGTCTAAATTTTCTTGCATTTAAATTCTCAATTCTTAACCGGTCTGTGAAGAATATTTTCAAAAAAATTCTATAAATAAAAGTTCTTCAACTTTAGTACATAATTGCGAAATCTGGCGAGAGATTTTTAAGTAACTTTCCGGCGAGATAGGAACTTGACACTTGAAACATAGTTTAAGGTATGATGGCAATCAATATAACAAAAAGCCCGCTAGATGGCACACCGAGCAACTTATGGTACTAGCTGTACCCTCGGGGGAACATTATTTTTGACCACTAGAAAGTTGGAGAGGATAATTTTAGTTGCCACTTAAGACTGGCATACTTTACTTCTAGGCCCCTAAACCTCTGGTTGTCGTCGTTGTTCCATCTAACATATTTGGCGACACGTAACAAGGCTGGAGGCACTGGCCGCCTTTAGCAAACCACCCACATGGTGCTCATAAACTAAAGAACAAGGCATGCGAAACTGATGCGAGAATCCAGCCACTAGATATTGGAAATCGGCTGTGTACTCTACATGGTGGAAATAATATCTAAATTACCTAAAAACTTCTGATAATATGGAAAATACGTTACCAAATATTGCATACTTTTAGGGAGGATATTTCTTTGCAGCCTTTTGATATAATTTTATTTACGAGCTCTAGGCCAATAATCGAAAGAAATAACTAAAATTTTTTTTTCCTTTTGATATTTTTATTTTTATTTTATTTGAGTTGATGCGATATTTCGATTTCAATCTGAAATCATCATCAGGGACTTATGGCTGAGCCTGATCAACGCAAATTAAATCCTGCGATGGCGAAAAGAATGAGCTTAATTGAAAATTAGATCTAGCTAGAAGAATAAACCTGAAAATCAGTTGATGATTTCTGACACTTTGGCGGGTATGTGGTTAAATATTGCATACTTTTAGGCGCGTGTGGCAATTTTTTCGATGCTTTTAGAAATCGAGTTCTAAATATAACGACTATTGAAATCCGGGAACTATGTAGATATAGTTATAAATTCACGCCCACTTAGAAAAGCTTTTTTCACAAAAGCCACTACCGCTTGTGTCCGGTTTCAGCTTTGCTCTTATGTCTATTCCTCAATCTTTTATCATACAGAAACTTTAGAAAAAGTCTCCCCATAAACTTTTTGCAAATACGTACATATACATTTTTGGTTTATTTGCAAATAAAAGCGCCTAATAGACTTTTGTTTTTAAAATTAACATTTATTAACTTTTTACAGAAAACAACAACACACACACACAATTATATACACCTACTTAAAATATACTTACTTTTCCAAAGTAGTTTAAAAACATAAAAATTTCCAACCACTTGTGCAAAAAAGTTACAAAAAACAACCTCAATGTGGTTTCATTTAATGAAATCGTAAGCACTCTTCAGCTGCAGCCCAAAAGGAGGATCCTTGAAAGAGTCAAGCTTGCAGTTGAACGCAATCAACTCTCCAACCACTTAGCTTGATTAAGCGGTGCACTGTTAAGGAAATCCTTTGCGGAATTAAAAAACTTTACCGACCACATTAACAGCGCCGATGGAGGGATATACGCACACGTAAGAACGGAAGAAGTGGCCAATAGGGGGCGCAAAACATGCTACACACTGCAATGAAGAGGGTACGAAGCGAAGGAGCAGGAGCGACAAACTGTTGCGAAGAAGAGTTAAATGTACACAAACTTAAAAATAATAAATAATGTGAAAATAACAAAAAAAAAATAAAAATAAAAAAATAAATAATATGTGAAAATAGATATGTATTGTATAACATACGCCCGAAAGTATGCCTTAAACTACAATTAATTACGCAAGATACAAGTTTTCGTGATTTTGTTTTGCATTGGTTTGAGTAATTTGAAGATGTTTGTATGTATGCATGTGCGTTCAAGTGTTTTACAAGTTAATCGTTTTAATAAACGCACTCTGCGCTATTCATCCAAACTTTTTGCAGCGCTTTTGCGCCTACACATATGCAACACTTAATTTTATGTTGTCAGCAACAAATGTGCTTTGCTGCTTGCCAAGAATTACTTTCAAGCGTAAGAGATGAAGACAACTAAAGTAAATATTATTGTTTTGTTAAATGTTGTTGCGTTTTTTTTTTGTTGTCGTTTGTAAATGGTACGTGAGTCTTGAGCATTTTAGCAAAAAGTTTTGCTGAAAATGAAAAGTTTACATTTTTCATGAAAGCGAGTTTTGCCAATGGCAATTGCAACAACAATGCGTACGTAGATAATGCATAATTTTAGTGGAAACTTTTTAAATATTTTGTTGTTGTAAAACGCAGTTGTGAGTGCAAGCGTAACAATTGTAAAACGGGTTTGGAGCAGCAGTTGGGTAAATTAGGTTCACTAAAATATTATGTGAGATAAAGAGGTTAATGGATTA
Source organism: Merzomyia westermanni (assembly GCA_949987695.1). Taxonomy (NCBI): domain Eukaryota; kingdom Metazoa; phylum Arthropoda; class Insecta; order Diptera; family Tephritidae; genus Merzomyia; species Merzomyia westermanni. Next base: position 9,221,454 of record OX465293.1, on the reverse strand, counting down.
AACATAGTGTAGCATACCTTTAGGCGTAAGAGAAGTATATTTGGAAGAAATTAAAGAGAAAAAACAGACAACAATTTATTCCGAAAACAATTAATAGCAAAAGTAAAAAGAACTTTTAAAGAAAAGTTTAGTTGTTAGTTTAATCAAAAAAAATATTTATACTACCAGCAGAGCCAGTAAGTATCCACTTTCTGACGTACTAGATCTATCTTACGATTGGGTTTCAAGCCACTTCTAGGCATGGCAGAAACTTGAAGCGCTAAGAATAGTTCACAATCCGATGATGCGCTAGATGCAGTATGGATTGAGCTTTTCAAAGAATTAAGCTCATATTTAGAACACATATTGGTGTTGTAAATAGTGAGAGAGAGAGAGAGAGATGCAGAAAATTCCATTAGATGGCGCAATGTTCGCGATGTTTAGAAATTTTTTATTTACGCGCCGATTTAGCTTTTATTCGAAACAGCCTGATAGCTGACTTACCTACATTTGGAAATTTTTACTCCCTCTCCCCTCATTTCTCTCTTTCTCTCCACTTTCCTCATAAATCCTTCTATTCTCCTCTCTTCCTTTTGGTGTCCCCTTCTAACCTGCATCTTCCCTCTTCTCATCCCTCATCCTTTTCCTACTCCTATCCCTGCAAGAAATTGTTCAATTTATCTATAAAGAAAGTAGCCCGCAATTAATCGCTTTCCTCAACACTGGACTATAATTGCTCCCAACTCGTTACGTATTGACACGGTTGAGATAAGTCAATTTTAACTTGTGTTGTATACTCGTAGCGCTGGAAGTTTATTCTTCTTCTAAGTCGTCTTCGTCTAGTTCTATATCTACCTCTTTCAAGAGATGTAAATAAAAAATCGATTTTCACTTCAATCCATACATTTTTTTACTATGAGTTTTTTTGGGATCAATTTTATTATTGGTCCACATGGATTTTTAATAAATCGGTTATAAATATTGCACATTTTAAATAGATGTTTGCATGAAAAAAATTGCTGAATGAAAAAAATGGGTGAAACTATGTGCACACTACCGCTGAAACCACATAGTTTCGTATAAATCTAGTAAAAAGTAACTCAAAATCTTCCATCTTTAATTTTTTATATATACTATTTTGAAGGATTTTCACTTTAGCCACCTTATATTTTTCCTAATACATAAAATAGGTATTTTTCGTATAAAAAGTCTATTTGTTTTCTTTAAAAATTTATTTATTTTTTTTAAATCGATTTATTTTCATTAAAAATTGATTAATTTGCAAGCAAAAAATTTATTATTAAGTAATCGGTTGTTTTGACTCAAGGCCACATTCTTACCTCGTACAAATCGACTTTCTCCGCGTTTTTCTTTTCTCACTTCTTTGAATATTCTTCTCTCTCTCATTTCTTACCTCATCCATGTTTAAAGCTTGATTAGTCTGGAACAGCCTACCTGACAAGAAATTTCACTTAAAGTTTTTTTGTGGAAAAAATTATATGAATATAAATTTTACAAAAAAAACTGTTTTTTGGCTCAGTCTAATGTACATATTTGCTTTTAATCAGACCTGTTATCTTTTATTAGTAAATACTAATCAATTAATTAGACAGCTTTTTTAAATTGGTAATGTTTATTTTAATTGTTTTTTCAAAGAAAATGCAATTATTAATTGATTACTATAAGAAAAATTAAAAAAAAAATTTTAGATAATCGAAAAAAAGTTGTTTTGATTACTTAAAATTTAAAAAAAAAACTTTTATTTTTTTTTTTTTTTAATTTTTTTCAGTATTGTTGATGTGTATATTTATGTGCTTCTATAACAATACTGAAAAAAATCAAAATTAATCAAGGAAAAATTAAAAAAAAATTTAAAATATTCAAAGGTAATCGAAACAACTTGTTTTTGATTATTTTTTATTTTTGTTTTTTTATTTTTTTGGAACAATCGGACAAATCTTGTTTTTTTATTATTTTTTGAATGAATTGGAAAATAATCATAAAAAATTTTAAGTAATTGGTAATCAATCATTAAATGAATTCGCAGGGAAGTAATTAAGCAAACCGGTAATCGTTACGATTAGTAATCATAATTTAAAAGGTCTGCTTTTAATGCAAAACTCAATTTGAACTATTAAATTTTACTTAAATTTTCAAGCGGAATCATACCTCAAACTCGTTCAAATCGCAACACTAAGCAAATATTATTCCATCCTACTCTTTTATTTTTTTTATTTCAAAGCATAAAATGAATAAGATTCTGTGCACTGCCCATTCATTGGCCCTGCCATATTCCTTTGACTAAGAGGTGAACCTACTAACGCTGCACTGCCAACTCAATAAGCCATAAAGCTCATAAAGCTTGAAAATAACTGAAAAACAAACGACAAACACCAAAAGTGGTTTTCAACGTTATGGCAATCCACTCGAAAAGTGCACGCTGTGAGTTCACTTTAAAAAAAAGTTCAAACAAAAATATTAAATATTCAAAATAAAAATACAAAGCTTCTAAAACTAAGTAAAATGCTTGCTAAGTAAACAAATAAAGAATAAACCAGAGTGGTTTAGAATTAAAAATATGAATAAAATGGGTTTGAAATTGAAGTATATAATGCCGTTTGGTAAACTCGTAGCTATGTGTATGTGAACTGAATTTGAGGTTGTGGAGAATATGGAGTCCGGGAAGGATATTTTATATGATCACGTAACTGAGGGAGCACGAAGCTCAAAACAAACATTCGAATTTTTTTCTTTTTTTACTAGCTAGTGATGTTGCGAATATTCGAAAGTCGAGTAAAGAAAAGTTTATTTCTTTTTTCAATTTTATTTTAAAATTTTTTAACTTACAAACCCTGCTGCGCGTAATTGAGATTGTTACCAACAAAAGTTTGCTGAAAAGTAAACGTCGTACATCATTTTTAGCATGAAACCCCGTTGTATAAATAAAAAGCTATGTTATTCTTATCTAATACAATTTTTTTTAAATTACCTATCTAATCATTATATCAACACAACGTATTTATGCAACATTCGAACCAAATAGGTAAGAATGTATAGAAAAAGATATCTCGACATATAATAACGTTGATCGATGTTTATACATTGCAGATATACAATATAAATTGATAGGAGAAGTCATTATTGAGCCAATAGAATCTAAAGCAACAGTTTTTCGAATTTTTGTCTATCTATCTTTATGCTTGCGCGCACATCACTCGAAAACCGCTTAATAGAATTGAATGCAACTTTTGTCACTGCATTACTAGACGTCTTACTTCAAATTTAAGATTTCCTTTGTTTTAATAACTTCACCAATTTCGGAGTTATCGCTAAATATGTGGACCAGGTTGATCTAAAATGTGGTAGTACAATATGGGAATCAAATGAAAGGTGCTAATGAGTGCTGTAACACGCAATGTGATTGAGTTCCATATCTCAACTAGTTTCGGAGATATAATCAATAAAATCGTACTCAGTTCTGAAACGCAGCGAAGCGTGGCAGGGTTTTTTAGTATGTTATAAACTGAGGCACTAGCTCGCGATCAAACCAACAGACGGACCTGGTTAAATCGACTCAGCACATTTTTGTGATGATTTCCTTATTCTTTTTGATAGATCCATCTCTTCATTTTGGAAAACATCAGACCACAGTTTGATTTCACTTTATGTTCCTTTAGCTTTAAAAAAATACTGATAACACTAAAAATATTGTTTTTGCAAGTTATAGCCCAAGTTGCGTGTCAAGCATGCAAAGTTTAGTTAGTCTTAATTTTAATATATCTGGATTTAGGGACCAAAGTTCCTTTTCCATACTTGAAATCATATGTTGCCTTCTAACTTTAATTCCATTTATCCTATAAACAAGTTTACATTCCGGATGATTTCCGTAGAAATATTAGCGAAACAGGCCAGAACATATAAAAGTTTAACTTTTTGACCTCTTTCTTATGATAAACGGAAGCTATGTAAGAGGGTTTGAGTTCCTCAATGAAGGTACTACATCATGCCAGACATTTCTAATTCCTAGCATACAAAGAATCTTTTGTTTTTAATGACACATACATAGATTTTTATATATTTATACAGTGAGGAGCTACAGTATGTCTACAGAAAACGTTAATTGATACATTTCAAATATGACTTTAACTTCGATTCCAATTAACACCTCCTTTTGAGTTCTATTTTCTATTCTATATTATTTTATTTTATTTTGTTGCATTTTATTTTAGTTTATTTCATTTTATTTTTTATTTTTTTAATTCATTTTATTTTTTATATTTTATTTCATTTATATTTTTTTTTCATTTTATTTTTTATATTTTATTTTATTTTGTTTTATTACATTTTCTTTTATTTTAATGTATTTTATTTTATTTTAGTTTGTGTTATTTTATTTTATTTAATTTTTTTTTTTTTTTTAATTTAATTTTTTTATTTTTTTTTTATTTTATTCTATTTTATTTCTTTTTTTTTTTATTTCATTTTATTTTATTTTTTTATTTTATTTTATTTTTTATATTTTATTTTATTTATTTTATTTTATTTTTTATACTTTTTATTTCATTCAATTTTTTATATTTTATTTTGTTTTATTGCAGTTTTTTTATTTGAATGTATTTGATTTTGTTTTATTTTATTTTATTTTATTTATTTTTTTTTTTTAATTCTTTTTATTTTTTATTTTTTTTTTTTATTTTAAATTTTTTTTTTATTTCATTTTATTTTTTATATTTTATTTTATTTTGTTTTATTACATTTTCTTTTATTTTAATGTATTTTATTTTATTTTAGTTTGTGTTATTTTATTTTATTTAATTTAATTTTTTTTTTTTTAATTTTATTTTTTTATTTTTTTTTTATTTTATTCTATTTTATTTCTTATTTTTTTTAATTTCATTTTATTTTATTTTTTTATTTTATTTTATTTTTTATATTTTATTTTATTTATTTTATTTTATTTTTTATACTTTTTATTTCATTCAATTTTTTATATTTTATTTTGTTTTATTGCAGTTTTTTTTATTTGAATGTATTTTATTTTGTTTTATTTTATTTTAGTTTGTTTTATTTTATTTTATTTTGTTGCATTTTATTTTATTTATTTTTTTTTTTAATTCTTTTTATTTTTTTTATTTTATTTTATTTTACATTTTTTTTTTTATATCATTTTATTTTTTATATTTTATTTTATTTTGTTTGATTACATTTTCCTTTATTTTAAAGTATTTTATTTTATTTTAGTTTGGTTTATTTTATTTTATTTCGTTTTATTTTTTTTTTTTTATTTTATTTTTTTATTTTTTTTTTATTTTTTTTTATTTTATATTTTATTTCATTTTATTTTATTTTGTTTCATTTTATTTTATTTTTTATTTTATTTTTTTATTTTATTTTATTTTTTATATTTTATTTTATTTATTTTATTTTTTTTATTTCATTCAATTTTTTATATTTTATTTTATTTTGTTTTATTGCATTTTATTTTATTTCATTTAATTTTTTATTTTATTTTTTTTTCTTTCATTTCATTTTATTTTATTTTTTTTTTGTTTACTTAATTTTTTATATTTTATTTTTTTTTAATTTTGTGATATTCAAAATTAAGTTATTCTAATTTTAAGTGATATATGATTTATCGCGCGAAATGTACATATATTAAATAATTAAACTTTTTTAAAGGTAATTGTTGTTGGAGCAATGCTCGAATTTTTATGTTTGTTTGTTAATTGATATTAGAGGATTCTCTGATTTTTTTTTATTAATTGAGACTAAAGACACAAATTTTATTTTTTATAAAATTTATTGTATACAGACCTTAGTCATTCACTGTAAATATGTATGTAAGTGTGTTTAGAGTGAGTTATTTCAATGTTAGTCAGCGTTTGAGTTTCGAAACTCTGGCACGAATGATAAGTTCTTATCTTTATAAAGATAAGCAAAACTACATAACCCACATTATGATGTTTCAAAGCGTGTTGGCCATTGCAAATGTGAAGAACTTGAATCAATTTAGTACGACTTAGCGAAAGAGTGTGGATAAGGTGCGTGTGATACGGTATTTGGTATAAAAATAGTTTTAAAGATTTGTAATTAAAATTTTTTTGTAACACAATAAATGTAGTTAAAAGTATTGAAATTATAAGTGAAGGAAAACTTACATTTTAAGCAAAGATTCAGTTTCTGAAGTTTTAAGTTTCTTGCTAATTCCAATTCTTAGAGTGCTAAAAACTAAAAAAAAACATATTCAATCTAAAAGCTATTTTAATAAAAGTGTTGCTTGTGACTATTTTTGCAAATTAAAATTTATTTCAAAAAAGTTTACATAGATAATTATACGAACAACATAAATTTGTGTAAATTAATAAAGGTATCCACAGAGCAAAAAAAGCAAAAAAGATTTAAAATTATGTGAAAAATAGTTACAAAATCAATTCGAAACCTGCTGAATGCTACAATAATAACTCTTTGTTCAACTTATCAGTGTGCTAACCAAAAATTGCAACACTTTCAAACATAGAAAGTGTAGTTTTACACTAAAAAAAGTATTATCTTATCGGCAAATTTAAATCGCACGGCTCAAATATAGTTGGCGTTAGTCAGACGAAAAAACGCAAAATACAATCGAGTGTATTGTGTGTTATCTACGAAACCTGTTCAAGGTATACGCCACAGTCCATACCATATCAACATTCACCTGTTCCTTATCTATTTCTACGAATATGTGAGAAAATTGTTAGTTCAGTTTTATTATAGAAATGGTTTGAATGCGTGTGTTTATGTGACTTGATTTCCAAAAATTATTTTTTGAGGCTACATAGGACGCCGTAATCGACCATAAGTGCTTGTCTTATTGCAGTTACTAAACTCCTCCTGATAGTATTTTTGGATTTTTTCATGCCTACACCCGTCTCTTCTAGAGCAAACCTGCGATTTTGTTTTGGAATACTGGGATCTATCAGCTATTCCGGCAGAACTGCTGGCGGCGAATAATTGTAATAGCGTTTTGTGATCTCTATCGACTTTATCGAAATTCACTGCCAAATTCTGATTAAATCGATTGAATTCTCTCATGATATATTACATTTCTCTCGTCGGCAGTTGCGTCGGAATAACTGATAGACCCCACAATTTTTTAGAATTTATTTTTAATATTATTTTCTTTTTTTTTTCTTTTTCAACTCGATTTTTTTTTTTTTTTTTTGAAAACATAACTTTTCCAAGGTGACGTCACCTATTAAAAATTTTATTCATGCTAAGTATTTCGTTGTGTTGATAATGATTACAATATATAGATAAAGTTATAGATAAAAAATGTAGCCTATATTGACATACATACAATTAATACATATATACTATTAATGAGTTATACTCGACATTTTTGCAAGTGAATTTCTGTAAATAGCAGGGACCGAAAAAAACAAATTTTGAAAAAAATTATAATTTTTTATTTTATTCACAAGTCGCTAAGTGCTTACTAAAAAAAAAAATCGGATATTGTTTGCTTGAAATACACAGGCATTTTGGAAATCGCGCGATTTGAAATTATCTAAATAAATTTTTTTATTTCAAAGCTGTCTCAGCATAAAGGTAAACTGGCGTTCAAGAGAGAGAGTTCAACTCCAGTCTGCACCAAACTTTACTTAATGTTTTCTTTTTGTGTCTATAACTGCTTTTGTCAATAACTTTATTTTTTACATAAAACATTCTTCATACTTTTAGTTTTTAATTACTATTTTTAATAACACAAATTACTTTTTATTTAATTGTATTTCATATAAAAATTTTATTCTACATTAATTAGCAATTTTTTTACATTTTTCTAAAACAATTGCATCGAAATCGCAAACATTTAAGTTGCCGACATTAAAGCAGAAAACTTGCAGAACAGTTTTAAAACCGATTTTCCGATGTTCGAAAAAAACAACGATTTAAAAAAGATTTCCACTGCTTTCAAAACGAAACAATGCTGAACAAAACTACAGCAATTCAGGATTTTATAACAATTTTTATTTATTTATATTAGCTTCTAGATACCAGAAAAGCTTTTTCAATATACGGAGAACTTTGATTTGTTGCATTGCAAATATAAAACTCAAATATACATAAATTTAGAATCTCTTAAAACCTATTCATTATTGACGATCCCTGTCTAATATCAGGTGAATTTTTTGTAGACCTCTATGTAGTATATGATGTAAGGTCAATAAATTTTTATGAGGTGGCATGAGTCACGTATGTAATCAATACTTTACACAAAAACCACTGGGATAAGGCCGACTCATTGTGTAGAAGTTTTTTTTTGTGAAACATTCTAGATCACTAGATCTCCCGGAAGCGATTGGTTAGAATGTTCTAAAATAATATTCGCAAGAAAATTTAATTAGGGGTGCTTTTAGACAACATCTTTTGACAAAAAACGTGTCAGAGCACGTAAAATAAAAAAGGAGATTTAACCCCTTAAAGTATGCAATAATTTCGGGTGCTCTATTATAATCGCATTTTTTGGTAATGGGTCCTTTTTTAAGGGTGCAGTTTTGGTTTTCATCTAATCGGTAATATGATTCTCAAAAAAATTCCATTTGCTTTGCCTTGGCAGGTGCCGTTCGGGCTCGGCATAAAGCAAGGTCCCGTCAATTCGTAGGAAAAAGTAAGAATTTAAAGATAAGCTTCTCGAAAGGATGTATATCGCACCAAAATAATATTATTATAACTGAATGGAACTTTAAATATTTTTGGTGAGTCATCCTAATTTACTTTAATGAATGACCAAGGTTAGTATAAAATAATTGATGACAAAACTCATTGTAAAACTATTTCGTAACTTCCTAAACTTTAACTCGATGACAGTGTAAGCATGTAAGCTTGTGCATGGCTCACCACCTGTGTTGTTTTGTTTTTGGTTTATTTTTGTATTATTTGTTTAGCGTTAGATAAGGACAGGCAGGTACTTACGAAGATAACAACTACAAAGACAAATCACACAAGTGCGGCATGCAGTGACTCGAAACTAACCATCTAAATCAGCTTTGCAGCGCAACAAAATCTACTACTAACAACATCACTGTGCTCCAACCCTGCTGAAACTGCCCACAGAGGTCCTGCTAGAAGATTTTCGAATATCCATTTTGATTGTCTACTTATGCGCCTAAAAGTATGCATATATGACACCACCACTAGCGAAATTCCAGACATCGCCATCTCCTAACCTGTCAACCACCAATGGGCAGAGATCTAGACAGGAAGTTGGATAATTTTGTTCAGAGATCTCCACTTTTTAGCCATTTTGATACTTTTAGGCACATATCGCTTCGGGGCCAAATATTCTCTCTCCAATCCCTTCTGGACGTTCGGAGTCGTCCTTATGCTTTACTAATAGCCTACTCTGATGGAATCACTTTAGACATTTTAAGCTATTGAGATAAAGTTTTAGCAGCTTCCAAAATTCCGCTGCAGATTTATTCAATAGGTTCTGATTGTCTAAATATTGCAAGCTTTTAGGTGCAGCTTGTACTATTTTAAAGCTTTTTTTGCGTCCTAGTTTTAGCGATAGCTAGCGTGTGTCTGGCGCATCACAATGTAAGCTCAGAGCAAATAGATGAGTGAGCTTAGAAAGTGTGAAGCTTACTTTGAAGAGTTAGCTGCTTAGCGCTTAAGAGCTTTTCAAATGATGTTCTCTTAGGAAATTTAACTCGTTGGGGCTAGAGCGTATTCTAATTCTCTTAAGCACTTTAATTAAAGCTATAACTAACCATTACCTTTTTGTTTCATTACAGCCACTTAACGATTTAAAAGCTGCTCAGAGAACGACTGGATTCCTTTCAAATCCAGCTCACATAATGTCAACAACGAAAGCGATGCGCCTCGGCGCAACACTACTCACGCTCAGTGTTATGCTACTATGCTCCAGCATAGACCAGACACAAGCACAAGAGAACATCATGCCACAAATACCACCCTCACTGGTGGAATGCTATAACACGAGCTTTTTTATGAATCGACAAAATCGCCTACCCGCCACAATCGAGACGCTCATCTCACTGATCGAGAAAGTAGAGAACAGCAATGCCTACAACTATGACATACGCACGCTTTCGGTGGCGCTCTTGCATCGCTTCCGACAAGATGGCATACAGCGCGCCTACGGTGTAGCCGAATCGCTTGGTGTAATACCTTACAGTCCGACCGGTTTTCAATTTCCCAAATTTCGCATATTGCTCTCACGTCTAATACCTGGCAATGCGCTCAATTTCCCCAACAATACGCTAACACGCGAAGAACGTTGTTCCATACATTTCATGCTCTCTAGCTCAATTGATGTACGTGTGCGCGGTGATGAGAATCAAGTTTGCCAGCGCTTGTCACAATACCGCTCACAACGTTTACGACGCTCAACGTTTACCGGTGAGCATTTAATGGGTGATGTGGAGGTGTTGGAGAATCTGAAGACGAAACAAGCCAATAAACGTGGTCTGCATCAGAAGAGCGCATACAATGATTACGATTGGGGTTGGTCCACTGTGGTCGGCAGCAACTCTGGCGGTAATAACAATCAAATAAGTCAGTGTCCTGTCGAGAATGGTGTTATTTGGACACCTTGGGGCTCTGTGGCCGCCGGTGCGCTCATAGCGGGTGTAGCCACGGGTCTACAACAACAAAGTGTACAACTGCGCACCTTACTAGCACTCGCGAGTCGCAAAAATGGTTACAGCAGTCTACCACAAACTGCCACCGTTACAGTAGATAATCGTTGGGCTGCCACATTGGCTGGTGATCTGGCTGAGGTTGCGCTCTTGCAGGTACCATTCACCTCTACAGAAACCGCTTCGGTGGGTGCGAGTGGCGCTTGGAATAGTACAGTCATGCCCAAATGGTATTTCCTAACGCAACGTCAAAATCTACAAATGACTGATGCTGAAATTCGTGGCGATCTCGATGGTCTACTCATTGCCTTGAATGTGGGCCAATGGCGTCAGCAAGCTTCCGATTTGAAGCTATCGCAATTACTGCGCATGTACTACTCCACGAATGGTGTGTTGAACAGTGGCATAAATGCATGCAATCGGCAACAAAATTTCAATAATTATATCTCGAGTGATCAGCTGATTGCACAAACTAGCGCATTCTCGCAGGTGTTGGATCGTGAAATGCAATTGGGTGTCACATTGTCGCCTGAGAATATAGCGACGTTCTCGCTATCGGCTGCCTCAGCGCTGGGAAATTATGTTCGTAAGTAAATTTTGTATTTCTTTGATGTGAAGTTATGACGGGGAACTGGGTACAGTGGGCTCTAATAATTTTATTTTACATGAGTGGGCGTCACTTAAACTGAAATCTCATAAGAATGGTCCACTGGTGTCGTTGACTGAAGATTTCAGAGTTCATTAGGGTGGGGGTAGAGTTTATATTTTATTTTTATAGGAACAATCGCTCTCCATCGCATCGAATAATTCACTTATGCATGGGCATAAAACTGGCTTATACTGAAGTAACAACCCTTGGGGTGGTAAACTCCGGGACAATTTTGTATGTAGGCGGTTGAGTTACTATCTCCTTTTCCTGGATCTGCGTAGAATATGACTAGGGGTACTTAAAGTTGAGAAATTTTGGTGACCGTACTTCGCTGAGCTTGAACTAGTACGAAATCCATACTTTCCGTTTATTATCTTGGGCTAAGGTCATGTGCTTTGAAGATCTTCTTGATCATCGAGACGTTGGTGAAGCAGCTTGATCTTTCATCTATTTAAGCATCGTGGGTTACTTCTAACTGATCCATACCCCCTTTCTTCTTGCCTTTATCAGGATCTAGCTAGTCTCAGTCTTGACTGATGAAATAAAATTTTGCTGTACCCTTCAACTCCCTGCTGTGCTTTCCTGTCTCATTTCTTTATTCTCTCTCTCATTTCAGCGAATAGTCTTAACGACGTTACCTGCTCGGTAAGCAATAGCGCCAATGTTGCTGGCAATCAAATCAAAGCCATGACAAATATTTATGTTTTCTTGGATACCACATGGCAATACAACAATATCGTTGACTATGTCAAGTGAGTATTTCCTTATAAACAAAAAAAACCCTCTGATGAAATCTCCTCTAACCTCAAATTTCTTTCAACTCATTTTTTCAGTTACATACTCGACCGCCTCAATGTGAACCCCTATGCGAGTTCGGTAACATTGCTCGCAGCTTTCGATGGTTCAGTGATTGTGAATACAACAAATTATATGCCCAATATTTATCAAGGCTGGAATGTGACCACACAAGCGCAATGTGAGTTGGAGTCCTACTTAACTATTGTCACCTTTTAAAGGCATAAACTTTAACCTTCCTTTACTTCAAACAGACACTCCTGGCTTCAATTTACCCACCGTTTTGAAAACAATACAAAATATCTCGCAAGCCTATATGAATGCTCAACAAACGAACTCCTCCGTGGGTGGACGCTCGCTAGTCGCGCTGTTGTTACCTTACGGCTCTGTGACAGTGAGCGCTAGCGACTCAACTTACGCCATAACGCAGCTACACAATATTTACGAACAAATTCCCGATCTACATTTTATTTACTACACGAGCGGTATGATTAATCGTTTTGCCAGTTTCGTACGTAATCCCAGTCAAGATTTGTTTACACTGACTACGGGCAATACGGCAGCTTCGTCCTCCGGACCAGTTGTAGCGCGTATCGTACAGCGTAAGTTTAAATGGCTTTTCATCAAGCAACCAGTTAACTGACTTGTTTTACTTTCCATTCTCATTCGTCAAACAGTTCCACGACGTCTTATCAACCCGCGTTGTGGTTCCAATTGGTACACTTCTACATATGGCACTGATCAAGTGGTACAATATCTTAGCCCCAATAGCACTAATTTCTATCGCATGGTGCCCAATTATTTCTATGGCTCTGGCGCTAATCGCAACGTTGGCATACAATCCAACAGTGGTGTTCAGTTCATTATTTGTACGTCGCGCAGTGTGCCGCTACCCACTCAATTCAATGCGTCCAACTATAATGGGGGCGGTTCATCGGATATTAACTGTGTGACAAGTGGCAGCGGTTTCTCGTATGATTTGTCGAATGCTTGTAATGGCTATAGCTACATATACCAATGTCCACCATTCTATTTGTCAGTACAGGCGCCACAACCGATGCAGAATTCGATTTCGTGTACGGATAATGCTTGTCAAACACCTAATCAAGCGCGTTATGTCGTATCCGTTACAAATATGGGTTGTTACAGCGGTGTCGCTAAGCTCGTGGCCAGTTTCATGACGATTTTGTTGGCCTTCTTCCTGCGTGAAGTGTTACAGTAGTGAATGGGGGAAAAGAGAGAGAGAGAGAGAAAAGCTTGCCGAGTTTTAGAGTTAGCGCTTTTTTAATAATTTATTTTGTTAACCAGTGTTGCCAATGTATTTAGTACAGAAATATATTAAACATGTTCCTCCATAGTACACAGACTTCACTAACCTACTTAATAACTGTATTTTTCTTAGTTGTTTAAGTTCATATATTTTATTTTCTATTATAAAATGGTAAAAAACAAAATTTTGTTCGGTTCCATATTATTATAATTTATTTAACGAATAAAGTACCACTACGAATGCCATTAATGTGAGCCAGCAAGGAGTTCTAGCATTTTTCACTTGCAACACAATAAACATTTTTGTTTAAAATTGATTTGAGGTAAAATAGAAATCCTACTCGTTTTCCAATTTCCAATGTTTAATTCTAATTTTACCTCTATTGGAGAACCAACCTATTCTCCAATAAAACGGCACATCTTTAATACGTAAATAGTCATAGTTCTCCACTTGAGAAACTCTTTGATATCAATTTGAATTCGAACATCAATCTCCAACTAGATGCACATGAAGAAACAAAGCACCACCTGTCTAACCTCACGTTTTAGTTCTTGCCTTTATGCAGTTCAATAGTATCACAGTTGACAAAATTATTTTTTATTCGATTGTATCTGAGCATATCCACATATTTTTAATTAAATTTAATATTAAACCTATGTACTTTCCTGAAATTTGTTTGATAATTCACTTTTTCACTGCTCTTAACTTCGTGTGCTCTTCAATTTTTTGACATATGATTGGCCAGCATTGCCATACACGTTAAAGGTGTACAAAATGTTTAACAGCGTTACCATATGAAAAAAAAATAGTCTGACCATGCCACATATTCTACATATCGTAGCACGGCACCGCAAGATTCCGAAAATTAGCTTCAAGGGGAAAATAATAAATCAAAGGACCTGAGCATAGCAAAGAGTAGGTGCTGTCAACATACCGCTCTTTCCCTACAGCGCATTGTTCGTTGTTGTGGTACCTGTTATAAGACTGTAATTTATTATACTTCATAATTATCTACTTTCTTGTTTACTTTATTTTATAGCTTCGATTACCTCGAATTGCTATAACAATGACGCATCCCAAAGTATACACAATATGACTGCAGTTATGACTAATATTTTCGTTTTCCTGGATACTATGTGGCCATACTATTTTGTCGTGGATTATGTAAAGTATGACATTTTTATTGATCATCTCTTGATTTCCCAAGCTGCCAAAGCTTTATTTCAGCTCTCTTTTCAAATAAAGAATTAACTCACATTGTCTTCTCATTTCATTCTTCGCAGCTTTGTACTCCAACGTATCAACATAAACCCATACGCCAGCACCGTAACATTACTCTCCGCCTTGGACGGCAGTATCATAGTCAACATGACAAACTATATAACCGACGTCTATGAGCAATGGAATTCGACAACGCATATGTGGTGTAAGTGCTGCAACAACAAAACTATCGAGTTCCCGAATACATCTTAGTACCTCCTACATCTCCTCTCTTTTACAGACACACCCGGTTTTAGTCTACCACAAATCCTCAATACCGCACTTGAGCTTGCGCTAAATATCATGAATGCCGATTACAGGCATTCCTCACTGGGCGCTAAATCAATGATCGCGCTGCTTGTGCCCAGCCCTATTGCATACGCATCCGATTGGGATATGCGCTATGCGCTCAACTTCCTGCAAAATCTAAATTACTCAGTGCCTGATTTACATTTCCTCTACTTTGGCGGTGGTGCGCTGATACGCTTTAAAGATCTTGTACTCAATCCACATGAAGATCTCTTTCCACTCGACGCAGAGTATGGTGTGTGGACGGCGGGTGTGCCTGTGGTGCGACGTATACGTGAAAGTAGGTGAACTTATTTCGCCATTTTACTGCAACAGCTAATATTCCTACTTCTTGTGCGCTCCCACAGCTCCACGTCGTTTAGTGAATCCACGTTGTGACGCCACTATGTCAGCCCGTTCTACAGGACCCAGCGAAATGTTGCAATATGCGCGTCCGGGTGCTATTAATTTTTATCGTATTATGCCGAATTACTTTTTTGGCGCAACCAGTTTACGTTATCTCAGCATTAATTCAGTGAGTGCTTCCTCTTTTACGGTCTGTAGCTCACGCACAATCCCTTTGCCATATCGGAAGGATGGTAAAGATCAGCCAGAACAAGGTTGTGGTCAGACAGCTGCTACAAATAGTTATTCCTTGGATTTGAGTGAGCTATGTTTGGGTTATACGGAAATCGTGCAATGTCCGCCGTTGTATGTATCTGTACAAGCTCAACAGTTTTCTGGCGGCACTCAGCTCAAATGCAGTAATCCTGCTTGTCAGCGACCTGATGATGCGCAATTTATCATCTATGTGAGTAATTTAGTATGCAATGGTAGTTGGAGGCTGATGGATGCTTCCATAAGAGCAATGGTTTGTGTCGTTATTTTAAGTCTGACTCTGAGTAAAACGTTTTTTAGGTTAGAAACAAATTATTGTTAGTTTAAAATAAAATAATCGTAGTCGATCGAAGGAACCATTGAAAAGTATTTTTTTGATTTGAGTTGAGGCAGTGCCACACTGAGCTTAGATGGAACTAATTTTAGGGAAGCCTGTTCGGAGATACATCAATACTTGATAGGAGTTCAAAAGGGCCAATTTTGACAAGGTGCAACAGCTTGAACACTGACAACATCTGATGAGGCGGCTCTGGTAGTATTCGGGAGAGAAAGGTTCTTCGAAAAATTGATGGACACCTTAATGACGTGCTGAATGAGCTGCTGAGCTTTGTCGGTGGTAAACCAATTAAAAGCCAGCGGCTTCGTTGGCTACGCCATGTTGTGCGAACGAATGGAGATGCTCCGTATTTCTTATCGGCACGCACTGGTGAAAGCAGAGAAAGAGGGAGAACACTGGTACTGATTGATACTCGTATTGAACTAGTAGCCAGGATACTCGTATTGAACTAGAAAAAAACTAATAGCCAGGACATTGTTCGCCGAGTATTGATCCACTATACCACTTATCGACGCTGAACTAATATATTTTTTGTCAATAATGGACTAGTATGAGACTTTTTGGTCGCACTCTAACAACTACTCTACATCTCGTAGGGCATTCCCATATCCCAAATGGCAGATATGTATTAATAACAATAGTTTGTAGCCATGTAACTCCGATGAGATCAGGACCGAGCTTCTCTTGCAATTTTAGTGGACATCAGACCTGTTAAATTTGAATAATAATTAGTAATCAATTAATTAGACGGGTTTTTAATTGGTAATGATTATTTTAATTGTTTTTCAGCAAAAGGCAATTATTAATTGATGTATATTGGAACGATTTTCCGTCATCCCTTGTCAAATTTGGTTTTGAGATTTATTATTAATTGATTACGATTAGAAAAAGCCAAAAAAAAATTAAAAATAATCAAAAAAAAATCAAGAATAATCAAAAAAAGTTGCTTTGATTACTGTTGATTATTTTTCATTTATTTTATTTTTTTTTTCGATTATTCTTGATTGTTCAACAGTAATCAAAACAACTTTTTTTTGTTTTTTTTTTTAAATATTTTTTAATACTCGTAAAAAATTATGACTTTTTTTTGATAATTTTTTTAATAAATTGGAATATAATCACTAAAAAATTTTAAGTAATTGGCAATCAATCATTAAATAGATGCTCAAGAAAATAATAATCAAAAAGTGGCTTTGATTACTTTTCATCATTTTTTTTCGATTATTTTTAATTGTTCAACAGTAATCAAAACAACTTTTTTTTGTTTTTTTTTTTAAATATTTTTTAATACTCGTAAAAAATTACGACTTTTTTTTGATAATTTTTTTAATAAATTGGAATATAATCACTAAAAATTTAAAGTAATTGGTAACCTATCATTAAATGGATTCTCAAGAGAATAATAAATAATACAAAAAGTGGATTTGATTACTTTTCATCATTTTTTTTTTCGATTATTTTTGATTGTTCAACAGTAATCAAAACAACTTTTTTTTGTTTTTTTTTTTAAATATTTTTTAATACTCGTAAAAAATTATGACTTTTTTGATAATTTTTTTAATAAATTGGAATATAATCACTAAAAATTTAAAGTAATTGGTAACCAATCATTAAATGGATTCTCAAGAGAATAATAAATAATACAAAAAGTGTATTTGATTACTTTTCATTATTTTTTATTTATTTATTTATTTTTCGATTATTTTTGATTGATTGTTTGACAGTAATCAAAACAACTTTTTTTTGATTTTTTTTTAATATTTTTTAATAATCGTAAAAAATTATGGTTTTTTTTTGATAATTTTCTTAATAACTTCGAATATAATCACTAAAAATTTTAAGTAATTGGTAATCAATCAATATATGGATTCTCAAGTAAATAACTAATGAAATCGGTAATCATTACGATTAGCTTTTTACACGTTCCTTGTACTAGTTCTGGGCTATTTCGAAAGTGGTTGGATTTGCTAAAGTATGCATGTGGTGCTCCAACGGACGATAGCAGAAAAACAATCCCGGAAACTCTATATTACTAGAAGCTTACAACTCCAACAATTTTGGCTTCTATCTTTTTCCAACATTACCAAAGCCGGTATTCACTCTGCATTAGTGCAACCTAGTTTCCAGTAGATGTCACACTACTTAGTATGACTACCACGCCATAGATGTCGCCGCAGCAACAGTTTGTATTTCGTACTTACTTTCAATAGATAGCATTCCGACAGATAGCGCAAGGCAAAGTAAGAATAAAGGAAACGGAAGTTGAAATATTTTGTACATTTGGGATGCTCGAAATTGGGTGGTCATTGAATAATCAAATAGTACTATTTGAATAATTGAGCCTTGTTTTTCTTGTAAAGGATAAAAAGTTCCTGAGATGAAGACAAAACAAAATTATAATAAAAGAACGCAATTGAAGACTTCCTAAAACTCAATATTTGAATTTAAAATTATATATATACATATGTATAATAAAAGAACAAAAAAGTTACATTATTGATCGACTTTCAGAGTCAAAAAAAACACACATAACCAGAAACCGAACATCAAAACTTAATATTTGAGTTGAGAAAAAGAAAATTTGTTTTTGAGAAATTTTCGGTTTCCCTTTAGTCGATGTCGTACTAAAGCCGAGACGAACCTTTGTAGCCGAGCTTAACCGAAGCCGGAACAAATAAATTTTCTTACCGTCTTCCCTGGCAACTACCAATGGGTACAAAATGTTCTCCCTACAACCTCCATAAATATGCGTTGGTTTGGTATTTAGGAGCAGGGAATCGTGATGGTGTTGGAATCAGAGTTTTCGCCGTAGGAACGCTATGTTTGATGGAACTGTGATTGTTGGGATTCTTCCGACATCTGAAAGGTACGTGGGTGGTGTAAAGGGTGTTCCCAAAAATTATATTTTTTCATCTACATACAAAAATCATATAAATAGATTAAGAACAATTTGTAAATAGTAAATTTATAAATTTAATTGCTTCCGCCTCCTAAAGCCTCACACCCACAAATCCATGCTTAAGAGTACACCCAAATGACTGTTGTCCTCTGCACGCACAAAAGCACATGTGCAATGCCTAGAAACAATTAAAAAATTATTTATCGATTTGCTAAAATTACAAAAGTTAATGCTACCAATGTTTTTGTTATTGTTTGTTGGTATTGAGAGTTATTGTTGGCCTTGTTGCTGTTGCGATTGCTTTGGAGTGATGGGGCGCGCTGACTACCTGCTTGACTGCTTGATGGTGTTGGTTACATAGACAATGGGGCTTTCGCACACATTCACATGCACCGTTAGGCAGACATTTGGGGGTTGAGACAAGGAGGAAATAGTCGTATGAAGCTCGCTCACTGAAAGTGGTATGCGTTTTAAGGGCAGTTCTAGGCATGTATGCAAGAGGGGCTAGACTGTAGGATGGTTGGTGGTGTACGAATTGTGGGTTTGAGGTGAGAGCTTTGCACGAGTGGGTTGCCGAATTTATATGTTTTGTGTTTGACGATGTCTGCCAACTGTGTTCTACTGGAGAGAGTGTGGCGCTCGGCGAATGAGCGAAAGTTTGAGAGAGTGAGAGTATTTGTATACCAGGCTATGAAACCGTTATGAAGCATACCGTTACCCTGCAACTATTGCAATTATTATTCAATTGGCATTTGATGCAAACACTCGGGCTAACGGGACGGCTGACTACGGCACAAAATCACAAGCAACAACAAAGCAAAGATTAACACACAAGCACAATGTGAAAAATATTTGTAAAGTGAGCGCCTATGTGTATGTATTGGTGTGTGTCAATGTAAGTGGGTGTACGGCAGCTCACACATTGCTAAGCTAATGGGGAAGCAACAACATCAAGCACCTCGTTGGCGTCAACGCCAAACGACCTCATCCTCGTACACAGATGAGCGCACCAACTTTAACGACCACAAACTTTTATATGGTAAAAATGTATTGTTGTTAGCCATATATGGCAGTGTGTGTGTGTGCGTGTGTGTGAAGGCAACAAATGCAGACTGGAGCAATAGAAAAGCTAAACGTTAAGCGCTTTGCCACAAACGAATTTTTCGTAGGTGCAAGAGTAGACGACACCATTTCTTTCTCGGCGCTTGCAATATACAGGCGTTCCATACCACAAGCGTAGGTTCAGTTCCTTTGCCTGAAGCTTAAGGCCTGGTTGACGCTTGGTGTTAGGCTAGGCGACAGCAGTGCCTGTGTTTGAGTCACTGCTGCGCCTGAGTCGCTGTGCGCTTGTGCCTGCATCTGTGTCGGTGCGTGTTTGAATATAAAGAAAAATATATTTTATTAATGGCAGTGGAGAAGATAGCACACAAACGCCGTCCAAAGGAGGAACAGACGACAGCAAAACGGCACATTTAGTAGCTCTGCTTGGGTTTTTGGTTGTGTAATGGCAAAAGTGACGGGTAACGGTAACGGTAACGTGGTCGGAGCTCAAAGTAGTCCCAAAATACAATTGGAGTCTGAGTGCGAGTCGTTGACGCGCCGACGACGACGACAGTAGTGCCATATAGAAAACGCTTAAACTTGGAAAAAGTGTGAGAATTTGTTGTGCAAAAATAGAAAAAAAAGAGGAACGAACAAAAAAAAAAACGAAAAGTAGAAACGAAGAAAAAATTGTGTAAATGCTATTGGGTGGGTCGAGAAAATGTTTGGTGCGCTGCTGAAGGTGGCGTAACCTTACCGAAATGAGCTTAAATACTTGTAAATAAAGAATTTGTTTGACATATATTTCATCGGTGCAGAAAGTGGAGTAGAAATCGAGATTTTCAGTGATTGCGTTTTCAGTTTCAGCAACAACAATTGCGACAAGTTGCATGCAAATCGATTGCAGCGCTACTTATTGAGTTGAAAGAAATATACAGGCGTGCGGTGAAACGGAAAAGCAGCCAAAATGGCTTTGATGATGAAGGTAAGTGGTACGAAAAAAAAATTGTTTACAACTTCAGTTGGAAAAAAACTGTATTTTTATGAAAAAATCTAAAAACAAATTTTTACTAAAAAAAACTGCAGTTCAATAAAATTTTCTATGTACACACATAAATAAATACATATGCATGTGTCTGTATTCGCATATGGCATAAAATCCAACAAAAAATCTTTCAAAGCAAATGATACAAACAATTTTATTGATTTTTCGCCAATGAAAAACCGTCATTCACACGCGTCAGCTTGTTTGCTAGGCTTTGCATTGGAATTGTCGTCAGTCATCAAAAATCAAATAGCCGTCTAAATGCTAAGCAACAATACCAGCTGGTGGCATGCTTATAAACATTTATATGGCTTTTTCTTCTCAGTTACAAAGATACATACAAAATGTTTCCCATATCAACGCATTCACGACCTCCATTCGGGTGGTAGTGCTTGCTTACCAGGTAGTTGGACCAGGCTGGCTGTCATCATTCCAAAGCTTAAACATTACTCATACTCCCCACTGTCTGTCGGCTGTCTAACAATTTCACTTTTTTTCTCCGTTCTATTGTTTCAACTCCATACGCTCATACTCTTCAAATATTTTGTATTTTTATTTTGTTTACTCCATCAGCTTCTCTACTACCCACTTTAATGTTTAACCCATCAAAGCTTACACATACGCAGTTATGCCGGAAATGGCAGCCATTACTATGCTCCAGCGTTAACCGTTTTTTCTACATAGTGGGTGTTTGCCCTTTATACATTCCAAACTTTTCAAATTATATTCAATTTCATTCCATGTTTTCACCTTTTCCTTTTAGTTCTCATATCCCTCATTCAGTCATAAATCGTGTCTATAACAATTTTTCAATGCAATTCCTTTGCACTCTACATAATGTATTTACAAATAAATATATTTTTGTGTATAAGTGAAAAAAAAGTGTATGAGTATAGGTGAAAACCAAAACACATCCTCTTGCACTTATGTAAGATTTTCAGCGTTGCCACTGAGATGTTTTTTATTACCACCATAATTTAGTTTACTGACGATATTTTCCAAGCCCGTGGGTGACATTCTAAGGGCGGGTTTCACAATACATTTTTAAGGAGAACTTAAGTATACTTTAAGATTTTGCGTTTCACCAACAATTTTTTAGCTGAACTTAAGTTGAACTTAAGTCTCCAACTTTGACGACTTAAGTTGTTCTTATCTTTATAAATAGCTGATTATATGTTGCAAAATACAATTTGGAAAATTTGGTTGAGAAAATTTAAAGAAATTTATTATTAATCATTATTTCGTGAGCCTCCACAATATTTTGAACTATACGAAGAAAAAGATTTCCGCGACCGCTTTCGAGTTAACAAACAAACTGCTTGGAATGTCCTCCGATTAATTAAAGATGATATAGAACATAAAACTGACAGGTTTGTGTTTACCTTTCTCAATCATTCCTGAAGGATTATTAATTATCTTATTGTTTTTAGGAATTTTGCTTTGTGTCCAGAGAAGATGCTTTTATTGACACTATGATTTTATGCAACAGTGCTGCAAACTGTTGGCGACTTGTTTGGGGTCTCCAAAGCAACTGCTTTAAGGGCAATAACATTAACTTCACACCACTTAGCACTTCTTGGGAAAAATTTCATAAAATATCCGAAAGGAGCGGATATGAAAGAGTGTCAAAGAATTTTTTTAAATTGGTTAAATTTCCCAGAGTATTCGCAGCTATTGATTTCACACATATACAGATTTTATTTCCTGGTAAATCTGAATATAAAAAATATTTTAAAAGTTGATAGGATTTATATGAAATACTTTAGAAATAGGAAAGGATTTTTTTCCCATTAACGTTCAAACGCTATGCGACAGTCAGCTTCGCATACAAGATATTGTTGCTCAATGGCCGGTTTCAACGCATGATTCAATGATATTTCGAAACTCAAGAATTCAGTAGCAACTGCTGTGTTGCATAATATTTGCACTCGAGATGTGGTAGCTCCGCAACTTTCGGAAGATTTGGAAAGTTCGGCTAATAATGTACTATCTGTTCCTCACAATCGTTCTAGAGATGATCAAAATTCCAGCAGCTCTACAAGAACGTCTTTAATAAATTACTACTTCGCGAATATGTAAAAAGTTAATTGTTTGCCCCCTTAAAATAACAATAAAAGACGTATGTAATTTTTTTTTAGATAATTTAACTCATAGTTCAGTTCAAGAAATTACAATGCTACTCAGTCAAAAATATGCTTTTCAAATAAAATTACCTTTTGAAAAGTCTTCAGGTACTTTCCTCGTCATAACAAATTTGTATTAATTTTCAGTAAAAAATTCCTTTCCTTTTTTGCTATTGTCGTCGCGTCCGTTCTCTTGCACTCAATTATATTTTTATGATTAGCTACGAGAGTGACAAGCAAATCAATTTCACTTGGGGCAAAATGACATCTTTTTTTCACTCATTTCAATACAGTATATTATTTACTAAACTTTTAATTTGCAATACAATTTCACGATATTATGTTTTTGTACAAGGGCTGCTCTAAAAATATGTAAACACAACATTTCGTTGCAGTGTAACCGTATTTCACCATTAAATATTTTCCAAGTATGCATTGTAAAACGTAAACTTGAGTAAAAACTTAAGTTATGCTTTGCTAAGATCTTTCCTAACTAAAACTTAAGTTTAACCTAAGTATAGATTGTGAAACCGGGCCTAATTCTCTCACACAGTTAGCTAACATGCGCAAAGCAAAAACTCTCTCTGCACCCAATATACATAAATCGAAAATTTTTTGGAGGTTTGAGAAATGTCTAAACTTTAGATGTGATTTCCAACATGTTTCTTCACTTGACTTGAGGTTAAACATTTCTTCCCAAAATTTGAATTCAGTTTGAAATCCATTGGAGTTCCCTTTGAAAGTGCGCATGCAATTTTTACACATGGCAGACCTCGTATTTTCTATCATCAAAAATTAATCAAATCAGCTGAGCGAACTAGAAATTGCAAAAAATTTTACCAGAATATTAAATAAAGGAAAGAAATAGAAAGATATATATTTGTGTGACAAAAGGTAGTATTTATAATATTATATGATACATATATATTATATTACATTTTGTATTTACTAATTAGTGAAATGATTAACAAAAAAGTAAAATATGAAGTTGGATTTCAGTTGGAAAATATTGATGGAATTCAAGTCCGAATCCAATATTTTTTCAAAAGAAATAAGAATATTTTCATATGAAAAATCTTCCCTTTTCATGGAGAGTGGACTGTTTCTCCAATTGATCTTAAGTTAAAAATCAATATATTGGAAATCGGAATACGGATTTCATCTCAAATAACATGCAAATGCATTTCTAACAAAAATGCTTTTTAGACACTGTTCAAATAAAAGTTTGCTACTCAGTCGATTTATGACTGATGACAGTGAAGCTAGTTAATTTGAGACCACATAACCTAAATTAAATATTAATTCGGATCACGAGCAGAAGAAGGTCCAACAGCGAAGGGGTATGTACTTGGTAGCTGTCAAATTGCTGATCGGAAACTCATCACCGTACCTGCGCATAGAGAGATTGGGTGATATTACACTCTTCCGCCGAAGTGTAATAACAACAAGAATATTTTATAATTTTGTGAAGTGCCGCGTTTAATTTTTCTCACAAATTTACTGGACCTTTGTGTTTTCTTCTGACATCGACCGGCATCTGTTATAGCAGCACCACTGCCAAAGAGCAACCCACTATAGAAAAAACTTTTTTCTGAAATTTTTTTTTTTTTTTAATTTTGTGCACTTATTGAATTTTGGCTTATTTTTTTCATTTAAGCTATATTTTTTGTGAAAACATTTCGCACATTTTGTAGTAAATTTAAATTTTTCTCGAAAACTCAGTTTTTTTCTCACTCTACAACTCTAAGCACAATCTCACCAGCCGTTTATAAAACCCAGAAAAAAAGAAAATTTTAAATTACATTTTTTCAAAATAATTTTTTTTTGTATATTATTTTGATTTATAACATCATAAAAAATCCTGCTTTTCTTGTTCTACCAAAATCTCTAGTGGCAACGCTGTGCATCACTTGTTTGCCCACTTCCTCTTCCCATTACAATTAATTCACTCACAAACACACATACACAAAAACATACTCATGCGCACCTTTCCATATTTCTGCCACTTTTGTTTTGCTCAACAAATTTATGCACACTCCTGTCATCTCACTCGTACCACTAACACTCACCGGTCACCATTTACGTGCATCTGAGTGCAACGGGTAGAGCGTTGTAGTTTGAGTTTGTTTTGTTTACCGTTTATTATTTCCCCTTGTACACTGTGGCTTTGTTCGTTTGTATAATTTAACTCTCGCTCAATCTAAGTTGGCCAATAGATGTCGCTAAATTTCTTATTTACGATTTGATTTTAAAATTTGTACTTTTTACGATGTAATTGGCTGGTGGAGTGTACTTTTAATTGTTCTCTCATATTTATTAATTGACGAATTTGTACGTATGCGCAGAGCTAATAAAATGAAATATGGATGAAGAGCGTGTGGAGTGCATTTGTGGTTGAAAAGTTTTTGTGTGTACCTGCAAATAACTAGAAATTTGCACATTTTGACTTTAACCCATTCACACCCACTGGTTGGTCATTGAACTTTTGAAATATGGAATTTTGTATTTATAATAGCTTATATGAAACACCTCCAACATTTTATTGTTGGTCAAGCATGAAGTGCATTCTGCATTGGAAATTTGCAGATCGGAGTTTAGTTAAGCCATTAGAACAGTCTGATGTTTAATTTTGTTGGGCTGCTCAACTCTTCTTTTAATTGGCATGTTCCTTGCAGTGAAGAAGGGAGCAGGACCGATTAGATAAGCGCTCGTCTTGATGTAGGGTCTTGCTTGTTAGTATCTGGTTTTCATTACCAACGGTATTTGGAGAACCAACCATAAATAACCCCCTGCTCTAGGTAAAGATTTGTAGTATGGCATGACTTCCGGAATCAAAACTGTCCCTTTAGTCATGTCAAGGTCGGAGATACAGACCGAATGTATGAGCGGTCATAAAAGCTTGTCGCCAAAGAAGTTTAAATTTTTACCCCTGGTTCGAATGTTTGACTGTAGGAAGTTTCAAAATAAATTTTTTCAGCACCCTGTAAAAACAACAAATTTTTTTCTTTATAACTTTTCTATTTGACCTTTGATTTCAATGAGCGTTTTATTGTTGTTAACAAGTGTCAGTTTTCGTCTATATACGCCATTGACCTATCATTTCAACTTAACATTTTATTTAAAATCAACACCCTGTATTAAAATATTAAAGTTAAAGTAAAGGTCGACTTCGATGTCATTCCTGTTGATTATAAATGCATAACATGTGTTTGTTTATAATATGCAAGTAAATATTAATTTTTCTTATTTTTCAGGAAACTAATTTTTTATTAAATGCAGGGTGTTTTTTGTTTTGTAAAACCATAACAAAAACTTAAGTTTCTACAGAAGCAATGTTGCCTCGGCCAATACCTTTCTTAAAATAGTTCATTTTTATAAATCCAACATAGAACATAGAAATAATAGAGAAAAAACTAATTTCGCGGTATTACAGGGTGACACACATTTTTTTTTTCTTAAACCATGGTGGAAAGGGGGAATGGGGGTCTTAAAGATGGCACATTTCGTAGCTTTAGAGTTTGTTTAGTTTCCATTTAATAAATCTAAGAAAAGCTTGCGACCAAAGGGAAGATCCATACTAGCATAGTGGGATCTACTTCGTCCTGATTTGTGAGCTCTATATGCTAAAAATGGTACTACTCTTGCTGTCTTTTGATTTGTAAGCTCCATATGTCTTTTGCTGTCGTTTGATGTATCTAATCCATTGAATGATCTTCACCTACACCCAATTAACCTAGAATCAATCCAAAGTTCTGCAAATCCCCCCTCTAATGGGTACATAAATCACAGCTCCTATTGCCAGGCTGTTTACGAAATTCACGCATTCCTTCGCTGAAACATGAATGAACTTATGCAGACTCCAACTAACCCAATTTCAGTTCACATAAACTCATACCACAAACACACACATTGTTGCACACAACCAGTCTCAAACTGAAGCTCATAACTGCACATCCGCTTCCAAGGAAGCCCTACTGACTCACTAGACATACAGCATGTTTTTCCCCCATCATTTGTGATGCACTCCTCGCTACTGGCAATTTGCAACTTACAAACCCAATTTCAATTTTCAACTCACTCAACAGGTTTCCCAACAACAACAACGACTAATAAAATTTGCAACAAGATTTAAAATGTTTGGTCGTAAATTCCATATTGACCTTCTTGTTGTACGACGACACTACACGGTATTATATCACTGTTACACTCCTGTCAAGCAATTTGGCACACACAACTTGAACACGACTCGAGGTGGACGCAAGGAAAGAGGCAAGCAAGCAGGCAACTCGGCCGCAGCGCCACTGTGAAACCGAATTATGTATGGCATAATATATACATACAGACGTACCGCGATCGAGCGCTTCATCGCACTATTGTCCAACGATCGTTCGATCACAAGCACGCACTCACGTACCAGCAAACGTCCAAGCGGCCATGCAAGATTAATACAGCAAAAACAACAAAAGTCGTGATTATTCCATACGATTTTCCCTCGTCCAGACGTAGAAGAAGTTGAAGTGTGCTCAGACGGAGCTGATGTGACGTAAAGGAGGTGGACGTTGAGTAAATTTTGTAATTCGCTTTCAAAGTGAATCTCATGAGTTTGCGCGAAACTGGTTCTTGCGACTTTTGATTACCCGTGAGCATCTTTACCACACTTCCCCCAACTGCATTTGATTGTGGATGGAACGGGGAAGTCATTTTTAGTTGAACGTTTTAGATGCTGCAATCATCAATGCGTCTTTATTGTTGTTGTTGTTGTTAGCGCTATTTTGTGTTGATCATTCACTAACTCGTTTTATAAACTCACACAATGTTGACTTTGATCATTGGACCACTACTCCGTAGAGCTCAGCCACATTGTTGATGCTGAGCTCAATTGAGATGATACAACAACAATGTGTTGTACCTGAATTGGCTGTGTTTTGCAGCGCAGCCCAAACATCCTCCCGCCTCTTGACGCTTGACTTTTTTGCATGGCCTCTGTGTGTCGTTGGATGACTTTCAATTTCACTGAGTAAGGTGATTTTGCACTACAAGTTTTTCTACGAGTATGTCGGTTTTGTATGCACATTTGTGTGTTGTGTGGAAATTCCATAACTACGATGTACGACCATCTCAATGGGGCCAGTGAGTCAGTGTGATGTATCTGTGAAAAACTTGAATACAATTTTTTTTATTGATTTTATGGTCCGTTTTAGAAATGATAAATGGATTTTCCTTGTGTTGGAACGTTTAGTTGTTGTTGCTATGACTGTTTGATATGCACTGTACTGAGGGCTGAGTAGGATGAGATGCATTTTCCTATGTGTGGTTTATCTTTGGCCGTCTGAGAGTTTATAACGAGTTTCTCGGCCTTCCTAAAAGCACGACATATAGCAAGGGGAGCGCAAAGGATACTCAACTGGCGGCTTCCTCTAACTTGCTTGGCCAGACAATACTTCAATAAACTAAAGACGGGAAGAATCCCCACTAGAAATCCCCGTTAAACTCACCATTGCCGCTTTACTGCATTGCACGTCATTACCTTTCGGTGTTGGTAGGTATGCTGGTCGTAAGAGGCGACTAAAAGCCACAAAGGGCAATGACGTGCAACTTGATGGTTGATCTACGAATATGATGCCTCTCACCGCTGATTACCAACCTTCTTATTTCTTACGGAAGGATGGAGTGAGATGACCTAAAAGGTTTCACTGGCCACACCAAATCGCTCCCACGACAGTCGGGCATGTACCGGAGAGTACCGGGGTTCATATCCGGCAAAAGACTATCACTTCCAAAAACCAGCTAGCCATGTAACAAGGCAATATGCTTCATGTATCGTCTAAAGTAAAGAAACGTTGGTCTCGGCCTGTGAACCGCGTTATTAATATCAAACCACCTGAAATAGCGGAAGAAGAGAGTGTTCTTTAACTTCGATCTGCATATTGTAACAGGGTTACCTGAATCCCAATGCCCCCCCATAACACCACACCTCTCTTCAACTGCTCAATATAACCTACTATTCTAACACCTGTTTCGCTATGATCCAACCCTGTTGAAACTATTACGTTCCTTGTACTTCCGTTAGAACGATATTCAGAATGTTCGTGCCCATTACGCAGGACGAAGCACTGTTAATAACAATAACAGCAACCCAAATTTTCAAAGGCTAGTACCGAATTCATTCCCGTAAAGGGTTGCCTTTGGGATTGCAACAACAACAACTAGCTGACACAGTGTCAAATGTTTACCCTAAAATGTAGGAATCGAAAGAGGGCTTACAAATAGAAAGTGATAAAATTGGAAATTTCTGGATTTTTAGGGCAACTCAGTGTTTCTTTTTGAAAGTGTACTGGGCTACTATACCGAAAAGTCACGGGCTCAAGTAACCAGACTAGTAACATTAATAGTGGTTTGAAAAAGTTTTTGTTTTCGAAAGGCTTCGCCTCCGGCCCCATAGCGATAAACAAACGTTCCGTGGAAAGTTCGGCAGGAGAAGGCTTCGAAGTATCCATTCTTATCCTAATTTGGCTTGGAAATACATTTTTGCTGAGAATCTTTTTCATGACAGAAATACACTCGGAAGGTTGCCGAGGGGCGAACCAGTTTTTGAAAAAACTTCTTCCAGTAATTATTGATGTTGCCAGTCCAGTCACTTGGACCTAGGACCTTCGGCGTAGTAGGCTAGCAAACACTTCCACCACACCACAGCATCCGCCAATCGTCCCGTCTGCATGCCATTTCTCAATCTTTCCTTTTCTTGTGAAGGCCTACGACCTCAACTATCCCACTTCCGATCGAATACGATTTGATCTTACCCGCAAAAGTGTAGGTGAATATCCGCAGACTCTGTCGTCATTTCGCTCAAACACGTGCTCGTTAGTATGTCGACTAGTTCATTGACTAAAATGTACCGTCAAGAAATGGAAGTTCCAACAGCAACTCATTGCTTTCCGGTATTTTCTAAACTAACAACAAATTCTTCATAAATTCAAGTAAATGCAACAATGACGTAGTTGGAAAGCTTTACAAGTCATGCCAACGATCATACATTCCACTGCACAGGGAGTTCCCATTTCCCGCAGCTTGAATTATTTCCGTAAGCAATTGCGAATAATTGCACAACAACAAGTACTTAGTTAGTGTATGTAGACTTCTAACCCACTTGAGCCCTTATCGATCATCTCAGGCCGGTAAATTCAATAACAAAAAATTTTTGCTCTCAGTTGCTATGAGTCACGTCATTCCGTGGCCACCCTCCGGAATCTCAGCCAATCGTTGTGGTTCGCTACACCTTTTGAAGCCGGCAGCGGTATATAAAATAGTACAAAGTTCTGAACCCAATCTCGATCCCACTTATCACCATCTATGCCTTTTATGAATATTCGTTGGTTCATTATAGTAAAACAACCACCACCGTAGCTCAGTGCGAGTTTGTATGTATGTACTTGTATGTTTGTATGAAACATCGCTCTTCAAAAACCTACCCAGGTTTGGAGCGAAAATGAAAAGCAACACGAAATCAATGATCTTCAGTGCAGTTCAGCTAGTAGCTAGTAGTGCGGCGCAACAAAAACAAGCAACCCACATCACAATTGAGGAGGCGTATGGTATATATGTATGTATGTATACAGAGGTATGAGTCAGTGGCGTTGCATACAAACTATTTCGGTAGTCGTCAAAGTCTTTGTCTAATGGAGTTTATTTACTTTAGAGTCCCATAAGCCGAGAAGATTCCGTAGTCTGACATGAAGTAAAAAACTCCAGCTAAGCTGTATACTATATAAAACATTAGATAGTTCCAATCCTGTAAAAGAGGCGAATAGTCTAGGTTAAATTCGAAATGAGTCGCAAAGGAGCATGCGACTAATGCTAGTTTAGATCAATTTATATGTGTCAAACAAATACCTTTTGTTTGAGCTTGTACTACGAATAGACTAATTTGTCCTTTTTATGCCTGAACGGGTAGTGTCGGACCGATCCCTTTGTTTCCCTACGGGTTTAAGCCTAATTTCAACACCAATAAGTAGGCTACACAAAAGAAAACTAATTTATCCTAACTACTTATGTTCGTAACGGTAGATTTGGGATCAATCAGAAGCACACTGTGGACCCAAGGTATTGTCCGAGGACAACTCTTTTTAGAGATTAATCACACAATTTTTTGCAGGGATATAACTGGCATAATCCCCAAAAAAATAACGTGCTGAAATGGTTCACCCCTTAGTCTGTCAAATTCTTGGCCACTTCAGAGTAAAGTCAAAAGTTTCTAACATTTCATTCCATTTATAGAACTGTCCTGAAACGGCTAAAACGACCAAATCGCCTAATGTTCAGTTCCGTCTTAAGTCTACCTCTGCAAGCTCGCAGCTTCTACGAAAGTTACTCTCGGCCAGTAGCCACTATAGTTGTTGAAGGCTAACATCAATCGGTTTTAAGAAATTTGGGAAATTTATCAGATTGCCTGTTGGGAAATGTGTTTCTTGATGGACTTCAAGAGAAACACTGACTTTCGATTCTACTGCCTTGAGTACCTAATTCGCCACACAATTGCTTTAAAGGTGTCGGAACAAAGTAGTCTCACAGCTGCTTACCTATCTGATACCGAGATAAAACTTGATTAGATTCGTAGGGCGCTGAGGCGCCCGTGAGAGCCTCCATGAAGAAGACTGCACTGTCACATTTGTAGATACATAAGCCCCATACATTTACACCTAACCCCTACCACGGAGCACGCGGACTTTATGTCGGTACGCTGATCAACATGATAACGTCGTTGATGGTACAACAACAACAGAAGTAACCACAACTAAAACAGCAACAAAGTGTTGAAGGGGCAACAAATACACGGGCATACCAACACTCAGCTATATCATTTCAAAGCAGGCAAGAGTCACTCAGCCAGCCAGTTGACCATGCAGTTAACCCACCCTGCTCGGCTAGATGTGTATTTTTGGGTATGAATGAATGTGTGTTTACTCTTATGTACAAGTGTTGTACCCAGCAGGCGTTTTGAAGCACGATCGATAAAAAAACCAATCTTTCTTGTGGAAGGTTCGTATGTATTCGAAAACATATGGGAACATTTGGTAAGAAACAGGTACCCAATGTCAATGGTTTTGAAGGGAAAGTGCCTCTTAGAGTTTTTCACACCTTATACCTATTTAAATCAGTTTTGCTCGCAATTCTTTACTTCATGTATGCCACTTTTTCTTTCAATTTTTCTTTATAAATGTTTGCTGGGCTATATAATTTGTTTTTGATTTTGTTAATGACCCCTCTCGCTTTGACTTGCGCGCACATGCTTAGTGAAGCCGCTCTTCTTTGCTGCTCACCCACTCAGTTGCTCGTATCGACACCGGTTATGGTTGATTATAGCAGTGCACAGTGGAACAATGTGAATGAATGTGTAATTAAAAAATTAAAATTATACGGAAATGTATCAAAATTGGGTGTATTTCGTAAAACGTACAACGTTTAAAGGCAAAGTTAGAAATTACTGTGACATTATCATAGGAATTAAAAAACTTGAATATTGGTAAAGCAAATCAATTTTTTGTATGTTTTTCACCCAGTGAAAATACCAAGTAAGAAAGGTGCAAACAATGCTCAAGAATACTTTGCAGCTTTTTTTTTAGCTTTAGTTTCTTAATTCTTCAAATTGAAGTTTTGATAAAAAAGAGTGTATTTCTCAAAATTCACAGTTAAGGAATCTCTTCACAGTTTAAAACAATTCTAAAAGGCCTCCTCGAGTTTTTCAAAAGAATATTCGGATCAAATTTGGATCAACGTTCTATGATTTGATATTTTCTGTAAATGCAGCAGTGGGCTTGGAATTTTTTTATTATTTCAATTCACTTGCACAGGACTAATGAAACTATTTATCAATTTGGGAAAAAATAAAACAGGAACTCAACAAATACGATCATGTGTAATAATGTCAATGAAATGTTAGCCTATAATAGTGATCTATTAATATACTCTGGGAAAGAGAATTACATACAATACATACAAGCTTTACTACTTAGATACTATTCGAAAGAAAATGGGACTAAGCAGGCTTTACTCCAAATTTTCATTTTTTGCTGGTGTTATTTATATGAAATCAAATAATATAATGAATCAAAAATAAAAATGTTGAGATTGTTGCCTGTTTTTCAAGTTCTTTTTTATCTCAAAAATTTCGTTTTCTAATTTTGAAAAATTATCGGATACAAATTTCCAGAGTATTGCGCGATTTTTTTTTTTTATAAGTCCCAAGTTTGTGAAATAAAATTTCTTTTGTCATGTCATGGTAAATTAATTAATAATTGGAATAAAAATTCAGCAATTTTTTTTATAAATACAGTCGAACTTCTTTATAACGAATTCCAAGGGACTGGATATTTACTTCGCTATATAGAAAAGAAAAACAACTTTGTTCCTTTTAACATTTTTTATTTGTAGTAGTCAGTTATTTTGGATTGAAGTACATTTTTCCACTTTTCTTATTCAATATAATTTTCTAATACATTTAGAGAAGGAAACACAGTAAACGGTACGTTGGTTTTCATTTCCAAATAGGTACTCGCAAAATTGCTTCGTTATATAGAAATATTCGCTATAGGGAAATTCGAAATTCGTTATATGGAGATTACAATACATACAAAGTAGACCCAAAACACAGTGTTCTTATAATTGTTTGGCAATAGAGAACACTTCGTTATATAGGTGTTCGTTATAGAGAAGTTCGACTGTATATAATTTTTTTTTGATACCATATAAAAGTATAAAATAAAAATTTGAAATAAAAAATGGAGCTATTGAATTGAATTGACAATATTAAACATTAGAAATACCCCAGTAAAGGATTTTTTGTTAAAAGGATTTCTTACTATTATTTCAAAGGAAGCTGTATTTATATCCAGAAGTTAATGACTTCCTTTCTTGAAAAGAAAGAGAAGGAAGGATGAATAATTTCTAAACAAAATAAAATTTTTTAAGAGTTGATACTTAGACTTAGTTTTAACGCTGGATATTAAAAGAATACACATTTATGCGAAAGAATTTTAACTAAGGTAACAGAGTTTTATTATGTAGTTTTGTTTATCTTTCGAAAAATATTTCGCGCTTCTAAAAGCTCAAAAAATTAGTGCCGTTGGTGTATCGCTATAGTCGTATCCTTACCGTAAGAGAAAACCCATTATTCAATTGTTCGGTAAGGTTACTTTACGGATAGGGAATCACGATACAGCACCAAAAATCGATTGCATTGTTTCTCATATATTTTGTTTTATAAGGTTGCCGATAACGCACCAATAACTTGAGCTATAAGTAGGAAAAAAATGCAATGTATTACGAGTATCTGATCACGGGAAACTGTCTCAAAAATTTTAAGTCAACACAAGATCGAAAATTATAAACGGTAGTACTTGCTGACTACAAATAATTCATTGTTTTATTCCGTGGTCTTAGAAGCTACTGTCTTCAGAAGGATATTAGCGGCCCAAACCGTATTATTCAAACTCACCATCTAATTTAATGTTTTGATACAAAGAATCTTAAATTCGGCCTACTGTGCAGCGTTGTCCGTTGATGATATTTTGTATTTTTTGCTTAGCGCTTTAGGCGGGTGGGTTGAAGTTGCGTTGCTTGTGTACATATGTACTTCTTGTTCTTTTGTTGTTGTAGTTCGGTTAACAAACAAAAATTAAGTAGGTAGCTGTTAACGCTGCTGGCTTCGGTTGTGCCGCTGCTCCCATAGTAGCAGCGTAACCATAGCACACTATGGTTTCGTGTTGTTGTTTTCTTGCGAATTTCTTTCTATTCCGTTTTGTGCGATCATCCGGCGTAAGGTGGCTGAATGGCAGGGACAGCGCTAGTGGTGGTGACGTCGCTGCGCGCTGGTTCTTAACGTATATACATATTAGGGTCCAACCGAACTTCAATTTTCGTGTCGAATGTGGGCCCGAGATTAACAGTTGGCGTCCTTCTCGCTGTACTTTCGACGCCGAAAAGAAGATTACAATAAAAATTTGTTATTTTGCTCAGTTCCGCACATAGAAAGATTAACACAAGAAAGCCACACCCTAAAAAAATTACCCCAGTTGGGCCAGTACATTAATATTTTTGCACTGAACAAAAGGGCTTTTTTATAAAAACTAATTTAGTACAATAGAAGATTTCAAAAAGCCGGTCCATTATCTAACATATATGAAGGCTTTCACTTCTCACTAGCGATATCTAGCTTTCTTTCGTATTAGGTGACATTGTTAACTCAAAAATATATTTTGCTGAATAGATGGGCAAAATAAGGCGACACAAAGGTTAGACATGGTCAAACAAATCGTTCCGTCAGCAACACTGGATCTATGTATAAGCCGGCCCACATGGGCCATACTCTCCGAAATTTCACCATAGAATGTATGCTTCAGTTTATATTAAAGTTTTTAATTGTAATTTTTAATGTGAATCAACTGTAAATGCGATTTGCTTCATTACACCCACTTCGACTGCTTTCATCTACTGCCTTCTACTCCGATTTTTCAAAGAAGATGCCAAACTAGTAGGAGTGAACAATGATTTTTGTCGGTAATAAAACAAAGACTTTCTTAATTATATATGCAAGGTGATGTCGATTTTCCTAAAAAAAAAGTCCTGATATAATCAAAATATGTCTAAAACTGATTGGGATCCTCTTCTTCGATTATTTTATCAACTACTCTGGTTGGTTTTAAAATACATCCATATTTCAATCAGTAGATTCGACCGGTTTTTATAGCCTCAAAACGGCTTATAGAAGCTACTTGCGGCACAGCAATGCAACCTAAGTGGCTTGCCTACAATACTGGAGGTGCCTAATTAGATTTACACGGTCGAAAGTCTCTAAAAACAAGCACAAGTTTTAACAAGAGTCTTTACAATTGATAGATTGTTTGCCCAATTATTTTTACCTAAAACGAATACGAACTTTAAGTACGGTAACGGAACCCGAACACGAATACTCGCCCAGACACTAGTACCTGCACATATATATCAGCCTGTTGTTGCCGGTCTTGCTGTGCGTTTCTGTTGCTACATGGGGTTTTTGATGTATGCATGTGCGGATGTGTGCCTGGCTGTTTGCTTGGAAATGACACTCAGCGACGCCGCCACCTCCGTCGTCAATGTTTTTCTTCATGCTTTTCTGCTGTGTTTCGGTTTTTTGACGCCAACTGCGCTGGGGTAGGCGCTCAGCCTCACGCCAAACGCCTGCACAGTTCGTCGGAATTTATTGAAGTGAACGGTTGTTATGTTTTAAAGAGAAGCGGCAAAAACAAAAATCGCATGTGTTCTATAGCGACATTCAAACTCAATTCGTTATTAATCAAACTTAACTGAAATATGAATAAATATTTTATATAAAAAGAAATTAAAGTTTATAATAAAAGAGTAGACAAGTAAAGTATTAAAAGCGAAAGGACTTTGAAGATCAGATTAACTTTGTGAATTTTGCTGAAAAAAAGAAAAGTTTTACGTGTGAAAAGTGATAATCACCATTTGTTTGTGGTAAAGTGCAACCGGCGAAAAAGTTAAAGAAAGCAAAAGAACTTAACGGTGGTTAAATTCATTGTCAACCCCACTACCCCCCGAAGTGTTCAAAATGCACTAAAAAAATGACGCAAATTTGGAATTATTAAAGAAAATTAAGGATTGAATTTTATATCAAGAAAGGGTATGTTGTTTATAATTTCTTGGTTTTATGTTTAATATTTTCTTTATTAGCTGTAGATTTATGCATATAAAAAAACTATTATTTAAACTTTTTTTCCTTTCAAATTTTATATCTGTTGCATTTTTTTATTCTTATTTAAAATTTGTTTATTTATAATTTTTAGTTTTTTTTTGGAATTGTTATAATTTTTTTTTGAAATATTCATAATTTTTTTATGTAAGGAATTTTTATATATTTTTATTACAATTATTTTATTTTTACTTAAATTTGTAGGTTACTCAAAGCTGTACAAAAATGTCCATATAGTTGCTTGGGTATTACAGCAGGGTTAAAGTAAAAAAAACAGCCATCGTCTTGTAAAACTAGAGTCATTCTGCTGGGTAGAGCCTTCTGCAGTGGGAACAATGACTAGTGTCATCGGTATCCAGTGCTTTGACTCGACTATTGTGAGATCTAACAGCTTCGGCGGCACCTGGCGAATTTTTTTTGCTACATAACTTGAAACGGGACCAGGCATCCAATTAATTTTCCGTAGTTTTTGAGTTGGGGCCGAACAGAAACGACTTATATTTTAGATGTGCTCGGACCACCCAATCTCCATCTTCTTCACCACAAGTTCTGGAGTAAACTAAAGTTATTTCTGAAGGCATAGGATAGTGTTACCGATGTGCATAGTCCTTTCGCGGGTGTGTCTCTGCGAAACTTTATTGCTCGAAAGACGACATAATGACTCATTGGCTTGGAATCTGATTAAAATGATCCCAGCCGTTAAAGAAAGTATGTAGATATCAGTTAGCTGATGATTAAATGGGTTGGAATGTCACAAAGATCACCCCTTCAAGTTTCTGCGTGGAACAGCAATTTAAAGAGTTAACAAAGATATATTAAATCCCATTAGCCTCCTTTTATACAATTAATTATATATTTGGAATGATCAGGAAAAACCACAGAAAGTTTTTAAAAACCCCTAGAATTTATTTTATATATTTAACTAACATAATACCTATTTCTATCCCATATTTTATAATCTGCCCTACCACATTGTTACCATCGAAAAGACCAAGTCATGACGGTGTCATTAAATGCTTCACAAACTACCCAACGAGTTTTACTGTAGTTTGAAGTTTGTAACATTTATGGCAACGCAAACACCACACGCAAGCATCCCATTTATATCTGGCCATAAAAATCCTGTCCCAGTTTCTCACTTTTCAAGGCCACAGCGCAAACAAATACACAGCAACAAATCGTCACACTTTTTAGTATTGAATTTTGCTACAAAATTTTTACAACATTAAATTCTAAGAAATAACAAATTTATGTTTTAACACCTCGCCCTTGGTAGGTATTTACTTACCAAGCAAATGCCGAGCTGCGCCGTTTGGGTTTCTACCTTTTTGAGAACGCTGAGCCCACGCGTCAACCCAGCAGACATCTAATATGACTTGGTGCGTTCGCGAACGTATAAGCATTTTTTTTTCTTTATTTCATATTCTCCCTCTGTTTGTGAGGTTTTTGTGTTAGGTCGCTCGCCGAAAATGCACCAGTGAACCAACGCACCGACGCTTTGGCGGAAATTGCTTGTTGCTTCTGCGCCACTACCTTCTTTCTTGTTGTATGCTTGCGCTTCACGACTTTCCTGTGGCAGCTGCAACCCACAAGCCATAAAAACTCCAACAAAACCATTATTCAAACCGCCCCAAAGCAAAGCCACTGCAATGCGCAGTTGGTCATACAATTTTGTTTTTGTGGCAGCGAAAGCAACAGACGCGTCGTCGTACATGCACATACATTCATTTCGGTTTACGGCGTTAGAGGGTTATGCTGGGCAGCGTTTGCTAGGGAGCTAAAGGAGCTCGTTATATCAAGCTGAAATAGCTGGATAACTGAAATGTTGAATCCTTATTCAGCTCAGTAGGGCAATTTCATCATTTCCCCTTTATGCGCTGCGTAACTCGTAAGAAAGTATGTTTGTGTGTGTGTCTAATTTCGTCATATTCCTTCGCCTTCCTAGAACCATATTTACCACCCGCAGCCACACATTTTACCATCGGGCTACCTGCATGCACATTCACTCAATGTTAGCAAAGTTTGATGTCTCACACATGCAAGCAATTTCCCCGCCACACCACACTTCATTTCTTCTTTGCCTCATGTGCCGTCTCTCGTCAACTTTGCATGTTTTCCCCTGTGCGTGTGTGCTCTCGTGTTTGTCTGTTTGTCGGCGTTTGCTATCTAAACGCAAACCTTTCTTGGTCTGCAAGCCCTACCCTCTTCTATTCGTTTGTTGGCTTACCCCATTTGCTTCCCACTAAGTCAGTCTGTCTTTCCTTCGGTTTGTTTGTTCCTTAATACCCTCAGCGTTCAAGCATTTCACCATACGCTCTTATACAATATTCGAACCAGCTTTGAACACTCCGTCCGCCTCTTCTACCAACTAACCTACTATACAGTTTACCAGCCAACTATCACAGATCCCTCCGCCTGCCTGTTGTATATGCGCTTGTACAGGGTGGCTGATGAATTTTGCTACATTAAGAAACTCAAATAATTTTTTTTTTCAGTGTATGGAATTCATTTTTCTTTTATTCATGTTAAAGCTCATTAAATTTTATTAAATATAGCTTAATTAGTTTTAAAAATAATGGAATTTAAATGCCCCCCCCCTGCTCGTCGATGCATGTGCGGCATCTTACCAAAAAGTTGTTCATTACTGCTTGGAGAGTTGAGACAGGAATAGCCGCAATTGTTTCTCGAATGGATTGCCTTAGTTCATTCAAATTTGTTGGTTTTGCTTTGAAGACTTCCTGTTTGCAATAACCCCACAAGAAAAAGTCAGGTGCAGGAAGGTCAGGCGACCTGGGTGGCCAACGGAATGTGGAGTTTCTGGATATCAGCTTATTGGGAAATTTTCGTCGCATTTCTGTCATAACAGGTTGGGCTATATGAGGAGCTGCACCATCTTGCTGAAACCACACAGAGTTGAAAGAAATTCTCATTCGGCGTAATTCTGGATAGAAAAACTCTCTCAACATGCTCAAGTAACGGTCTCCAGTAACCGTAACGGTGTGACCGTTTTCTTCGAAGAAGTAGGGCCCGACAATGCAGCGTGATGAAACTGCGCACCACACTGTGACACGAAGTGGATGCAATTCCGTCTCATGGAGTATCTGTGGGTTGGAAGCACTCCATATTCGACAATTTTGTTTGTTTATGTTGCCGTTTAAATCGAAATGGGCCTCGTCAGACATGAAAAGACAGTTCGACATGTTTCCATCCTCTTCCACCATTTGAAGCATCTTCTGGCAAAATTCCAAGCGAATCGGCAAGTCTGCAGCGTTCAGTTTGTTGGCCATTTGAATTTTATATGGGAATAAGTCCAAATCTTTGTGCATAATTGACTGTAATGACTGTCTGTTTACACCCATTTGAGCAGATAAGCTTCTTGTCGAAACACGTGGATTGTTTTGTATGGCAGCAGCTACAGCAGCGATTGTTTCCTCCGTTCGAACTGAAGGGTTTCGATGGTAAGGTCTTCTGTTGACTGTCCCATGCTCGGCAAAATTGTTTACAAGTCTTATTATGGTCCATCTGCTCGGAGGATTGCCGCCAAACGTGCGCCTATACTCTCTTTGAACCGAAACTACGGACTCCAGTGCGTGATAGCGGCGGACA
Organism: Merzomyia westermanni; assembly: GCA_949987695.1. Lineage (NCBI taxonomy): Eukaryota > Metazoa > Arthropoda > Insecta > Diptera > Tephritidae > Merzomyia > Merzomyia westermanni. Next base: position 9,181,160 of record OX465293.1, on the reverse strand, counting down.
ATCCAAATTCTTGTTTCAGTGTCCCAGTTATCCATTTTTGTTAAATGTAAAAGTCAATCTGCAAAATAAAAAAAAAATTGACCAGATTCATTAAATAGAAAAAAAGTTATTTAATTTTTTTTTGGTAGCGGCTTTCATCAGCCACCCTGTAGTATAACGACGCCGTTTGTTTTTTTTTCCTGCTTTGTCGCCGTCTGTCTATCCCACTTTCTAGGCCCTTCTCATGTTCGTGCTCAACTTATCTAGGTATATATGCGTTTAGTGTTGGCACCACCGACGTCGCTATCCAACCTACGCCTCGTCAGCGTCAACAAACCAAGCCATGGTAGTTGTTACTTTCATCGTTTACTTTTGCATTTCCACCCCAGAAATGCTGTCGGCTCGTCGTCCGCTTGCGTGCCTTGCCTGTTGGTTTCACGCTCGATAAAAAAAAAAAAAAAAAAACAAAAACAAAACACCAACCCAGTCACCAAAGCATTCCGATGGTAGTCTTGCTAGCCTTGCGCGTGTGTTTTGAAAAATTTCTACAATGTTTTTGCTTTTGTGTTGGCGCTCTTCCCTGTTTTGTGTCGGTATTGGTTTTTTAGTTTGGTGTTGCGCTTCTATTTTTGGGTTGTTTCTTCGTTTTTGTATCTTTCTCATATTCGTCCAACTTTGTTTTTTTTTTTTGCGTGGCTGTCATGTTTCCGTGTACCCCCTTGGGTTGTTCTTTACTTTCTTAAACCGAAATTGAGATAATCGTTCTCTTTTGTGGATTAACGTATTGTTGTGAAATGTATGGCTGGCTTGTCATCGTTGAAGGATATAGACATTTATTGTTTTTAGTAATTCCCCAAGGGGTTACTCTGCTTAGAAAGCCTTTTAATTGCACATCACCACGACCTCCATTCAAAATGACTCACGATGGATATATTCCCAAATAGCGATTAACATATTATGCGGATCCTTTTAAGAACTTAGATGTTTGTTCCTGGAACATGATCCCAAGACTAAATTGATGAGGTTATAATACAAACTCAAACCAACTAAAATTTTATGTTTACTCGGCGTAAAATGTTATGTGGCCTTGAAAGAGAGTTTAAAGCGTGCTTGAAAAAACAATTAATACGTATCGTAAAGTAGTTTAAGAAAGTATTAGGAGCAAAATATCGATTGATGGCTCGATGGATGATGAGTCACCCACTATAACTTATTCGTCGGGTGACCTTTTCTTTCCAACTTTCTAATGCACAACAATGTCTTATGATTTCTATAAATTAATTACAAGTCTTCGTAAAATAAACTAAAAAAGGTAAACAAATGTTGCTGAGTTTCAATTCGGAAATTTCGAAATTCCGCGATTTCTATCGAATTATAAATTTGGAAATTTTTGACAGTTGTGAGGTGAATATAATTTGAAGTTTTTAAACATTAGTACTAGAATATGCTTTCACCATAGACGATTATATCTCACCATAGCACTTTACTGTCACAAGTGAATGACAAATTTGACATCTTGGACAGTTAAGGGGTGAATATGATTTGATATTTTCAAACATTAGTACTAGAATATGCTTTCACCACAGAAAATAATATCTCACCATAGCACTTTACTATCATAGGTCTTTTAAGTTGGCTTTAAAATCCGCGTTTTATATCGAATTAGAAATTTGGCAATTTTTGACAGTTGTGAGGTGAATATAATTTGAAGTTTTTAAACATTAGTACTAGAAGATGCTTTCGCCATAAAAATTATATCTCACCATAGCACTTTACTGTCACAAGTGAATGACAAATTTGACATCTTGGACAGTTAAGGGGTGAATATGATTTGATATTTTCAAACATTAGTACTAGAAGATGCTTTCACCATAGAAAATTATATCTCACCATAGCACTTTACTATCATAAGTGAATCACAAATTTGAAATTTTGGACCGTTAGGGGTGAATATGATTTCGAACATTAGTACTAGAAAATGTTTTCACCATAGGAAATTACAGCTCACCATGGTACTTTAGTATAATAGGTGCTTGAAGTTGGCTTGGCTCAGCAACTATAACATCTAGGCTAGTTAAGCAATGGATAACTTCAAGACTTTTACCTCCAACAAGGGTTTCGAGCTCGTTGAACTCCCTTTGAGATACTTTAGGCCACACTTTTAGGCTTCCATTATTGGGTATCAAAGAAGCAAAGAGGAGCAGGGCAAAAAAGCCTGTAGGCCTTTTTTTTTTTGCACTACTAAGGCTCTACCCCTTGTAACATTCTCACTTCAATTAACGAAAACTTGTTGCCGTTCCCAACGAAATTCGCGATTTAAGCATATAAAATTTAGTTTTAAATGGGTTTAATATTACAGAATTGTTGCATGTTTTTGGTTCAAAAAAATAAACGCGCAGAAACCCCACAAATACATTGCGTCCCCTCATATTTGAGACGTGTGCACAATCTCTACCAGCTTTCTCACAGCGCAAGTAAGTGGGAAGTATGAGCCCGCAGGATGTCAAGCACACATGAACATAGCAGGAAGGGATATGTATGTGTCATGACATAGCGACAACCCCTCCGATGACTGGCAAGCTGGCTTGTTGGCTGGCTGAGCTCTGTGCAGCCAGTTGAACAAAGAAATTCAATTACTTACGCACTTCCCTTGCACGTTTGCTGAACGATGACAACACATGTTGCATGAATGTTTTTTTGTTGTTGCTTGTTTTTTTTTTATTATTTTTTAATTTCTCTATGGGGTGGGGTGTCGATCGCTGTACAGGTACCCATTGCAATGAGCTACTACCTGCCTGCCTGTCTTTTGTGGTTTCTTTTTTCCCTCAACGAAACAGCGCTGCAGCCTGTTGCACTGCATGCAAGTGCGCAGACGCAAATTTGTTTCGAGGGTTACTTTCATTTGTTGGCTGAACGAGCGCAAAGGATTTGCGAATGTATAATGGAAAGTCTAAGCCAACAATATCAAGAAAAAAACTGCTATCTCATCCAAGTTTCAACAGTCAAAAAATAAATCGAAATCATTTTTAATGCGGTGCGCGTGTGTTTGTGTGGAATTTCCTGTTGTTATAGCGCGCCATCAGGGAAAGGGCATAAACAGCAAATAAGGTTTGCTTGCCACAATCGCCACCACCACCATGAGTAGCAACGTTGATTGCATTGCTTTCCTCATGATCAATAAACATTCCAACGGTCTCGACCCGACCCTACCGTGCTTCACTACCTCGCTGCTCTCCGCACTTTGCTTACCTGTTATTTACCTGCCACCACTGCAGCTGTCGCGTTGTTGCACCTTTTTACCTGCTGCCTTTTTGTTGTTGTTGTTGTCGTATTCATAGTTAAGGCGGCAGCAGAAGTTTTTCATTTCGCAGTTTGTATAGTGTCGGTTTCGTGTGCGTTTTTGGGACCCCATTTTTTGGGTTCATGATGAGATATATACATACACACATATAATACAACAACAAAAGCGTCACCTACAATACGGATCTTCCACCCTAATTTTAGTGCTTACTTTTATTCTCTTCGTAATTTTGCTTTTTTGTTGTATATTTGTTGTTTTTGTGAAGCAAAAAAAGTACTGCGTCGACTGTTATTCAAGGTGTAGATACAAAAGATTTCCATTATTTGGGAGTTAGTCAACCATCGGTGCGAAACTAGAAGCAATTTAATAGAAGCCGACTCAGCTTAAGACTACAATATTATAAAACTCCTACGGCATACGAATCAAGAGTAGAGACGTTTGAGTACACTATCCAAAACCTTCGACAAGTGGAGTTCTAGAGCACTGGGAAGCGGCGCTTATGGCTTTACACGGGTCGTGTGAATCCTTAATTAACTTGGAAATGAACCCGAGTTCTTACAATGCAAATCTATGTGCCTTTTGAATTCCCAAACGTGATAGAAACAAGAAAACTATCAAAATGGACGAACAGTTTTTATTCAACAACAGCGGGTTTGGGTCCTAAAGTATACGCGCGGTAAGGTATACCTGTTGTAAGAGGCGACTAAAATACGCAACCCTAAAGTGCGTGGGGTCGAATAGATCGTTCCTGTGGTAGTCAGACTAGTACCGGAGCGTACCGGATTTATTCCTTCAACGGATTCACCATAACCGCAACACTCCTCGAACCTTCGGGGAGAACATATTTTATTCAACCAAGATCTGAGCTCAAGCGGTTGAGGTGGATTGGTGCATATCTGTGCAATCGCTTTTGACGGAGTATCTGTTAGCCCATACGTCAGCCTGTCTTTAGTTGGGTTGGGTTGGTTGAGCAAAGGTTTGGTGACGTGATTTGCTTGGCTTTGTCTTGGCCTCATCAAAGTAGCATGGGTTGGGTTGAGTTAGTGGCTGCTGTGCGCATGCGTTCGTGTTTATTTTTCTATAAATTTCGAAGCCAGTCAACCAACTCTCGATACCTCGTCATGAGCGTCATCTTAACCCACACTAAAATTTGCTTTGTTGTTGTGATTGTCGCTGTCGTCTTCGTGTCATATTTTTGGAATGCCGCTTTGTTGCTTTTTTTGTTTGTTTTTTGTTTTGGTATTTCAGGTCGTTTAGAGCCCACAATCACAAACTCTTGGCGATGGTGTTGATGATCAGAGCAACAACACCATCATTAGCGGTTTCCAGTAATAACAATAACAAAGTACGACCTCGCTTCGTTATACATATGTTCATACATATAACTCCCCAAATCTTTGTTCGTGCCTCTGCTCGTTTTCTTCTTGTTATTATTATTGTGGGTCTCAATTTTCAATCAACCCAACGCATTTAATTTTTTCTTGCCATATTCATTCTTTATTCATATCCGTCTGCTTTTTGAAGCGCGGGTGCTTGTATGTGTGAGTGTGTGTGTTTGAGGCACAGGCGCGTTGGCGGTGGTGCGCTGGTACGCCTGCGCGTTTCGTACGTATATGCGGGTCGGTATCTATCGATGCTAGTTACTTTAGGTAGGTGATTTCTACGTATTGATAAATCCGAAAAAAAAGTGTTAAAAGGAAATCACAAAGAGAAGCTAAATAATGCTCTGCGCTACGTTTAGTTGGTCGCATTTTTGCCGGATGGATGAATAACGTTTTTATTGCCCGCAGCGCTTAAAGGTTCAATTTACGCCTTCGTCAAACCGACACACAACAATAATCAAGCAGCGACCCATCAGAGCTCATGCAATCCACCTACCAATAGCTTGCCTGCTTTTTTGAAAAAAATTAAAAATGTTCTTTATAGCGGCGTCAGTCGCGTCGTCTGACCTCTAGCTCTGGCGCTGCAGTTCTCTTCCCCCATTTCAGCTACGCGCACATTTCATTTTTGTAGCTCATTCGAGATACAGAAGGCAAGCACAAATACGCAGATTGGCAGTTAACCTCACCCAAAAAAAAGGAAATACATAAATATGTATGTATGTATCTATGGTTATGAGGGTGCATTGGTTGTATTTAATGCGTCGGCAATCACCTTTTCTGTGGCATATGCAAGGTTACCTGCCTACCTGCGCATTTTTCCTTAACTTTCAGTTGATTGCACCTTTAGTTTCAAGCGCAAAAGAAAAGATTTCAATATTTAACCATGAAAGGGTGTTTACTTACTCAAAAATGCGTTTTCTGTGGAATTTCAGCGAAAAGCAATCGCGTTGGGTGATAATTGTCGTTTCCTAAAAGTGGCTAGACGGTTTTTGTCTTTATTATCTGCTTATTTTTGTATGTACATTAGGGTTGGTTGATTTTTTTTTCGCTTTGCATGGTGGTAGTTTGTATTTTATAACAAATAAAGTTGAAAAAATATTTGAGAAAAGGGAAAAAAAGAATTAAGAAAATAAGAAAAGATATACAGGTAAAATAGAAATTAAAAAAGAAAATCAAATAGAAATAAAAAAAATTTTTAAAAAATTAATAAAAATAAACCCAAAACAAAAAAAATGCCAAAAATTAAATAAAAAAGTAAAAAATAATAGTGAATAAAATTTAAGTAGTAAAAAATACTGATGAAAAGCTTAAAAAAATAAAAAAAAATAAAAAATTAAAAAAGAAAAAAACTTAAAAACTGAAATTTTTTTTTTTAAATGCAATTAAACAACGTAAAAAAATTTAATTAAAAAAAAGAAAAAAAATTAAAAAGCAATTAATGAAAAATTTAAAAAAGCAAATATTGAAGCAAATATAAAAAAGAAATAAAAAATTATTTAAAAAAATTAAAAAAGGAAAAAACGAAAAAAATTAAAAAGGGGGGAAAAAATTAAAAAAAAAAGAAATTAAAATGAGAAAAAAAAATTAAAATGAGAAAAAAATTAAAAAAGGAAAAAAACGAAGAAAATTAAAAAATTAAAAAGGGGGGAAAAAATTAGAAAAAAAAAAAAATAAAATGAGAAAAAAAAAATTTAAAAAAAGAAATTAAAATGAGAAAAAAAAATTAAAAAAAAGAAATTAAAAAAAGAAAAAAAATTAAAAAAGCAATTAATGAAAAATTTCAAAAAGCAAATATTGAAGCAAAAATAAAAAAGAAAGAAAAACGAAGAAAATTAAAAAGGGGGGAAAAAATTAAAAATAAAAAGAAATTAAAATGAGAAAAAAAATTAAAAAAGGAAAAACGAAGAAAATTAAAAAATTCAAAAGGGGGTAAAAAAGAAATTAAAATTAGAAAAAAAAAGAAATTAAAATGAGAAAAAAAAATTAAAAAAAAAGAAATTAAAAAAAAGAAATTAAAATCAGAAAAAAAGGAAAAAAATTAAAAAGGGAAAAATTTAAAAAAGGAAAAAAATTTAAAAAAGAAAAAGTTGGGAAATGAAACAAATGGAAATTAAAAATAATAAAGAATAAAGAGATTTAAAGCAAAAAAGAAATAGGAAAACTAAAAACGAAATGTCAAAAATTAAATGGCAGAAGTAAAAAAAAATTAAGAAAAATAAACAAAAAACATAAAAAAATGCCAAAAATTAAATAAAAAAGTAAAAAATAATAGTGAAAAAAAATTTAGTTGTAAAAAAAATTAAAAAAAGATAAAAAAAAAAATAAAAAACTGAAAAAAAATTAAAAAAAATTAAATTAAACAACAAAAAAAATTAAAATTTAAAAAAGAGAAAAAAAATTAAAAAAAGCAAATATTGAAGCAAAATAAAAAACTATTTAAAAAAAATTATAAAGGGTAAAAACGAAGAAAATTAAAAAGGGGGGAAAGAAAAATTAAAAAAAAAAGAAATTAAAATAAGAAAAAAAAAATTAAAAAAGGAAAAAAATTACAAAAAGAAACAAATAGAAATTTAAAATAATAAAGAGATTTAAAGAAAAAAAGAAATAATTAAAATAGGAAAACTAAAAACGAAATGTCAAAAATTAAATGACAAAAGTAAAAAAAATTTTAAATAAAATAAAAATATATTTGTAATCAACATTTTTGGGCCAGCCTCGATTTTTTAACGGAAATATTTTCTTTTGGTAACTTACAAAAATAATACGATCATTTTTTTTCAAACTTCTGATGTTCCTTTGGCTTTCTAGTATACAACCTTAATATTCTAGAACGTATAAAAAATTCCGTTGGAACTTCCCTATGCGGGCAATTATTTATTTAGGAAACTCCTAGGCCACCTCAAAATTTTAAGATTTTTTTGTTTTCAATTTTCTCTCTGTACAAAGTGTAAATGTTGGGGTTGCTAAGGCAGAACACTTGAGGTGTAAATTTTGGTTAAGCGTATTTTTTTTTAACTCACCCTAATATATAAAGACTACAATTTAGCTAGCGTGCATTTAAATGTTTCCATTATTGTTTATCGGGTATACTTACATATTTATTTAAGAAGATATGGAAGGTCCGTGCCAAATTTGAGCGTCATCCTGAGAAGAGATAATAAGCGGTGGTGGCTGGTATAAGTACACCCTGTTCCATACAAAAATCATAATCAACTATGAAAACGAACTGTTGCAACATTGCACTCGCTTAAAATTAAGGCAAATCGCGTTTTAGTCAGTTCACTAAGTTCTCATTATATCTAGTCCAACCCAAACCAAATCTTTTTGAAGGTATGCCAACTTTAAAGTGGCGTGTCAGTTACCCTTATCGACTTTAAAACCTGAAAGTTGTGGAATTTTTGTCTTCAATGTCGGCAATGCTACTTAATAACCACCAATTTTTTAGGAACCACGAGCAGTCGTCGTTATCGCACGGCCACCAAAAAGTCGTTACACAAAGTTACTGGTCCTTCAAAGTTGCCGTTTAGTAACTACCACTTACAATTTAAGTTGCCGTTCCCGTTACTTTTGTTTTGTTGGCAGTTGGAATATTCCAAATCCATCTCGAGTTATGATATGGAGTGGTCACGCCCTCAAAAGAAAAATTGGTTACATTTTATTCGAATTAAAAATTTCGCTGAAAAAATTGGAAGGCCCCCCTGAACTATTGAATTGCAAGAAAAACCAAACGATCACGGATTCAGACAAACATTCCAACTCGGAGTACAGATCACTTGCAGTAGAGAAAAAAATCAGAGAAGCAAAAAATATGTAACTGCCAAGAAAACAAAACCAAGAACTAAATATTACAGGAAAAGGTGATCCTGCAATTTCTACGATCCCCTCCCCTCTTTAAGGATCTCAGCATTACAAAACAAATTCAAAATTAAGTGCGAGAAAAATGGAGAAGAGAATGAACAAGAAAAAAGAAGGAAACAAAAAAAGCAATGAACAGCAGGGGTAAACTCACCCTTAAAGCAATATGTTGGAAACACGAAGATCATTAAATATTTAGCACATGTGTTGCGCCTAAAGCAACAGTGAAATCAAGGGAACGCAAATAGCAACCCACAGATACCAAGTACAGAGCGCAATCCTATACACGCAGCAACACAATGAGCTGCGAAAGGAAGTGTGTGTTGTCCCTTACTGCTAGACCTCACTATTTAGTCTTGCTGCTCTTTCACTATCTTTGTTAGTACGTCTGTATCTGTTGTTTGTCTTTAAGCAGCTCTTCAAGTAGTAGATATATATAAGCGGAATGAATTTCGTTGAAGGGATGAAGTAAGAATAAACACCAACACAAGGATCATGCATATTGTGCGTGCAAACAGCAAGGTGGGTGCGGGTTCCTTTGGCATTTGAGGTGCTACGGGGTTAGGTGCGGTGTGTACAAGTGTAAATATGTACACAATGTGTGCGCGCCAAGTGTATGTAGTCGGAGCAGTGGTGGTTTTAGTGGCTGCTTGAGGCTTTGCGTGTTTTTTCGGAAAATAATTGTCTGCCTTTTCTCATTTTTGGGGAGGAAAGACAACAAACGAACGCTTGCACCTGCTGTCTGCGGATTTTGTACTCGTATATTTTTTTCTTTATAAATTTTTTTTCTCTTTTATCTTTCAGTTGCGCCTCATTGTAGCTTTGCAGCGCTGGTGGTGAAATCGTTTAATTTAGCGCGCGCTTTGTTTTTGCTTTCAAGCGCCCACCTTTTTGCTACCAAAGTCTTTTGTTCTAAATTAATATCTTGAGTCGATGGCCAACCCAAATTCAAATATACAAACGCAACCGCATAATAATTTACATAAGAAAGGTTTTAGTTACTGCTGCGCAGCAAAAAAAAAAAAAAACAAAAATAAGACGCGCAGCACACAGATTCAACTAAAATCACTCGCTGCTGCGCGGCCCTTATTGCGACGCGCATGCGCCCTTGAAGCAGTAACCGCCCACTGGCAAGTAATCTTAGCTACAATAACTACCTCACTGCCCGTCAGTCTGTCAATCAAAGTGTGTCAGTTTGGTCAGCATGCGATCTTCATCACGAGCGTCTTCAAAAAAACATACCAACAAACAAATTCCAACGTTGAAAAATCGCCTCCTCTTTTTCACCTCCAATCAAAGCGGTTAAACTACTTTTAAATTTGTATCTCTTCTTTTGTTTTTTATTTTATTTTTTCGTTTTTAATACCAAAATCGTATTCACATGATCAGTTAAAGGTATGGAAAATGGGAGCGGCGCGCGCGGTATGGTAAGGCGCAGCCAAAATTTAAGTGAACTTTTTGTCGCGCAGCTTACAAACTCAGCGCTCATCTTCAGCATCACCCTGAACGCCAGCACAGCACCATTGCCATATTCAATAACGTAAAAATGAGTTTATAAAAAATCACCAATCCACCCAATACACAAATAATATAATCAGCAAAACAAAAGTAACCTCAAAGAAGTTTAGTTAAAACACAAAAAACCAACGCGCTGAGCAGCAGTCAGTTTTTTTTTTTAATCTTTTGCTTTGCCTGCTGAAGAAGTTTCTGTTCGTGATGCGACATAAACTCTTGCGGTGGAGCAAAGAGCGCATTAAATTTTTATATAGCAGCACACTAAAACAGCTGCTTCTGCTGCGCCATCATCAAAATCACTTTGCCTTGACGCGTCTTGCCTGCAGTAAAAACAACGACGCGGCGCTAAGCTACAATTCCGCGTCCAACTAAAAGCGCGCACATCCCCCCACACTTCTCTAAAGGTATGATTGCGCTTTGCCATTGTTTTGTTGTTGCTACGTTTATGCGTTAGTGGACATTCAACTGGCTGGCTGGTTGAACGGTTAGTCAATTGTTTTGTTGTTTGGTCGACTAGCAGGCGGTTGAACGCGGTTTAGCATTCATTTATTTTTCAGCTGACCAAAATACCACCTGCCGCCCATAACTGCGCGTTTGTGTGTGGGTAGAGATTGTTGGTAGCGCACTGATCTTTGTATGGGTATTTGTTGTTATTGTTGAGCACACATGTCGTTAAGCTGCCAACAAAAATACCTACAAATGACAAGAAATAGTCAATAATATAAATGTGGAGGAGCGCGCAACGGCAGGCAGGCAGCGCGCTTAGCACAGAATTTAGTTGAATAACTTTTTGTGATCAACTAACAATGCCAATATCTTCGTTGCGCCACCTTGTGTAAGCTTTTAGTAAAAACTGTTAAAAATTGCAAAGCGTTTAAGTTTTTTCTAAACCTCAAATTTATATTCTTGTATATTTACATATACATTTATATTCAGCTCCATTCCTTTTTAAAATTTTTTGAGGTTTAGAAAAATCTTAAAAGCTTCACAATTTTTTCAATATTTTTTTTACTCAGAAGCTTACACCAGGTGACGAAATGCCGGAATTTTTCGGCACAAAAGAAACAGGGAAACTTCACAGTTTATTCCACTCGTTCTTGTTAGGCGACATTTGTTAAGTTTTTTTTAGACAGGGTTCACCGTTAATAACAACAACAACAAGTATTTTTTTTTTAAATATTTTTTATTTAATTTAAGCATTTTCAGAGCTTTCTTTATATGGCGCTATGACACCAATCAGTCTTGAATGCCCTTTATTGATTGTTCTACTCTTGAATAAACGAATTTCGAGCGTTTTTCAGCAGAGCTTTTTGACTCTAATTCTGTAACAAAGGAGACCGAAATACTTTCCTAGTTTATTCCAGAATTTTCAATAGAGCTTTTTGACGCAAATTCTGTAACAAAGGAGGCCGAAGTTCTTTCCTAGTTTATTCCACCAGTTTTTATGCGGCAGAGTTCCTAAGTTGGAGTTTTTCATTACATAATTTAATTAAATTTTCATTATAAACTTTTTACGAAGCTTTCGACAGATGGCGCTTTTGTAAGCTTAAACATTTTCAATAGAGCTTTTTGACTTCAATTCTGAGGCAAAACTTCTTCGAAAAAATGCATCGATGACGATGTCAAATGAGATGGCAGCTATTGTTGCTATTTCCTGTCGTTCGAGAGCTTTCTCTTCCAAAATTGCTTGCTTCATTTTACGACTCATCTTGCAAAATTTGGTCATATAATATCCATAAACATCCCGCAACGCGTCCACAGACAGATTGATCAACAGCAAACATCTTAGCAAACTCATTATGATCGTTAAGAAAAATACGAAATGAGAAAACCTGAATATTTGCTTGCAAATTAAAAAAAAAAAACTTGGAGCTTTTTTGTATATGTTTTTTCTTGTTTTCTCTCTCATCTCCTTTGCAACGCTTCTTCGCGCAAAACCTTCACATTTACTTAAGTGCTTTACAATTTGTCCCAAATAAGATTTGAACATTTTTGTGATCGCGCACATTATTTACTAGGCAAATATCACCCACCAGCCCACACACACAATGTTTGACGTTATTAGCCCGACGCCGCTCCACTCCCCTATAGGTGATCCCTTGCGGAAGCGTTGTCTACCCACACACAAATTCGTTGCGCGCACCACTTCGACGACTCGTAAATTCTCAACTTTCATGCGACTTTTAGACTTTAGTTTGTATATACAAAAAAAAACTATTTTTCAGTTAAATTTATTTCATTTTACAACACACGCTATGCCTGTAGACTCAACCTTAAGCCAAACGCGCACCTCCGACCCACTCTCTGCTTAGTTAAATTGTTGTACGCCTGGTCGTGTTTTTTTTTTTACTGCGTTCGCATAAAATCTATGAATTTATAGACGTTGAATCAGTTCCAATGAGTTTGCATCAACTTGTTTGTGTCTGCGTGTAACTCTCTATGGCTCTTGCTACTATTGTCGCAATCTTCTATTGTTGTTGACCGCAAAAAACCAAATTCCTACCACCCACCTGCCTACACATACGGCTCCAACTGGCTCAAAAGCTTAATGATTTCACTTTAAATCACAGCATTTGTTTTATGTATTGAAGCATCTAGCCGAATGAATACAAAGCACAGTTGATGGAGGATGGAAATAATGAGAGTAAAAGATACACAAATAAGGTGTGACTAAGTAAGCGCTTGGTCAACGGAGATCTAATACTAAGATGGCATGGTTGTAAACACGTTTAACTTATGAGTTAAAGTTTTCTGCGTAAGTGCCTTCTTTCTGGATATCGCTTTGTCTGAAATTCGATTTTGGAAGTAAACTTCAGATTTAAAAGGTCTGTGAGCTTCTGATGATTTTCCATCTACAATCTACAATTATCATCGAGTTTATGTACCTACTTTAGTGAAGCACAATGGTGGATCTGCCCATATGACGTCATTCATATCTTAGCAACAATTCCCTGCTTGCCTTGAAGTTGAAGTAGAGCCTGTTGAATGGAATCGCCTTTTTGGAGAACAGTTCTCAGGGTGAGACAAGCAGAAGATTCGACGGCCCGGTTTTTTATAAAAGGTGCTGGTATCGATATGCAAAGGTTTTATATTAGGGATGTTGCGAAAGAGACTTACAAGAATAACAAAAAAAAAATTAAATTTAATTTAAAGAAAAATTAAATGTAAAAGAGTTAAAAACGACTATGCTTAGTAAAAACTCCAAAAGAAGATATTAAAAAAAGTTAAAAAAACTAAATTAAAAAACTAAATTTTACAGAAAATTAAAAAAAAGAAAAAAAAAAAATATAAAAATAGTTTTAAAAAAATTGTAAAGAAGAAATTAAAATACATTTAAAAGAGAGTAAAAAAAAATTAAACAAGAAAAAAAATATTAGAAAGAAATCGAAAAAAATAAACAAAAAACTTTGAAAGAAATAAAATTAATTTAAAAAAGAAAATCCGACAGAAAAAAAAATAAAAACAAAAAAATTAAAAGAAACAAAAATAAAAATAAATAGAAAAAATTAAGAAATTTTAAAAATTAAAAAGAAACTGAAAAAATTAACAAAAATTTGAAAGAAGAAATTAAAGAAATAAAATTAATATAAAAAGCAAAATCCCAAAACAAAAATAAAACCAAAAAAAATTAAAAGAAAAGAAAATTCAACTACTATTACGAACACAGCCAAAGAAATACAACAAAAAATAAAAAAAAATTTAAGAGAAAGAATACAAAAAAAAATTTAAAAGAAGAAACTGAAAAAAATTAAAAGAAAAACTTGAAAAAACATTTAAGAAATAAAATTCATTTAAAAGAGAAGATCCGAAAAAAAATTATATAAAACAAAAAAATTTGCAGAAACAAAAATAAAAATAAAGTAAACCAGTACTACGCACACAGCCAAAAAAAATACAACAAAAAATTAGAAGTTAAAAAAAAAATTAAAAAGAGGAAATTAAAAAAAACTTTAAAATCCGAAAAAAAATTATATAAAACAAAAAAAATTTGAAGAAACAAAAATAAAGAATAAAGTAAACCAGTACTACGCACACAGCCAAAAAATAAAAAAAAATCAAAGGAAAAGTTAAAAAAAAAAATGCTAAAAAAATGCCAAGACCACCGGTTCTCTCTAAAAACTCGCGCTCCGTTTCTTCTCTTCTGAAGTATTTGAAAATAAAGGGCATGGAATGCGATACGCTATCCATTTAGCCCTTTCATATTCTTACTACAGACAAACAATTGCTGACTTAATTTTTAAAATAATGCAAGCAACAACGACACCAACTTTCTTTCTCATACATCCGGCCATTAAATGACTGGTCAGTTGCCGCGTCGCATATAACAACCGCCACCGTATGCGCGCGCGTTCTCTCCTCTTAAACTTTCGAACCACCCATGCTAAATAAAACTCCCACAACAGCAAAGAAGGCGCACCGCGTTCCACTAAACACAAACGCACAGTGAATTTATTAAAATAAAGCGGCGAACTGCTGCAGCACACAGCGCATGTGAACCCAATTTTCATGATCAAACCACCCACCATCTAACTATGTGAGTTGATTTCGGTTTAACTTCCCAGCGCGCAATTTACAAGCTGTTCTTCTATTTTTCAATTTCAACGCAAGGCTGAGAAAAAATTCGTAGTTATGTGGACTTGTGGCAAACAATTGTGGGCGTGTATAGAGTAAATGCGCACTACAGAGTGTAGGAACTGGACGCCAGCGATAACTAACACGCCAATTTGGCCTTTCACCACCGCCACAGTCAACAAAAGTCAGCAAAGCACGCACGTAGTCACGCACGCATTCGGCAGTGAGCCAAAACCTAACATTCATGCGCGGAGCACCGAATACCTAAAAATTTAGTGTAGTATATAGTGTGTATATATAATGGGCAAGTACATAATGTATTCAGCTTTGTATATATGTAAACATGCCGCTGTGTTATGCGGCTCACCCTTTTTGAAAACTCCTCTTTATCGAGTACCACCCATGTGAAATGTTCCCACTGTTGATTGCTTTTAGTGATCGACGCCGCGGTGGAAGAGAGCTTGCGGTGTTAGGGCAACTGCAGTTAATTTGGCTCTTGGCTTAAATTTTCATATTGGGTTGGGTGCAATTTTTATTGTTGCTGCGCGCTCCGTTTGCCACTGACGTTTGCACATTTATGACCCCAACAATGACAAACAGACTACGAGTCGCGCCGCTTCGCATGAAACACTTGAAATGGGTTGGTTGGCTGGTGTTGGGTGGATTGTAACAATTTTTGTTTTTCTGTTAAATGACTGCGCTTGCTGATTTTGCGAAATTTCATGAAATTCTCAAAAGCAAACTGCTTGTTTTGCCGTTTGGTATTCTTCTGTGTGCTTAATATGTTGTGAGTGTGGGTGTGCGCGCTGGTTCGCCATGTGCGGTGCGCTTCTTTTCGATTGCTTGTCTTGTCACTGGATTGGTTGCTTGGTGCTAGCTGTTTGGCTGACTGACTGCTTGTCTGACTGACTGACTGTTTCTTTGCTTGATTGAGTGCGCGCCTGCTTGTCCACAACGCCGCCTTCATTGGGTGCTGTTAAGTGCCCACCCATTTTTAAAGCACCCACCCGCCGTTGTTGTCGGTCCTTGCCTTGCTTGCCTTTTCATCTTTTAATAATAACACCAACGCCCGGCAAAAAAAAGGCAACAACAAAAAGCCTGCTTGTGCGCTGAAATTCAAATTGAAAAGAACGCAAAAAATGTGACGAGTGAGTGGTACAATGGGACGAAAGTGTGTAAAAGTTGCTTGAGAGTTGAAACAAATATGAGCTGGGTCGTAGGTATTATTGTCCGGGCGCGAATTAATTTATAACTAACGCCCTCGAGAACCGACGACTACTCTCTGATTCGTTTTTATAACTTTAGTCGCGTAACGGTGGTATGTAACGGCATAAATGGATCGAGATAGATATTGACTTATACATATCAAAGTTTTCGGGAGGAAAAACGAAATTGATTAACCCATGTCCGTCCGTCCGTCCTTCCGTCTGTTACCACGATAACGGAGTAAATTTTGAGATATCTTAATGAAATTTGGTATGCAGGTTCCTTGGCACTCATCTCGGAGCGCTATTTAAAATGGGCGAAATCGGATGATAGCCACGCCCACTTTTTATATATAGAATATTTTCGAAAATACAAAAAAGTGATTATTCAGTACATAATGCACTTATAAGGATACAATTTGGTGTGTACACTAATGTTAAGGCAGAAAATACATTTTTCAAGAAATTTAAAAAAATGGGCTTGCCGCCGCCCACTTTTGATTGAGTCAAATTTATAAATAATATTCATCATAAATCAAAAACCGTTCAAGATATCGAAAGAAAATTTAGCACACATATTTAGATTAATACAAGGTATGTTCCGGAAAAAAATGGGCGAAATCGGTTAAGGTCCACGCCTACTTTTTTACGAAAGATTTTGAAAGGGATCATAGATATATTTAATAGGCAATAACTTTGCGTACAAAAGCTTCATATCATTTATATTTCACTTTCAAAGTGTCCGTGAACGAAGGCAGTCGAAAAAAATTAATTTCTAGAAATGGGCGTAGCCCCGCCCCTTTTATAGTGGATTATTTCACAAAACTTTTTATGCCATAACTTCGGCAAAAATTGATTTATCGAACGATATTTAGCCAAAATGTTGTACATATCAAGGTAAATGTTTGCTGTAAAAATGGGCAAAATCGGTCAACGGCCACGCCCAGCTTTATAACATAGTTCTCAAAACTTTGCTTGTAAAATGTAAAACGCGATATTTTTATAACTATGCAAGCTATATAATAAGATCTTGCACACATAATAAGCTTTTTAAGCAAAACTCAACCGCAAAAAAATTTAGTGCATTTTGGGGAAGTAGGCGTGGCGCCGCCCACTTTTAAGCATAAAATATCTGCTATTTTCAAAATCGATTACTTGTAATTTGAACTAGATATTTCAATCAAAATCGGTCAGCTGATGTAGTATACTCCTGGCAAAAATTAAGCGAATCGGATAACACACAAGTAAAATATCCGGGCAAGTTGTTAATACCCCACTGCAATAGGGAAGTTATATACCTTTTTTGATTTTCATGCCTTTAATGAACATGAAATGTTTGTAAGCATTAGAAGCAGAAGAGATGGTCCCATCAATAAGTAAACTGAAATAATAAGGACGATGAGCTGAGTCGATTTAGCAATGTCCTTCTCTTAGTCCGTCTGTCTGTCTGTCCGTCTGGCTATTTTTCCAACATAAAATGTGCATGTATTTGTGTTTTGAAAAAATGTGGTTAGCAGTTGTTGGTAGAGAAGCTACAAATAAACTAATGGCCGTTGCTGGCCTACCACACCAAAGGTCCAAGGTTCGAGTCCTGGGACAGGTAACTTCAAAAATGGTTTGAAAAAGTTTTTCAAAACGGGGTCACCCCCCGGCAGTGGTTTGACAAACTCTCCGAGAGTCTTTCTGCCATGGACGGCTTCTCAGAAAAAATGCATCTGCTTTGTAGATGCCGTTCGAAGTCGGAAAAAATCTGTAGGTCCCGCCCATTTGTAGGAAAAAATTCAAAATGGCGCACCACAAATTGGAAGGAGGTTTATAATGATATACCTGTTGTACATTAAATAAATTTTCCCCTCAAAACTCATCACATAAGTGTTTTTATTGAAAACAATCAGCTGGCTTTATAATACGAATTGAAAAGTATTAAAATAGACCTATGTAACTTGGTATGCCATAATAGATCACTACTAGGTATATAATGTTCGGTTCCACCCGAACTTAGACTTCCTTACTTGTTTTCTTGAAGCTTGTGGGCAGCTGTCTTTCGGTTTACTTACACATCAACCTTATAGTTATTGCAAGCTTTTAGCTTAACTTTCCAAACTTTTGCTTCTGTAAAAGCTTGCCGAAGTTATGTAAGCTCCCATACATTTTTTTTTGTATATCTTTTCTCCAATTTTCATCATATTTTTTTATTCCATAAATACCCAACTTCGCCCATTGTGATCAAGCGCACCAACCAGTACTACGCCGCATCGTTCGGCATTTTAGCACGGTCGCCTGCGCCCACTTTATCGTGGTCCTTTGCCCTGCACGACGCCGCCAATTGTCTGCTGTCATTTATGTTTAGCACGACAAATACTATAATTTTGTGCCGATATTTTTATTTCACCACCACCACCAGCACAACAAAATAACAACAACCACTCAACGCCCATTGTAAGTTCGCGGCCAAGCAATTACATGTCTACATAAAAGTCAAAACGCGCCCAGTTGGGTTGATCTGAGTTGTGCGTTGTTGAATTGTGCTGCTATTCGTTGACGCGCCGCACCGCCCGCATCAGTTACGCGTGTCTTTGCGTTCGTCACACATATTATTTGTTGTCACTCATTTTGAGCTACAACTGGGCGCGAATGCCACCGCCAACGCCAACACTATCACCCACCAACAAAACTAGCCACTAGCAATCAACAGCCGACAAACAACAACGATCATTAAGTAGACATAGCGTTAGTGTGTTGATTGCAATCAGCAACAACAACAAGCACATAAGGAGCATAGTACACAAAGCCGCAACAACAAAAGCAAAAAATATTGCTGCTTTTTACTTTGATGCGTTGCTGCTTGCCGAAACTAAAAACAAAAGTGCAGCTGGCGTGCGGGTGTAAGCGCGCACAATAAGCGACAGCGCTGTGTGTGTAATTCGCGCGGGGCGGCTAGCACAAGCAGCTGGCCGATGTTGATGGTAGAGGGGAAGGGAAACGTGAATTCGACAGCAGAGAAAACGCACCACTATTTTTTTTAATAACTTTAACTTTCTTAACCTATACGCACACCATTCACACCTTGCTGCTGTCTCGAAGCGGCGCTCTCAAGATCATACATATATGCTCATATTTTTCCCCCAACAGCCCCTGTAAAAGCGCGCTTGCCGCTGCTGTTCAGCAATAAGTTCGGCAGCTGAAAGAAAAAATTCAGCCGGCGCGCAGCTGTTAATATTTTGCTCTGCCTTTTGTCATTACTATTTGTGGTCGCTGTCACAACTTTTAAGTTCTTTGTTGCTGTTGTTGGCTGTTCGTTTTTGTGCTTTGCGCGCCCATTTTCAGCCCACTCGCCCCATTTGCAAAAGCTCAGCAGCGGTAACCGCGTTGTTGTCGAGTGGCATTTTTTTCCTTTTGTTTTTATTTTTGTTTTCACTCTCTTTTCCTTTCTTTTTCGATTTTGGTTTTCGTTTAAATGTTGGTTCTTTAAGCGGATGTTAATGAATTTTGCGTGTCTTGATTTTGGGTTTTTATTTAAAATTTTGCATGCGGTACGTAGCTGGGGTAATGGAAGCGCTCATTGTTGTTATAGCATTGTTAGAGTTAGCTGAAATCAGCTTTTATGTATATTTCTTCTCCCGTCTTTCTAAGTAGACGAACAAGAGACCTTTGCCAGCAGATATCCGGTTAGAGAACTTTTTGCAAATTTTTCTTTGTCAGGACTATTATCTCAGCCTCGGCGATTCATTCGAAAACGCGTTATCAGCCAAAAATTAATATTTGAGATAGGGAGTTCTTGAACCAAATTCTGAGAAAGGGCGTATTTTAAAATATTTATTAGGAGAGAGGTGTCTGAATCTCTCCATAGTAGACCCAGCCTTATCACACTGTTATCTTGGGTCCAAAATTCAGATATTGCTCTGACAGCCTGCTGTGCAACTCTATGTGTCCCAAGCTTCAAACGTCTTGCTAAAATCCGAAAAAGTTTAGGCGACGCATGTTCAATTCGTTCTCTTCTTCTTTAAATGGTCATCTAACCGCCTGGGCGATTTCGACCGTCCAACATAGTCATTACTTCGTTGCGCCAAATGGCGCCAATTGGCCCGAAGCATCTTCGTTTATTCGCACTACGTGGCCTAGCCAGTGAGGCCGCTGTGTTTTAATTCGTTGAACTATGTCGGCGTTTGCGTAAAGCTCATACCGCTCATCATTGAATCTTCTTCGGTACTCGAATACTCCCAGCTCCGCATCATCATGTTATTAGTGTCCACGCTTCTTCACCATTTAGCAAGACGATTGCGATGACTGACTTATAGCATGTTATTTTCGTTCGTCGAGAGAGGACTTTCATTTTCAATTGCTTACTAAGTAGCACTTGTTTGCAAGACTAATTCTTCGATGGATTTCTAAGCTGACATTATTGTTGGTGTTAAATCCTTCTTTTGAGTAAGCAGTTAGAACCGGATCGCTTTTTAAGACAATCTAAAGACTAGTTTGCTGGAATCTCTCTCAAGAGCTGACCTTTACATGTATTATTGTTTGGGAAGTCCACAAGCATGAAATGTGTCCAGGCTTTACCTAACCCTGAGCACATATGGTTTTTAGAAAATTTTTAAACTCTCACGTGCTGCTCACATTAACCCTCTGAGAGCCATACATGAAAAAGAATTATATTACAAATTTTTTTAATTTGGTTTTCTAAAAAAAAAAAGTACATCACACCCATCAAATAAAATTGCTTTTAAATGTCAAATCATAAATAACGGTCTAATCAATTAAATCTGCATTACAAAATACAACTAATCTCACAGTCAGCAATTTGCTTAAATCCAGATATTAATATTACTTATAAGTATTTGTGAATGAAAGAAAAATTAAGTAAAAACAGATTAACACAAATAAAAATCCACCCACCTCAACCTACTCGATACGCTCAGCAACAGTGTGGAAACAGCTTCAGCAACAGATGAATGATCTTGACTTTTGTTTGCTCCACCACTAGAAATGTCACAAAACACCCAACAAATGCAAATAGAAAAAAAAAAAAAAACAAATAGCAAAACTATACTAATAAAATACTAGACACATATCGGAAAAGCTGTCGTGTCAGTCAGTCAGTCGAACATTAAATGTGCGACGCCCTGCTTTCGAGCCACCAAACGCCCCCATACGGCGAGTGAGTGAATGACGCTGCGTCGGTAGCTTTGACGTCGTCATACAGAATTGCTGAATAGGCAGACTACAGACCGGAATATCAGCAAATAAATATTTAAAAAAAATATATATATATGTATATGAGTTTGAAAGAAAACGCGAAATGGGGGACACTTCAAAAAGCACAAACAAACCAGCACACACACAGCATAGCGCGGGAGACGATTCCCTGCAAAAAATGCGATTAGTCTAGGCTGCATCCGGGATGAGTCGCAAAGGAGGATGCGACTAATGCCAGTTTTGATCACTTTGTATGGGTTGAACTGTTCACATTTGTTTGAGCATGTCCCATGGAGAGACCAATTGTACGCCATTTATACCCGAATGGGTACGAAAGGACTAATCCACTTCCTATCCAAACTCCTATAAGTATGTTACAAGAACTAAAATTGACTTTCACGCCTGTGAGTATGCTACACAAATAAAAATTAACTTATGTTTTTTCAATTATAGCCAACTGCAGATTAAAGAGATTAATCGCGGACCGCTCTCTTTAGAGATAAGTCACACGATTTTTTGCAGGGTTAAGAAACAAACAAATAAATAGCACTTTGGGTAATGTAAAACGTAAACCAACAACAACAAATGTGTTGGCTTTGCATGAGGGGGAGAACACGTTTTTGTGCTTACATACTTACATATAAACAAATTTTACAACAATAAAAAAAATAAAATTAAATACAAATTTTTGTTTGCATGACCAACAACTCACGCAGATACTGAAATGAAGACAATGTCGCCAAAGTGGGCGACAACTGCGCGCCACACCACATCAAACCATATGCAATATTTATGTAGCCATAATGATGACGATGACGACTATGCCTGTTGGTGATGGCTTATAAGTTTACAACAAACATAGCATTTGCTTGTTTACTCATGCGATTGCTCCCCACAGAACCCTCGTCAAAACTTTGGTGGGCGCAATGCGTTTTAACTGCGAAAAAGTGACCAACCCAGTGTGGTGCTCGAATTTGCAAACAAATTTGTAATATTTGTTGTTGTTTTTTTTATGGCTTTGTGCACATTTTACGCTTGTTGGTGCGCATTGGTGCCACCCAGTAAAACTTGGCGCGCTTTTAGTTCTCTGATTTATATGGTCTCGTTCTTGTTGGTTTTTGTAGGTCTTAATTTTTTATGTAAACGCATATCCACCCACCTATTCGGCTGCCTGTGATTGTCACTAATGTATCCATGTGTTCTATAAAATATTTGCGTTAGCAGTCTCTGATTGTTGGGCAGAGTTTCGTTCGGCTCTATGTAGTTCAGGAAATGAGACGTAGTAGAGCGTGTTTTTGGCAAAGAAGGGTGCTGTCCTTACGTTGAAGTGTTCCAATTCCTGATCGATTTGAAGCAATATATTACAGACAAGCTAAATATTCAAAAATACATTAACTCAAACTGTTCATAATTGAAATCAAGAAAAAATGTATCAACTTCACCTTACCTTCGACTCAATTCTGCCTTTCGACTCTCATCCTTTGCGCTTTCTTTCAATTACCAACATCTTCCACTGACTCATTTGTCTGCGGTGCTAAAAATCAAGAAATAAAAAGGCGAAAGAGTTTGAACAATGCGCATAAAGGCGTAGGAGCAACTTGAATGGTTGTTCCATGAAGCTGCAAACAGAAATTTACGCAATGAGGCTTGTTGTTGTTGCAGACCATTGACAATTTGTCTTGTGAGCTAATGTGGCCACTCTCTTGCACTCAGCACCGTCCAAGCATTGATTGTCTGATTGCTTGTAAAAAAGGTTTTGAGATGAAGATACCTCTTTGTGCGTTTTCGCGAACGAATTTTTCAGTGATGCCTATTTCGATTTGGATGCTCATAAAGAGGAAAAAAGCCAAAAGTGTTGGAGTTAAAAGATTTTGCGGAATTTCGCACTTTTCTACCATGATAAACAACATCTCAACAAACCAAAAAAGTCATGTATGTTAACGCGAAGACAGAGGACGAAAGACGAAAAAAGAGATGTGGTTAAAATCTAAGATATATTTGAGTTGAAGATGTATGCGATGCTGGAGATTAGAGTAGACTGGAAGTGAAATTCGAAAAAAAATTGAGAATAGAGAAATTTCGAAAATAAAGATAAAATGAGGATAAATTCTGAAATAGAGATAATATTACCTAAACTCCAATATAAAGATAAAGATTGCGATAGGGATATATATTTTTTTATTTTAGTGGTTTAAGTTACTCTCGCGCCGTGTAGGTTGGAGAGGACTCCGAAGAGATAATTATTTGGCCCAATCAATATATTATAGCGCCATCACCAATTACGCACAATGTGCTTTATTCTTATATATTTTTGGCGTTGCCAATGTTTTCAAATATTCAGTATTTCTTTTGTTATAATTATTTAATTGAGTTCTTATTTCCGTTTTGTTTAATTAAATTTGTAGTAGTTTAAATCCATGTGCTGCTAAAGCTGATCTGCCATTTTGTTTTTAGTTCCGTTATCAAGTCTTTCACTTTACGTTAGATAACACATTTTTAATGTTCCGTTATTAATATTATTTTATGGTTGGGATTGCAAAAACGATCCTTAAGACAAGCTCAAGGAGGCTCTGCAAATCCCAACTCCACTAATCTTGGGAAGGTGTGCTTGAGCTATCCTTCAAGTCCATTTCTTTGCATCTTAGCCGCACACAAGTCTGTCTATAAGTTGGCTAAGTTGCTAGATAGCTCCACACAATCTTCCCGTTGGACGACACGAACACCACTTTTGAGCTGAAATTTTGAATCAGCCATGCAATAGGGATATAGATAGAGATAGATGTATGGATATACTGGTTTAAATTTGTTGAAGCTTAATGAAGAAGAAGATAGGGGAATATAGAATGTAGATCAGAGTGAGACAGATATGTGGTAAAGGCGAATTCGAAGTTGGAGATGATCGAAAAATTAAATCTTAAATAAATTTCAGATAAGGGAAATTTCGAAAATAGAGATCATCTTATCTGAATTTTGAAATAGAGATAATATAAACTAAACTCGAAGGTAGAGATCAAGATTAAGGTAAAGATGGAGATAAGTATAGATGCACGGATACAAAGATACAAAAAAAGTTAGATAGAAAAATAAAGACAGAGCTAATTTAGACAAAGACAGTGTTAAATATAGATTAAAGACAATGATAAAGGTCAAGTTGAAAGGCAATGATACAGCTAAAAATACAGTTAATACAAAGCTAAATACAAAGATAAAGAATAAGATGAAAAGAGAGAAACAAATGTAGATCAAGATTATGGATGAATTAAAAAAAAACCGGAAAAGAAAGATAAAGCTAAAGTTAAAGGTAAATATACAACAGACTAAGAAACAATTAAAGATAGAGATCAAGAGCATAGACGGTGTAAAAGAAACCGTTAAACTTAAAGACAAAGGCACAAATAATATAGACAGAGATAAGGATAGTGATAGAATAATGATAAATATAAAGATCAAAAATAAAGTACCATGACTATAAAGGCCAAGAATAATAATTTTTCTTTTTTATGAAAATTTTTAATGTTTTTATTTTTTAATAATTATTTTTGTAATTACTTATTAAAAGTTTTTATTAGAATATAATAAAAAAATTAGAGAGACAACAGCCATAGCTTTTCTTATAAATCCATTTCGAAAGTTGCTAGACTTCTTCATCAGAGAAATTTTGGCACGTTCTGCAATCATTAAGCTACCAGATCGCTGGTTTTTGTGTCAGCTAAAATCCTAATTCTATTCACATTTACCATAACATTGAGCATGCACCGCCATCTGGCGGCATTGATCACAGCTCATGATTTTTATTTTATTTATTAATTAATAATTTTTTTTTTTTCTATTTTCTTGTACTTAAATAAATTGTTGGTATACAATATTAGAAATAAAGTTAGAAGCAAAGACACAGTTCAAAACACAGATTATAAAAAAAAGATAAATACTAAAAAGAAGAAAAGCGTAAAGATAGAGATACAGAAATGGATGGAGATAAAGATTAAGGTAAAAAAATAAAAATTTTTTTTTTAAATTTTAAATGAAGTCTGATGATTAAATTAATTAATTTTATTCATCTACTTTTCTCCGAACTCGCTTAGTTTTCAAATGAATTCATAAACATAAGATTTGAAGAGATACAATACATTTTACTAGCTTGAGGTTTTAAAGATATTTTCAAACCGACAAATTGCTGTCCATTTCATTCGAAAATATTTATACAATACGCTTACGCTGCTTTTATCACTTCATACCGGCAACAGTGCAACGTTTGGGTGGGTGTCAATACAACAACAAATGAAGCAAACGATTTGTATCAGATCAGCACGGTAGGTAGGCAGGCAGGCGCACATTCAAGGCAATATGGTGCAGTCAAGCAACTTAATGAATGATGACTCAACATAATTGTGATTGTAGGTGTCCAGCTTCCACCCAGTTTTGCTGTTGTTGTTGTTGCTAGCGTATGTGAGTGCTTTGTCTGCGCGTCTTATCGTAATAAATGCCATCCCAACAGCAAACATCAGCAGCACCACCACCACCAATAGCACTCACTACCTACAAATAAATACCTCACCCATTTATTTAACGCCAACTGCATTTTTATGTTGCTTTTTTTCTTCTCATTTTGTGTTGTTGTTGCTTTTATATTGTTGCCTTGACGCAGCGCATCATGTATCAACGTTGGTATTCCTGGAAATGTCAGTCAGCTGTCGTTGGTAATTTAATTTTTTTTGCGCAACCACCCGACCGCCCGCACACCCTCAACGTGCTACAAAGTGGCACACGAAATTATATATACATAAACACACACACACGCGCATACTTGCATTTATAACTTAATAGGAGAGTTGATGTGAAGCCAAGGCTAACTGACAAGCCGCAAGCAAAACTGGGCATGGGCAGATGGGGTTCAATTTAGCTTGGCGATGGCATGACTTCAAAAAGCCATTTGTTGTTTACCTACCTAGCGCTGTCGGTTGGAATAAAAGTTATTAAAAAAATAAATGCAAAAAGTCGCTTAAAGGGCGAGTGGAAATATTGATAGTCAACGGTTGTGTGGCCATTTTTAGTGCGATCATTATTAATTTTTTTTCTTGCGTTATACGCTCAATATACTCATTTGCATACCTAGACAGTGTTGCCCAAAATAATAGCAACACAAATTATATATTTTTTTACTAAGCTTCTAGGGTAGGTAGATCAGTTTTTAATACGAAAACACGGTTTCCTTTCTACTTTTCAATCTTTGTGATTAGTATTTCGTGTTGCTAATTTATTGCACACCACTGTATTTATTTGAAGAATATGTTAAAATAGTTCTTTTTGCATTAAACCACAATTTCTTTTGCCTCCTCTGTTGTTTTTGTTGCTCTCTTTTTTGTCACATCACTTATTTCTCTTTTACTTCCAACTTCTTTTTGCAGTTTGTACGGGCCCGTATTTGTAGTTGTAGCAACAGCATTGTAGCGGAGTACGCAGTATTCTATAAGCCATGGCAACATTAATACCGTCCTCAAATGTTGAGGCCGCATATGAAGATATGTTTAAAGAAATCACAAGAAAATTATATGGAGAAGAGACCGGAAATGGTTTGCACACATTGGGTACACCGGTTGCGCAGGTGGCAACCACAGGGCCCACAGCACCCGAAGGCGAACGTTCATTTACGAATTTGGTAAGTTTATAAGATTGCTTGCGGTTGACTCACTGCAGCACACAATCACAAATATACCACTTCACATTATTAACCAACATACTGAAAAGCGCCGCTTACTCATTGCACATTTATCTCTTCTTCTTTCCTGCGTTTATGTCTGTGTTGCACCGCACCTTCAATAGCAAATCGATCGCAGCGCTGCACCCACCATTGAATATGACAACCAAGTCGCCGTTGTTGCTGCTAATGCAGTCAATGCAGCAGCAACAGCTGCTGCTTCTGCTGCGGCGGCAAATGTTGTAATCCAACAACAACCTGAAGGTTCAGTGGTGGTTGCCACAACTGGTGGTAATTTCAAAACGGAAGATCACTTGAATACGGCATTTGGTTTGGCGGCGTTAATGCAGCAGAATGGTTTTGCTACCACCACCAGCGCTACTGGCACCGTTGGTACAGATCAACAACAACAACATCAACAACAGCCGCAACAACAAACACAAATTGTACAGTGGACAACACAAACGACAACAGGTGGTAAATTACAGAGTTATACGACTGCCACGCAACAACAACAACAACAGCAGCAACAACAACAACAACAACAACAGCTGCAGCAACAAGTTGGCACATCCAAGTCAAAGTAAGTGGTTAAATAAAAAAATATTTTAATCGATATATTTATGTGCGAATATTTTTATATTAGGGTGGGACTCCTTTTAGCGTGTAAATCATATAAAAATTCCAAAGTTAAAGATTAGAATCTGAGCGTTAAATTTCAAGGCTTTGACATATACAATCAAACTTGCAACCATCCGTGTAAATGACTTAACAGTTCTCCGTTCGTAAAAAGTTGCACTCACACAACCTCAAATTAGGGTGAAACTGTTTTGTTTAGACATTTCAACCAGACCTGTTAAATTTGATTAGAAATTAGTAATCAATGAATTAGACGGCTTTTTTAATTGGTAATGATTATATTGTTTTTCAAGAAAAGGCAATTATTAATTGATTACGTTTAGAAAAAAACAAAAAATAATAAAAAAAAACAAATTGTTTTTATTTTTTTTTTTTTTTAGATCTTTCAGTATTGCTGATATGTATATTTATGCGCTTCTACAACAATACTGAAAAAATCAAATATAATCAGAGAAAATCAAAAATAATCAAAAATAACCTTTTTTGATTTTTTTTTTAATATTTTTTTAAATTACAATAGTAGCAACCTTTTTTTGATAATTTTTGATTTTTTTTTAATAATCGTAAAAAATCATGATTTTTTTTGATTATGTTTTCAATTAATTGGAAAATAATTATTAAAAATTTTAAGTATTCAATCATTAAATGAATTCTCAAGAAGATAATTAATCAAACCGAAAATCATTACGATTAGTAATTATTGTTTAACAGGTCTGATTTCAACTAAAACTTGTTTTCAAAAGATATTTATTCGAACTAAGGTCTATGCTAAGCATTAAACTCCGTCTAAGATCTGTGTAATCGGGTTTTTTTTTTTTGTTTTTTGGTAACCAAAAAATTTCTGCAATTTTAAATAACCTCAAGTTCTAGGCAATTATTTAATTATAATAACTTTTAAGTCATTTTTAAATAATTTTTTAAATTGGTGAAGAGTGCATGTTTATTTGTAAAATAACATCACATTTATTAAAAAAGAATAATACATAAAAAAATTAATTAATCAAATTTAGAAAATATAGAACAGCTTTACAATTTTGAATGATAGAGCAGTTAGGTATTTACAAACTGATTTTTATTCGTAAACACTTAGCAACAGTTGAATAGCAACAGAATAATTATCTGAAATTTATTCTCAAAATTTGAAATTTTACCTTGAAAATCATACGAGAACTTGTCACTTGCAAGATAGCAACCAAAATTGTGGGCGCTTATTATGTTTTTCTGCTTTCTTTATTTTTTTTTGTTGTTTTTCATTCACAATTTTTATTTTTTTTTTCAAACAAGCGGAAGACAATTTATCTAGCAACGAAGTGACGAATAAAAAAATGGACAATATATTTTTATATAAATTTCAATATGTTTATAATATTAATTTAAATTAAACCTCAACTTAATTTCACCTTCTCTCAAATTTGAATTCCGATAATTCCTCTGCCTTTCATTATCTTTTCTTTCAAATGTTACGCTCTAAGTTTTGTCGCTATGTTAATATTTCTATATCTCTCTTTCTGTGTCACACTCATCCTCAATCTGCTCCTCTGTGTCACGCTATCCTTTCCACTATCTCACATTCTCAGTCTCTCCCTCTTAGCAGCTGTATGTATCTGCCATTTTTACTCTATGGTTGTCTCTCGCACTCTTATGCTTATTGATGCCCCCAGTGAGACAACTCTTACAAACATCTTCTGAAGTAAATGTTAGCTATACTTTTTTGAGTTTAAAAACTAACCAATCCTTGTCTAAATCTTTCTTAATACTCCATCCACTCTATATTTGGCGTCGCTAAAGTTGCGTTCCCTTTCTGACTAGTTTGTGTTTTTCCTTCGCCTTGATTTCCTAATTTCCCATTAGCTATCTCTATCTCCTTATCTTTCTGCGTATCTCACTTTCTTTTCTCTCTACATCCTTCCTTCTCATCTATAATTTTTTTATTTCTACTCAGTACTCAATGTGTCTCAATCTTCATTATTCCTCCGTTTTATAACTTTCCCATCTCTCTGATACTCTCTTTATTTTTTCCCCCCTTACCTCTTTTGCTTTAAATCCTCTCTACACCCATACATTTGTTACACCGCTACCCGTTCTTATTCTTGTCATTTTTTCACCCTCTTTTTAATGCTTTCGCAACAATTTCTTTCGTGCCAAAAATTTGTCGGTAATCTCCTGCACACTCGGCCCATATGAATCGTTTTCAAGCTCCTTTTCACATTGTACCACCACGCTATTGATTATACCTTCCGTGGTGAAATACTCTATAATTTGATCTCGTCGACACCATTTATCTAGCACCGCCTTACTTGCGCGCTCATATAGCATACGCACATGATAATAGGTATCGAACTTCTGCGCAAACTGACGCATCTTTTCCTCATCAAAGTTCGGTAGCTTGAGAGTCGGTTGACGTATCAGCTGATATGGATCGTAAACTTCTGAATAGTTCTGAAAACGTACCGCCTCCCAATTGATAGCCAAAGAAGTATCATAGATTTTCTTCGGATGCCCCAATATACCGTGACACATATCGATCAAAATCAATTGACTATCCGGTACAATATATTCTAATTCCAATTGATGTATGCGTATATCAGTGCCACGATACTTGCGCACACCAATCCATAATAACGGCAAATTCTCTCTTTCCACATGCGCCAACTCTTGTATGAGTGGTGAGTTTTGTGCACGATAATTCACGCGCCTATAATTCTTGCCATACAACATGCTAGCCTCAGCTTCGCTGAACTCAATGTGCGCATAACGCTTTAACGTGAAATGTTCCGAACGAAATAGACGATTAATTTCCAAATCGATATAATCGTAAGCGCGCCGATGCATAGCTATCCAAACAATTTGTGTTGAGAAAGCTAAGAAGGTCTCATGAAAACGTTTATCCTTGATCGAATGCGATATATTCACGATGGGTGTGATGTGATAGTAGGGCTTCATTTCATTATCACCCATTATTATAATGCTATATTCGCGCGCCAACAGCAAACGATGTTGTGAAAGTTGTGCCGAATAGATACGTTTAATTTCGTTGGTATCTTCGCTTTGTATTTGCGCTTTCTCACCGGATATCTCATCTCGTCGTATTAGCACAAATTCAACCATTTTCAAATAATATTCAAAGTAAATGATGAGCGCGCGCAGAAAACGATCAACGGTGCAAGTGTGCAGGAAATATATGAAATCTTTTGTGATAGTATCGGAAGGTGCTAGGAATAGCACGAGATTTTTAATGTCCTGCACAACGATGACGTCAGCATCGTGCGTGAGTTCGGAACGTTGAAATTCTTGACGAAATATCAATTCTTCTAGTTGATTGAGTGTTTTACGAAAATTGTAACCACATGTATTCACATAATCTTCTTTGTCCAATTCGGCATCCTTCATTTGTTCGAACTCGAGACGTTCCGTGGCTTCATTCCACAACCATTTACCGTTACAGAATTGCGGCACAAATATGTCAGTGTGAATGCGTTGCATGATCGCGTTCAAGATAGCTGGTTGAAAAGTCTATTTTATTTTAGGTTTTGAAGAAAAACAATTTGTGTATAAAAGGAAAACGTTTGATATATACAATATGATTAAAAAATATAACTCAATTGTGTGGTGCGAAAAAATATCGATTATTTGAGTAGTTTTAAAGTTGAATATAGAATCAAGCTACTGCAAGGTGTTCAAAGTAGTTGGGGAAATTCTTCAAACTGGAAAGCGAAAAAACTAATTGTTTTGCAGTTAGCGGTGATTTAAGTGTTGCCAGATTAGTGCGGCCGCCGTGGTGTGAAGGTAGTGTTGCCGGCCTACCACACCGAAGGTCCATGGTTCGAGCCCTGGTACAGGTAACATCAAAAGTGAATTGAAAAAAGTTTTTCAAAACGGGGTCGCCCCTCGGCAGTGGTTTGGCAAACTCTCCGAGTGTATTTCTGCCATGACAGGCTTCTCAGCAAAAATTCGTCTCCTTTGTAGATGCCGTTCGGAGTCGGCAAAAAACTGTAGGTCCCACCAATTTGTAGGGAAAATTCAAATCGGCACACCACAAATTGGAAGAGAAGCTTGGCGCAAAAATCTCTTAGCAGGTTTATGATGATATACCTGTTGTATATCGCGCCATAGAGAGAGAGAGATTAGTGCAAAAAAATTAGTTAGAGGTTTGAAACCTTCATAGTAAAATTTATAGCGATGGTGTACTCTCAATTGTTTTTTAGGATTTACAGCCCATATGGCATCTCCTGGCATCTTTTTTTCTCTATAACGGAGGCAGCATCACTGTCTTAATCGTAGGGCTGCAAGTTACTTTACCCTATCAAGTTTTGAGGTTATAGTTCAAAAGATAGATAAGCGTTGGTTTTTCAAAACATCAAATTTTTCAGAAAACGGAATAGTAATATGAAAAGCTTCAATTCTAGGTTAAATCAGAAAAATGTGAGGTGAGTGCGAAAGAGAAAACGAATGCTCAGAGCATTGCTTGTGTTGAAAAGTAAAATTTGAGGTTAGGCTGAACAAGCGTTGGTTTCTTGAAACGTCAAATTTTTCAAAAACTGGAATAGTAAAATGAACACCTTCAATTCTAGGTTAAGTCAGAAAAATTTGAGATTAGTGCGAAGGAGAAAAGGAATATGAAGAGTAAAATTTTAAGGTTAGGATATTACATAAAAAAGTGGGGTTATAACAAATTTTTAGGTTATAAAAAACTGAAGTTATGATGATTTTCCTAATATTTTTTTTGTACGTATACAAGTAAGATATTAAATATTATTTTATTTCTCCTTATTTTTATTTATTTATTATTATTTCTCCTTTTTACAATTTTATACAATCGAAAACTAAACAAAACCCTTCTACTTCCACTTTCAGATCTAAAAACCGTAACGACACCACCACTGAGGTAATTTACACTAGTCCCTCGACCTCGGGCAATGCCATGAATACCGCCGTACAGGTCCAACAACAACAACAGATCACACCGACTACAACGAACATTGTGGTCAGTGGTGCAATTGCCACCACCAGCACTAACAGCAGCGGCGGCGGCGGTAATAGTCGCAGCAAAAAGTCACACAACAACAACAATAACACAAATAACAACCACCAAAATGGCAATAATAATGCTAACAACAACAACAACAATGGTGGCGTACAAGTACAAAAACGTTACGCCTGCACCCACTGTCCATACTCCACCGATCGACGAGATCTCTACACTCGCCACGAGAATATACACAAGGAAGAGAAACCCTTCCAATGTTTTGCCTGTTTGAAACAATTCAATCGCGCCGACCATGTAAAAAAGCATTTTCTGCGTATGCATCGTGAACTGCAATATGATATAAATAAGACGCGCCGTCATGTACCCGCCTCAAACACGTCCAATAATGGTGGAGGCGGCGTTGGTGGTGGTGGTAATATACATCCAGGCGGACGTGGTAATGTCACAATAACAACGGTAAATACACAACTAGCAAACAATGCGGCGAACATGAGCGGTTGTGGCTCACCCGAACAGAAACCCAACATCATATTCCAGGGTACCAACGTACAATTGGACAATGCATTCCTCGAGGCACAACGTCAGCCCACATCATCGAGTTTGAGCATTGCCGAGACTATTGAAGCGGTTGCCACAGCTGCTGATGTGCCATTGACGCAACTCAAGCAAGAGAAGCAGGATGATATTGTGATTGGTGGTGGTGTTGGCGTTGCCACCGGTGCTGCTAATGCTGGCGTTGTAGTTGGCAACAGTGGCACTGCTGCTGCTGCTAGTGGTAATCTCAAACCGAAACGTGAAAAACGTTTCACCTGCTGTTACTGTCCATGGTCGGGTGCGGATAAGTGGGGCTTGAAACGTCATTTGAATACGCATACAAAACCGTTTGTTTGCTTGCTGTGTGATTATAAAGCTGCGCGCTCCGAACGTCTGGCAACGCATGTGTTGAAGGTGCATAATAAGCGCGCTTGCAATAAATGCTCGTTCCTTGGCGATACGCAGGAAGAATTTCAGGCGCATATCAATGAAGTGCAGTAAGTATTTTGTAAATATTTAAAAAAGAAGTTTTTTTGTTGTTGTGCCTTATAACATACTTTATAGGCGTGCAAATGCTGTAGCAAGCTAACCTCGCTAGTCTTCTAATACTAACTAGTTTTAAGCTTTGCGTTTTAGCACTAACCAAAATATATGGGCAATAGCTTTCTTAGTACTAATTTTCAAAAAATTTTTTCAAATCTCTTTCTTCCCTGTGCTTACCTTTGTCTTGTCTACGCACGCGCAGTCCCAACGATAATCGGCCGGCGCGTGGCAATCAAATTATTAGTACAAATCATTTAACGAACGGCAATGTTTCGAATGCGAATTCGAACTCGAACATTGTGCGCATAATTGGCAATAATTTAATTACGAATGATTTAAGTGTAAATACGTTTCCAAATTCGACTGTGACATACTGGTAAATAGACCGTTAGTTGTAGAAATATTTTTTTTTTATTCCCTTTTTTTTGAAGGACACAATTATTTTGAAAAAAAAGAGCAGTTTTTTTCAGTAGTTAAATGTATTTAGAAACAGATAAAGACAAGTTCTCGAGGTACCTAAATTCTAACGCAAAGAAATAAAATCTAAAAAAATATTTTTTAACTTTTTAATACAAAATTTTAATTAATTTAATTTTTTTCATATTGCATTAACTGAAATATTTCAAATGAACAAATTATAATTAAAAAAATTGTAAATACATAGTTTTAATTAAAAAAGTTTTATTAAAAAATTGAGTTTTAAAGTGCAAGTAACTTCGAAAAATTTTTTTATTAAGCTGATTTGTTTTTCTGTTTTTCCGACAGGGTGAATATTAGATGTATATTGGAACGATTTTTCGTCATCCCTTGTCAATTTTTGTTTTGTTACAAACCGGTTTCGGCGATCCGCCATCTTCAGTGTATGTTTTCGTTCGTTTTTTATTAACTTTTTTAATACAAAGTTGTAATTAAATTTTTTTTTCCTATTAGATTATTTGAAAAATTTCTAATGAACATTTACTTAAAAAAAAATTTTATATACAAAATTATAATTAAAAAAATTTAAATACATAATTTTAAATTAAAAAAAATGTATTAAAAAATCGAGTTCTCAAGTGCAAATGACTTCGAAGAATTTTTTTTTAAAACAAGAAAACAAATTAAATTTTAAATAACAGTGTCAAGCAAGTTAATTTTTAGCTTTTCTTCAATATGTCGCGCTTTTGGGGAAAATGTTATGAAATAAAAAAATAATTAAATTCACTTTTTTCTTTATTTCAATAAGAAAACTAAACACATGAAAAAAAAATTGTTAAAAAAAAATTCCACACTTTTTTTTGTAGGGTTTGTGAATACAAAAAAATTCAAAATTTTTTCTTCTTTTTTTTCCACAGTAAAACCTATAAAATGTTTAAATTGGAAAATTTATCGAAAACCAAAAAAAGAAAATTTTTAAAAATTTTTATCTTGGCCTTGAGCTCGGATCATGAATACATACATACTTGAAAATGTACAGGCCTTAAATCAACAAAAATTGTTGGTATAAAAAAGCTATACCAAAATAATTGTTTTCTAAAAACAAAAAAATTAAAAATTTATTTAAATGTTACAAACAAGCACCTGATAAAATAAAAAATTATATTTTTAAAAGACAAACACGGTAAAAAAGTTAATTTCCAAAAACTGTTGCTTCAAAATATGAGAAATAATAAAATGAAATAAAAACAATTAAAAAAAATACTTTATGGAAAAAAGTTGCCGAATTTTTTGGCGGTTTTTCTTCAATGAGAAAAAAAAGTCCCATAATGCAGAAGGGAAATAATCTTCCAAAAAATGTTTTGTTTTCTTTTTGTTTGGCTCTTTTTGTAAAGTGAAAAAAAATATATATTTTTCAAAAATGTTTAAAAGAGGATAATTTCCAAAACAGAACTTTTTCAAAATTAGAAAATGATAGAATTAAAAAGAAGGCCACAATTTCAAGCCGCAAGAAAATATTTTAAAATATCTTTTCTTTCATTCAATGAGTAAAAGAGTCAACTGAGTATTTAAAAAACCAAAATTTTTTTTTACAACAAGAGAAAGTTTCGGATATGAGCTTTCCTGCAATGAACAAACGAAGTCCCCAAAATGCAAAAAAAAGTAAATAAATTTAAAAAAACTAATAGTTTGTCTTTGTTTAGGTTTTTTTTTTCTAAAATCTTACAATTTTTTTCCAAAAAAAAAAAAAAAACTGATAGTTCCAACAAAAAATGGTCCACTCTTTTTTATTTAAAATAAATCTCTATCAATACCATTTAATAACTTTATTGCAACTCTCCTCTTCTGCACACAAAGTCATACGACGCATAGTGGTGGTGGCGGCGGTGGCGGCTCATCCACATCCAGCAACCAAGGTGGTAATATTGGTGGTGGTGGTTCGGTCACTATTTACACCACAACAACAACGAATGATAATGGCAGCGGTAATATAACCGGCGGTCCACTACAAGAAATCATTGTAAATCCCACATCGATGGTGGGTTGGCGTTTGAGCGCCAATGGTTCGCTCATACCACCACACGATCTATTAACGGGCGGTTTGCCCAATGCGGCCGCACAAAAACGCGGCTCTGAACGTTTATTTCAATATCTTGAGGCAGACGGAAGTGATCCGGAAGACTATGCGCGGTAAAGAAAAAAAAACCAAAAAAAAAAAAGAGATTTTAGATTTTTATTTTGTTCTGATTTGCGTTTATAACTTTTGTGTACTGGCTCAACGAGTTTGTGTTCTAAGTCTTTTGATTGGTTGTGAATTTGCGTATTTAAAATTTTTTAAGGTTTTTTTTGCAATTTAGTTTTTTTGAAGTTTTGATATTTAGTTAGATAACACAAGATCATCTCAATGAATACAGAAATGATATCTTTTGCCTCACAATTAAATCGTTGAGCATATTTTGGTTTGTTTCGCCCCATTTCTTGAGGTTATTATTCTTTTTACTCCTTTGGACCCTTTTTACCCCTGTTCGTTGAAAAACTTCATTATTAAAATTGTTTTGCTCTTTTTTGCTGGTTTAATAGTTTTCTTTAATTATGTTTTTCATTATTTTATCAACATTTTTTTTCGGTCGTATTTGTAAATATTGTTTTTTTCTTTTTTTACTTGTTTGGATATTTAAAATAAGTTTCTATCTGTTTAGTGTCTTTCTCCTATAAATATACACTCCCAAAATTTTTTTATTTTAATCTCTTTGCTTAAATACACTTTTTTAATTACAGTTTTTTCGTTGTTTTTTACTTTTTTTTTTAATTGTTTATTTCTTTTTTTCTTGAAATATGCCTAATTAATTAATTTTATTTGTTTTAAATATCAAGTATTTATGAAATATTTATAAATATTTTAAATATCTTTACTTTAATATACATATTTTTCTACAATTTTTTTTTTTAGTAATCCCTTGTTTTCATTTTTTGCATGGTATTTTTTATTCATATAGTAACATTAATTTCTTGTTATTTTTTTGTTTTTGTTTTACCTGATGTAATGCAATTTTTTTATGTTTCCTTAATTGTTTCTTTTGATTATTTTTTAATAAAATAAAAAATAAATTATTTTTAAATAATATAAAACTTTTAATTTTTGATCGTTTTTATTTATTTTTATTTTTTCCTTTTTTTAGTGACTTTTTTTTCATATTAAATAAATTTTTTTGTTTTATGTCTTATTTTTTTTTAATATGCTTAATGGTTTTGAGGTCGATTTAATGGTATTTACTATTTTATGAATTTTGTTTTTTTAGTTTTTGTTAATTTTTTCTTTGTTTATTTTTAAATAATAAGAGTTTAATAAATAAATATTAAACAATGAGTTTTTTTTTTAGATATTATACAATTTTTATATCAACTTTTATTTTGATGTATGTATAATATTTAAAAAAATTTTTTTTTTTACTTTTTCTTTATAGTTTTTTCACATAAAATTCAAATTTTTTTATTTCTTTTTTTAATCCTCTTAATGCTATAGCTATTAATTTAATGGTATTAGCTATTTTATGAAATTTTATTTTGTTTCCTTTTTATAATAAATCTTTATTAAAAATGCACTTAAATAATAATTTGTTTTTTTTTTTCAATAATTTTTTTTTGTAATGAGTTTTTATATATTACTTTATGTGCAGTAATTTTTATTTTGTTAATTTTTTTAATTTTTTTATTTCTTATTTTTTTAATAATCGTTTTGCTCTTGGTTTACTTCTATTGTCTCTTTCATACAATTTTTGTATCAACTTTTTTTTAATTTTGATATCTATATTTTTATTTTTTTTTTTTCAATATTTAATTTTTTTTTTTACTTTTTCTTAGTTTTTTTTTCTATAAAATTTAAATTTTTTATTTCTTTTTTTAATCCTCTTAATGTTCTAGCTATTAATTTAATGGTATTAACTATTTTATGAAATTTTTTTTGTTTCCTTTTTAATAAAAAATCGTTATTAAAAACGTACTTAAATAATAATTTTTTTTATTTTTTTTTGTACAAAAAATTTTTTGCTATGAATTTTTATATTTTACTTTATGTGCAGTAATTTTTCTAATAATCGTTTTGCTCTTGTTTTACTTATATTCTCTCTTTCATACAATTTTTATATCAACTTTTTTTAATTTTGATATCTATATATTTTTTTCAATATTTTTTTTTTTACTTTTTCTTAGTTTTTTTTCTATAAAATTCTAATTTTTTTTGTTTCCTTTTTAATAAAATTTTTTTTTTATTTTTTTTTTGTACAAAAAATTTTTTGCAATGAATTTTTATATTTTACTTTTTGTGCAGTAATTTTTTTTTTGCTAAAATTACAAATTTTTTTTTCTTATTTTTTAATAATGGTTTTTCTGTTGGTTTGCTTCAATTCTCTTCTTCATATGAAAGCACTTGCTAATTATTTTCTCTCGCTCTCTTTTTCTTTTACAGTCTCTTAAAAATGGACGCCATCAGTCGCAATACCGCTTCGGTCGCTCAGGATTTTCATAAGGCGGGAGGCGTGCAAGAGTTGAAAATTCCAGCTAATCAACTCCTGTTCAATAATAAACTGCCTTCACAATGGACAACCAAAGAGGCTGCGGCGCTACTCCATTCCCTAAGTAACAACAACAATTTTGCCAATAGCTATCAGCTACATCTGCAGCAACAACAACAGCAACAACGCATAAAATATCATCATCACAAAAACAATACAACGACTAACGGTCATATGCGTAAACGGCAACACTCAACGGGCGAAGATGATGAGAACACACCATCATCCGCTTCATCGACGACCTCATCCAGTGATGATGGTGTTACATCACCATTAAAAGGTAATGGTAGACAATATGCGATTAGCAACAACAGCAACAGCAGTTGCAGCACCAGCTTTGGTCATAATGAGCAGAAAAAGGCGATGTCGGCATTCTTGAGCGAAAACTTCAATTTACAAGCAGCACCAGAATCAAGTGTAATTGAA
This sequence comes from Merzomyia westermanni, assembly GCA_949987695.1. NCBI lineage: Eukaryota > Metazoa > Arthropoda > Insecta > Diptera > Tephritidae > Merzomyia > Merzomyia westermanni. The sequence continues at coordinate 9,142,343 of OX465293.1, read as the reverse complement.
ATGATGACAGCAGCAGCGGCAGCTAGCAGCAATAATAACACCAACAACAATAGCAGCAGCAGCAGCAGCAACAATCACAAGCGCAAATATCAGCAGCATTTGGAGAATGATGAAAATCAAGAAAATCAAGAGCAGATTATTAGATCGCCTCCCGCGTATAACAATAATACAAACAACAACAACAACAATCGCAAAATAAACTATCACAATAGCAACAGCAACAGTTCAAATAGAACAAGAACGACGCACAGTCAACGTGCCACGAATGCCGGCGTGCATAACAACCGCGAACGCGAACATCACCTTGATCTGCTACACATTGATCGTGATAATAAGGAGAATAACAACAACAAACAAAATGGCACATTCCTCACAACAATGGAATATGAAAATTTAAATAAAGTTAGCACACAAATACAAAATTATGTGAAGGATATTATAAATAAATATTATGCCGAGACGCCGCTCATTTATCCCGCAATGCCCACAACCGCAGCCGAAGCGATCATACCACAGCAAATAGCAGAAGAACAACAGCTACAGCACTCATCACCAGAGCGCCGTAAGCGTATGCTGAGCGAGACCGAAGAGTACATCGAATATTTGCGCAACAAAGAAGACATTACGCTGACGATAACACCAAAAGTGTCTAACGCGCAAAAGCAACGTTACGCGCATGACACACAGCGACCATGTAGTCCAACACCACGGCTAGCGACACCCGCAGTAACGCTAGCGCCCATTGCGCCCACTATGCCAGCGCAAACAATACAACATTTGCAAGTGCAGCTACCAGCGCCAGTCTTGCCCATGCATATGCAGCAACCGCTGCCACATCCGATGCCGCTGCCTCAACCCCAACAGCCTGCCAACAATAAGCGTCGCAAATCACTGTCACAAATAGCCACAATGTTGCCATTACTTGCGGATGCTGCCTGTCAACAGCAGTATCTTACAGCGCCACTGGATTTTAGCAAGAAACCTACGCAAGCGCGCGAGTCCGTCGTCAGCGCACCCGCACCCACGTTAGCGCCCACAACATTTAACACTTCACCTACGCTCACACCCACACATGGCATGCCGCTGGTTATGCCAAAATCAGCACAAGTTTCTGTCATACAAACGACACCCATGCAACAGCTAAAGCAACAACAACCACAACAACCCTCCAGCGCGCCCACTCCTAACGCTTTTAGCGGTCAAAGCGCCCACGATAAACGTTCATCACGCAAGCAAGCACAACCGAAGAAAATACGCGCACCACCTGAAGTTATAGTCGCCATGTTACGTGATAAATATTTGAATCGCATGGTGGATGGCAAGCTAAGTTGTCGCACATGCGCACAAGATAAACAGCGCGCTGCCGTTATGCTTGTATTCAATTATCATACAAAGGGGTCATTGGCGCTACATAAACTTCGGCGTCACCAAGTGCAAAAACAACACTGTTCACATTGCCAGCAAATATTCAGGCAGCGCAGTAGCTTAATTGTACATTGTATGCGTGAACATAGCGCGCTAGTGCGTAACAAGAAGCAATGGAATGCCAGCAAGTTGGATGAAAATTTAGAAAGACAACACAAAAAGAGAACTAGTTGCAAGAAGCAGTATAAACAGATGAAAAGAGCTAGACAAGCAGCATTGCGCGCTTAACTCGGAGAGTGGTTCAGTAAAGCTGGTACAACAACAATAAAGCCAACGACCTGTGCGTTTCTTTGCATAGGTGATCTACAGGCATGTATAAGTCAGCTACGTAACGTTTAATGACTCTGTGGGCATACGCTTGTGTTGACGCTTAAGTGTTAAATCGGTATCGAAAGATTTTGGCATTCAAACACTTTGAAAACTTTAAGATACTTTGGTTAAGTTTTCAAAAAGCTTAAAAAGCTGGTAAGGAAAAATCTTGCATTCACCTTGCAGGGAACAACCTAAATTCTGAGTGTTTGGCTACGGCCACATATATATAGATCGTACCGGTTTCATCTCGTCTTCAAAGTTAGGCTAGTGACAGCTCACATGGTGAAAATCTTTAATTTCTTAGAGACTCTTTCTTTTGCAAAACATTCAATACGTATTTGGCCAAACTTCGCTTAGACTTTCAAAATCAATATTCGGTACTTTTTAGGCAAGGCTTAGCTTTTGTTTGAGGTGATCATAGAGTAATTTGAGTTCGGAAAGACTTGATAGCGATACCTCTGCCATCCGATATTGATGTTTGGTACTCGATAGTTCGATATCAATATTTTGAGTGATCCGGTCATTGTATGCATGTCGCAAAACATAGAGCTCTTCTTAATTCATGACACTAGACTTGAAAAAAAAACAATATTTAATGTATTTACAGATATAGGTATATGTAGTTACAACTGTGGGCTAGGATTTTTTTAATTTTGATGTTAACTTTGAGAACAACAACAATTGACAGTTGAAATTCTACAACGAAAGGTCTTTTGTACTCCTTAAAATAAAAACGGAACTTAGTATCAAACACTGATTTTTTGAAACAAGCATCAATGTAAAATGGGTAGGAAACAAAATGCTGTAACTCGAATAGAAACTCATTATCACATATAAATATATAATTCAGTATGATTTTAATTAAAATAGTTCTATTTTAAAATTGATGATTTTATACTTAAGGCATTTAATTTACTTATTTTTAAGTTGTAATGTACCTGAAATATGTTTGCTCTTAAAACTTGAAAAAAAACGCTGCTTAGAGAAAAAAAAAATGAGAAAAAGGATTTCATACTTAATTAAATTAAATCATATTTAAATACATGTGTTAAATTATTATAAGCAAAAACTATTACATTGACACCATCCTCAAAAAAAAAAGACAAAAGGCAGCTAAATGTACATTTAAATGCAGCAGTCTTTAACGTAAGCAGAAAAGGGCAGCTCATCGAAATGCGTAAATGCCTACAAAACTTGTAACCTGGTAAATCTGCGGGACGTTACAGTTCATTACGAATCAAGTAGTAATACTATTCAGAAAATAAATTCACTACGGAGTATGCCCTGCTTCATTACTGTGGTTAACATGTTTACGTGACATTGGCACGTTTAGTTGAATACCCCTATTGCTTACGTGCAGCTTTAATTTTCCAATTTGAATGAAAAAAAAAATTTCATTATAGAAAAAATATTTATATACTTTAGTAAAAGCTTTAGCCCGCCTCATTAGATGATTAATTTTTATGAGAACTTATATATTTACTAAGTTTAAGATTTAATTTGTGTTAGTTTGGGGAGCAGAGTAAAACAAATCAATAAAAAATAAGTTTGCCATTATCTCAAAATACAGAGACACAACATAAAGCCAGTTTGAGTTGAATACATTAAAAAAAAAATGTAAGCGAAAACTCAGCGCAATTTATGTATATTCTCATATCTATGTTTATCTTTAATTTGCTACATTATATATAAATAAATAAAAATAAATAAATAAGCTAAAGCCGCTTTTAAATCCATTCCTCTTGCCACGTGCTAATTCATATATTTTTTTTAAAAAGTATTTATTATTTACTATGTTTGAAAAAATAAACTTGTTTCGATTTAATTTTAATTTTTTCAACTTGCGCAATGAAGTTTTGTGAATACCCCCACGTATTTAATTTATACCTACTCATTTGAATGCCTTATTTTATTAATTTTACATATTTTTGTATTAGCTTAATATACTATATACTTTACTATATGCTTTAAGTCACCTTTAAGTCGCCTTCCATTGCATGAAATATAATTTTAGTTTTTGTTTAAATAAAGTAAAAATAAAAAATGAAAACCTACTTAAAATTTAGTAATAGTACTTTCAACGCGTTATACTCATTTCCACAAAAAATTTTAATTAAAAATATATTATTTTATAACAAAAAAATAGTTAAAAATACTTAATGTATGAATGTAAAACACCATGTAAGCGAGCGATTACCATACGAAAGTGCAAGTAATGGACTGAAAATAATTGAAAAAAAAAAAAAAATAAAGCAACAAGAAGACAACTAAAAGCAAGAAGTACTAAATAAAAAAAAAAATTAAAACTTGTAAACATTCATCTTAAAGTGTCGTGTTTACAATACTATTACTACAAAATAAATGAATTTTTAACTGAACGAAAAAAAAATTTAATAAAAGTTAAACAAATTTTTGATTGAAACAAAAAAATATTTTCATTAGAACACTATAAAAAAAATTGTTTTAGTTTAGCGCAAAATCGAGAGCACTTTAGTGTATAGTATAAAATGTTGGACACACGCCCTTTTTGAATATGACAAACATAAAACAAAATTAAAACGAAAACAAAAAAGTACACAAAATTTACACAGTTCATCTAAAAGAAAGCTAAATAATGCGCGTTTTTCGGCAAATTTACAAATTCTTTAGTTAAGTAAAAAAAAAAACTGAAATAAACTTAATAAAAAGACATCTTACAAAAAAATTTAATTAGAAAAGACAACGCTATTAGTAGCACGCTAAGGGAATAAGAGTATGGAAGAAGCAGCGTTTAAAAGTCATTTACATACATATAAACAGAAAGAAAAAGGATTAAATTGGAATGAAAGAAAATAATTAAAAAAAAAAAGTACTGCACTGCACTATCAATGCATTGCTTTGGTATGGTAATTAAATGTCAAAAATGTGTTTTTTAGTTTAAATTATATATTTCTGAATATTGAAAATAAAAATCTTAAAATTAGTTTAAAATAAAAATTCTCTTTTTTAATGAATGTTGGGGGTATGTGTTTCTGTAGAAACTTAGGGTTTGTAGGAGAATTATCGATTTTAATGCCAAAAGTTTTGGCGAGTGTTACGAATATGGACAGTCCCTTGCCGGGATAAATCGGGTACTAACACCTTACGAACTTTCGCAAAAGCGCAGAATATTCGACAGCCGCAACACTTAGAATTTCCCACGCGTGATTGTCCACGATTTTTTAATAATAATAATAACTGAATTAGACTTACTGGAACAATTTATCAAAACCCGCAAAACGTTAGAAGAAATCACAAAAAATAGTTCCGGTATTTCTTGCCTTTCTGAGGTTATTCTATATGTTGTTACGTTGTAAAAATACTTGAGGAAAAGAACTTATTAAGAATTGTAAACTCAAAAAACTGCGTGTTATAGGGAAGTTTTACAGGAATGGACAGCATTTTGCCAGATAGAAATCTGCTGGATATCTTCTGGTACTAGTCAGATGCGGCGTAACTTTACCTGCAGTTAACGAAATGGCAAAATAATTAGGCTACAGAGTTCAGCTCCATGTTGCTTGATGTATTTCAGAATAGCATCCAGTAATTTTTTCAAGTTTTCAATCTTCTTGATTTGCATTTACTGATGAAACAAAAAGGGTATTTTGTTTGATTAATTAAAAGTTTTGTATTTATTCGCGTATTAACTTAAAACTCTAATAATTCAACATATACTTGGAAAATTAGCGTGCATCGAACACAACCACTGAAATACAAAAAAAAAAATTAATTATACAAAAAAAGTGCAAAGTGTACAAATTACTTACATCGCTTGGTCCGCTTCTTGTACATGATGCGGTAACCACACTCACGGCAACGTATGGGATCACGTGGACGCATTTCGTTTTCATGATGACACTCTAAAAAAATAAAAAATATTGATATGTTCTAGAGCTGGTTGAGGAGTATTTTAAAGTCTCTAGTATGTTGCGTTTTTGAAATGAGAAGTTAGTGTAGAGTCAGCAGTTTCCATATCGCGGCGAAGTTACTAGTAGCTCTTGATTGAAGGGGCCCAGAAGCAAAAGGATTTGAGTTATAAATTTGGTTATTGACAAAGAGATACAAGTCATTTCGGACATTTTAGTGCTATCTATTAGCCCGACAAAAACCACACTACCCAGAATTTACAATAAGTAATCAACTTCAAAATTGAAGATCTCGAAATAATGTCCGACCTACTAAGATTTGTTTGCTTCTAGCCCCGTCAATTGTTTTTCAAAATCATATAATTTGTATACTATCAATACGTGTATCAAACTGATGGTCAGAGATAGAAACATTGTGACACGTGGTGGCTGGATTCTGTTTGCTCTTTTGTGTAAATTTAGGAAAATGATAAGACGTTCACCTCACTGTGACGAATGCTGTCTTCAATGCGTTCTGGTAATGTATGCTAAATTAACTTACCGCCACAGATGTAGGTCATTGCTGTTTTCAGCACAGTATCCTTGGTGCTGGTCTCAGACATAGTTTTGCAATTTTATATAAATAGCAATTAAATTCACTCCAATCAAATGTATGAAATCGCGAAACAAATCTAGTGAAGTGTTTGACAACTGTAATTGTTTTGACAGCATCAGCTTTGTTCGATTTTCACTGGTGCAAAAGCAGAGTTGCATGATTTAATCATGGTTGCATTGGAACTTCCATTGGGGCTCCTCTTCACATCCATTTTCCAAATTTAATTTTTTCACTACTAACCGGCAGATGCAGCGCCGTGCGCGGCGGAATATTTCTTAAACAGCTGACCGCGCTGTCAAATAATTGTTTTGTTTGTATTTCACATTCGTTTTAAATTTTGTGGGTAAAAAATATTTTACTCCTAAAACATAAACAATGAAGAACAAACGACTTATGCATCCAAGGAATATTTTTCGGAAGCCACCGGATTACACCACGCTAGCAATTAAATACAAGGATTTCCGCAGAGGATGTAAATTGGTAAGTTGGCACAGTAAATTTCAGTTCCTGCAATACAACTACCACTTTCTTCCACCACAGGAGCTCACTGGAAGGGTCCGCATAGATTATCGTAATGAAACAACATTGCGTGCGCTTACTAAAATGTTGTTGGAGGAATATTTTCAACTACATGTTGATTTTGCGCCCGGCAGCCTGGTGCCTACATTGCCACTCCGGTTAAATTATATTTTATGGGTGGAAGATTTACTAGTGCCACTGAAGCTTGCAGCTACTGAGGAAGTTCATGGCATCGATATAGGTTGGTATGCATTTCGAAGAATAATCTGCAGTACAATAAGCAATGTGTTATTTCTAGGTTGCGGCTCTTCTTGCATTTACTCACTATTGGCGGCGCGCAAAAACTCATGGCACATGCATGCACTTGAATCGAATGAGACCAATTTGGAATATGCTCATAATAATGCAAAATTAAATAGCTTAGAAAATTTAATAGAAATATTTAAACAGACTGATAAGCAAGTAGTATTAAGAGACTTCTTTAATGCTGAACCTGATATAAAATTTAATTTTTGTCTCTGTAATCCGCCGTTCTACGATTCTACGTTGCCTGATCCATTTCATGCTAACACAAGAAATGAAGACAAACGTGCGCCACCACATAATTGTCATACGGGCAATGACGAGGAACTGGCTTGTGAAGGTGGCGAGGTGCAGTTTGTGCAGCGCATAATTGAAGAAAGCGAACTTTATAGGCAGCGCGTTTGGTAGGTTTATTTTAGTCTTAAGAGGTTTGATATTTATGAGTAAGTTAATAAGTTTCTTTCTCTTGCAGCGTTTTTACATCTATGTTAGGTCACAAAAGCAGCGTGGGACGAGTCTTAGAAGTTTTAAATAAGAAACAAATTACAAATTACACTACCACTGAATTTTGTCAAGGCAATACAACGCGTTGGGGAATTGCGTGGAGTTTTGTTACAGAATTTAATTTAAATACAGTGAAAACAGTAAATGGATAGTTATTAAAAGTTAATTATTATCTAGATTATACATATTTTGTATAACATAAAATACTGTTAATAATAATGATGTTTTATGATTTACGTCGATTTTATCTTCCAATTTTTAGTGTGATTAATGTTAATAGCTCTTAAGAGATGAGTCAGGATCAATTATGATCCACTGTAGACAGCAGGGATTAATAGCGGACCACTCTTTAGAGATTAGTCACACGATTTGTATTGCCAATAATGTTATATTTTTCTAGTACTTAAAATTTACGGAGAGCTGACAATTTCACGTTTATGAAGGGCATAAAAATGGAGATGGATAAGTCTTAGCATACAAAGCTTTTAGCCAGTTCTGTACTTACCCTTATGATAAATCATGAAACACTTGAGAAAAACTATGCTTTTGTTTTTGTGTTTTTGTTTTTGTTTTATTACTTTTACTAGACTGTTATTAAGATTTTATGTATTTAAAGTTTCTTTCTTATTTTCATATAATTTTCGGCATGAAATTTCCATGTAGTATTTAGTTTGTTTATTTTAATCCTTTTTTAAGTTATTTCATTTTAAGTGGCTTGTACAATTAAAAATGGTTTAAGAGTTTTCTTTACGAGTGTTGGGAGGCCTTTCAATGTGCCATCAATGAGGAGCGTGTAATATCTTTTTCTTACTTGTTTTTGTAGGCTTGTTGATGAATTTTACTTTGAAAAATGTTTACATTGATAATAAACCTTTATTTATTAATTTCTTCTTTTTTTTTTTTGAACTGTTATTAAATATATTGTGGTATGGAATTCAAATATTTTTTGTATGCAAAGTTTTTCCTTATTGGAAATTTGTATTATTTAATTAGTGTAAAATATATGTGTTGGAGTGTGACAACTTATTTAATACAGGAGCGATAGAGCTAAATTTTAATTACGCATGTTTTGTAAATATTGATAAATGAATTTGTCAAGATAAATATTTATTTTTTAATTGAATCGTTAAATGTGAATATTTAGAAATTGTGTATATGTATGCATGCATGTACATATGTAGTAAGTGTTCTTCACTGCAAAATTTTTTTTTTAAATGAATGAACGCTTTTATTTTATGGGAATTTAGTAATAAATACACTGCTTTCGAAAACTATAGCAACAAAAAACATACTTTGTAACGTAACTTATTTGTTGTCTTACGTATGAGTTTCTTTTATTATCGCAAATAGGAAACGGTTGGTTGACATTCAAAGTGGCTGTATTCTCTTTTACTTTGATACTTTAAATTACAAAACTCTGAAGCGAATCAAGGCGCATATAGTTGAATTCGCCTTGCTTACAGCTTCTAAAGATTCGCCTTGGAGTTAGCCGTACTGATATAACGGTTCAATTCAAAGAGAGAAAACACAGACCGCACCATATTTGTTGATATGAAACTCAAACGTGAGATAACAAATGAATTCCGAAACCATTATTTATGTTTGAATTTATAGTTTTTGCTGTATAACAAATTTACCATATATATTTTAGTTATATTAGTTAATTATAAATTTTATCTTCTCATTACAAACTCTCCCACATTCACCACAAAAGTATTAATAAAATTTGGAATTGTGAAACACACGCACCTGCTTAAAGCTCTACATAGTTGTGGGCGTAAAGTGGGCGTGCGTGCATTTTAATAAAAACAGTTTCACACCAGCTTTTGTTGACATTGAGATTTTTTTTCTCATTTGCTCATTTATTGAAAAACCTTTGTTTGGACCACTTTTTGGGGTTTTTAATAAATATGAATGTATGTCTGTATGTACAACACTTGACTTTATTCAATTGCATTTTTTGTTGCTCGTTATTATGCTTCACTATATATGCCTTTACGTCTATTTGCTTTAACGCTTAAATACATTAGGCTGCATGTGTTTGTATATTTTGTAATGAAATACTAATTTTTTTCACAGTTTAAGTATAGCCGTATTTTTCGTTAGTAATTATTATGTTTGTTTGTTTTTTGTATTTTTGTATTGGTTTTTGGTTTTATCCTGGTAAACAATCTTTGTTTATATAATTTATAAATATGAATTACTCTTTGGTATTTGTTTTTGTGTGTTTGCACGTATTTTGTTGTTTTATGTGCCATTAAATTTTTATATTAATTTTATATATTTGTATTTGACTCACTGCAGCTTAAAACATAAAAAAGTAAGCAGGAGTTTTTATTGTTTTTGTATTTTTAATCTAATAACTTTTACACAATAGCTTTACTAATCTTTTTTCTCAATTACTATATGAATAGCTTAAGACATCTTGCTTCTGGACCTAAGCAAATAACAACGGTAATACAAAGTTTTTACAGACCAAACTTACTGGTGTTTCCAAGCTCTTATTCCATATGACAATTTTGAAATCATATTTTTTATAGAACCAAATTTTCAAAGTTTTCAAATCACTTTAAAATTTACTAAATTGAGGCTGATGACTATGGCCGTACTGAATAACAAAGTCTGTAATAACGGTACGACGTTGTTGATATCCCCTTGCATAGCGGTTTCCAATAGTTTTTTGTTCTTGTAGTAGTGTTAGTAGCGTTGTGAAAGCCGTTGTGTTAGCTTTTGATTTATTGATCGGAGCAGCTTTGATTTAATCCTGATTTTTCTTAAAGAAGTTGATAGATTCACCTTCTTGATTATAGAAATTTTTGCCACTTGGACAATAATTAGACAGCCTTTCTAACGATGTTGTATAACCATCAAGACACTGCCTGTTCCTACTATGTACTTATAACGGTTTTTACTGCAGAAAATATTTTCAAATATGTACCAGGCAGTTGATTTTGTAACAGTAGGTTGAAAAATAATTGACAACTCTTTCTAGTTCTCTAAAAAATTTGACTTCTGTGTTCATTAGGAATAACAGCTTAACTCGACATAAGCATAGTCCTGGTCCTTTTTTATTCATCAATATTTCATATCTTCTTTATAATTCTTCTTCTTCTTCCTTTGACAAATATTTCCTCCAAAAGCAATTGACTCTCACACTAGCGCTTACATTCTATGAATATTTCTTTGTCTTGCAACGCAACGTTATCAATTATAATATTTGTTTAATGTATTTATCATTCATTTTAAATATTTTGCAATAAAGTAAAGTAATTATTATTTTGTAATGCAATCTAATTTCAACTACTTAAATTTGGCAAAGCTTTTTTCTTCTTTGTATACGGTTGCAACTCTGCGCTGTCATCACAATTACCAATGCCGGCGAAAGATTGTTACATACATTCATATACAATACATATAATACATAAACTACAATGCCATTATTATTATTTACTTTTCAATATTTCACTACTACAATAAATTAAAAAAAATTTTTTTTTTCGTTTATATTAAATTTTTTTTTCTATTCAGATACATATTATAAAGCTCAAAGAATGTGCAGTGAAACCCCTCCTTCGCCGGCTAGTGCCATTTACAAATATAAATTTATTAAAAGACACAAAATTATATGCACAAACTTGCTGCAAATGAGTTTACTAACCTGTTCACAGGGGGTCGGTAGCAGTAATTCTCCAAAACTAAAAAAAAACCTTTTTTTTGTAATTTTATTTTGGGGTGCGTTTACATATGAACGCCTGTGTAATGACACCCTTAGCAAAAATGCAACACTGCACACAATTATTTTTTTCTGCAATTAATATTTCATTTAATATATTTTATTCCATTTTCATATTTGCTTAACATTTACCATTTTCTATTAAATTTTTCAACAATTTTTTAATTATTTTTTTATAATTTTTATTTGTGTTATCCTCAGCTATTTTTACTTACTTTTTTCTCTCTGTGTAGTTATGTAATTATGTTTATGGCAATCTTGGTATATTTTCTTGAAATCTTAAATTTTTAATTATCATGACTCTTGTTTAATATATATATATATATTTTTTTTATTTTTATTTACTTAATGCATTTTTTAATTAAATATTTTTAAGTGTAGTTATTTACTAAAATGTTTCGCTTTTCTTTCATCATATATGGTTCAACGTTTTTGTTGTTGCTGTTGTTGTAAGGAAAATGCAGACAAAAATAAGTTATCTTATTCAGTTGGTGCAATATCCTTGCGAATTTTATGTCCTCGGAAGGAGGCTTGAATTTTAGTAGCGGCCTTATTTAATTCCGGATCACTGAGATCGATGTCCAATTCCTCTGCCACCTTTTTAGTGATCTCTTGTATGTCAACATCATCGGGCGCATCTTTGGTTACAACTTTACGTGTCAAATGACCACGGAAGGCGGCCTGTATTTTCGCAGCGGCATCGCACAGTTCTGGAAAGAGAGAAATGTAGCGAATCGTTAGAATAGAAAGCATGTGATTTGAATTGTCTAAGAAAATGTTGCGAGATAAAAAATTGTAATCTTGATTTCAAAGTCAAAGTAACAGGTGGGCATGGTGTTTGTAAATCGTCGCCTGGCTAGGTTTTAAAAATCTCTCTAACTTTGGTATCATAGGCATAAGATCATATCGCACCATACAAAATCAAATATACTTAGAGAACACTAAATCACATAATCATATCATGCCTCATGACTTAAATGATTTATATGTCGTGCAACCCGACTGCCAATAAAGTCAGTTAAGATTAAAAATAACAACACTAAAGATGAGCTGCTCTGCTTCTAGTACCTCCAACGACTGTCTACCCCATTTTCAAAACACTGCTTTTAACCAATTTTTTGTTTTTACCTGTGGCGTGATTTGAACCTCGGCATTTCTGCTAGGTGATCACCACACTACTACAACGATATCCAGCAATCGGTTGAGGTTAAACAAATTCCAAATGTATACCTCAAAACATTAACTACCTTTGACATTTAATTAGGTTATAGCACATGTTATGATGTCATATCAATGAAGTCACATCATATCAAATGAAAAGAGATCACATCACAATCATATTTGATTAAGTCAATACAGTTTCATGCTTAATAAGTATATATTATATTAAACCTCTGATATTTGAGCTATGACTTGCTGTTAAGTTCGCTATGTAGATCAACTGACATAAAATCTGTTAAGATTATAACGATATATCGCTTGATATTATATCATAAAACCAAAATCATATTTGACAAATCATATCACACAAACAAAGGCTAAAACATTGAAACAGCTAAAACCAAAATATATTAGATTATGGTGTATCACATCACCTAGTTTACAGCAAAGTGGCCATAATAATCATATCGCCCCACATCGTCTTCCGAAGGGGAATTGATATGTTGTAATCACATCATACGTATCATTATCATATCACTTCGCATCGTATCAGACAGAGGAATTAAGTGAATAAAATATCACATCATATGATTTTTGTCATATGTACGACTTAGTCTTGCCAGTCACATTTTCAGAAAGTACTAGTTACTTAAATCCTCTGTTTGAGTTATGACTTGTTGTTAGGTTAGTTGTGCAGCTCAACTCGTATAAAATCTGTTGATATCATATCGATACATCACAAAATCTCAATGACGTCCTATCTTATATCTAGTATCAATGGTAATGGGTTTTATAATTTTTTTCAAAGAAATCACTAACATTAACATTAAACTATTAACAACCTTAAACGATTCAGCATAAACATACACTCAAAGAGAGGAATACAGCTTTAATGCATTTTTAATTGACGTTACGCGACACGAACCCGCCATTAGTACTGTCAAAAAGGCAAGTAAGACTCCGCATGCAGTGTCACACTTTAGCGCTCACCTACCAAACTTGAGCCAATTAATGTATACTCGAGGCTAGGAAATGAAAACTGCAACAGTATCAAGTTTTTAATGGCCGCAAGTATGACACTCAAACACGAAATGCCTCAATACCAAACTCAAAGATGCAGTAAAACTTTAAAATTTCAACCATAAGCTTAAAAACTTTCTACGCCCAAAACTTGCCAATACTACTCCGAAATATGAACATATACATAAGTCTGTAAAGCGCTTGCAACTCACCTCACACGCGAGTTTTTGTGTGGAAATTTCTAAAATAATTTATTCTTGCATAGAAGCCGTGGCTATGGGAACAAGTTTTGTGTGTTTTAGTATACATTTTAATTGCAGGAGTAGGTTATGGGTTTGTCTAAAATATACAAACATACATGAAAACTTTCTCAGTGCTTTTGGCTCGCAATGCAATGTGCATGTAGACTTCTTTTCCATTATGAAGATGAGGACATACATACGTTGGCATAAGCGCCCTAGTGGCACAACTGCACTCGTGGCACAACACTGGATAAATTAAAGAATAACTCCAAGAGTTAACTAGTCCTTCTCCGAGACGCCAAATAGCAGTGAGCGTTGCATGATGATGGAGCTATGGCGAGGTCTTGTCATTCTCTGGACAATCCTATAATGATATCGAAAGTACGGCATCGCTTTGGTACTCATTTTAGCTCGAATATCAGGTAGCCAGTAAGTTTTTTTTCGCTTTTCGCCAATATTCGGCAAACGTCGTGTATTTCAAACAGCAAAAATTCATATGCCTTATTAGCTTCCGTTCGAAGGCGTCCTAAACATGTAGGTCTTGCCAATTTGTAGGACACAAATAAGGTAAGCACACCACAAATAGGAAGATGGGTCATTCTGCTTTGCCTTTACAGGAACAACAAGAACAGTGGAGTTGAGGTCAGCTGTCTGTTCTAATATAAAAGTACACTGACCTCACCTAGATCGATAGCTTGTAGCAATGACTAAGTGTAGTAATTAGCCAGCTCTTAATAGCGTCTAAGAGAACCGGGAAGATGAGAGTTACGGCTAGAACATTTGGACCAAGGAATGCTTTCTTAAGAGAGTGTGGCGCTTCAACTCCAACACCTGAGAAAGAATTTTCTGGAATTTGAGAGTCCCACCTCTTTATCTACAGTAAACGCAATGATAATGGAACATTGAAAAGTTTTAGTCGTTGTAAAGATAAAACAATTTTCTTCTTTCAACTCGGACGGATAATCTTTAATTCAGGAACCCGATAGGTAACCGATTTGCATTCGTATGCTTAAAAATCAGGATCAAGAACGGGAATAAGTCTGATACATAGGCTGACTTGGTTGCAAATACCTGGATTTCTTTCGAAAATTGCTGGCCAGTTATTCGATCTTTATAGACCGATGTGATTCAGTAAACCTCAGTAGTTCGACTGACAATTAACTATCAGAAACCGACTTGTTGCCTGAAATAAATTCAACGCTTTTAAGGTCATCGACTGGCGCAACTATTATCTTATGATAATCCAGCCCCAGCGCAACTAACTCATTTTCATAGGTCAGGCACTTCATCATCGCCATCTTTTCCAAGCCACGGGGCCATCCAAAAAAATTCCAATATATATAAACCAATCAACTTGTTAAAAATATATCTGCAAAGCACTCATGTTTGCCATTTCTTTTCCCAACTGGGTTCCACCTGTACATATCATGAGACAAGTTTTTAACTCAAAATTAAAGTTTTTACAGCAAA
The DNA here is from genome assembly GCA_949987695.1 of Merzomyia westermanni. Classification (NCBI taxonomy): domain Eukaryota; kingdom Metazoa; phylum Arthropoda; class Insecta; order Diptera; family Tephritidae; genus Merzomyia; species Merzomyia westermanni. The sequence continues at coordinate 9,127,175 of OX465293.1, read as the reverse complement.
CGCTCCCATTGGAACTTTCGTATGTGATTTGTGCTTTCAACGCGCCACTAGGCACGGTCATACATAAACATAAGAAGACATATTCAGTGTCGTTTGCTCAATACAAACATTCATCAGTTTTGTTTTTCTTTTACTTGCTCGTCCTCATAACATTGAGTCTGCTGTTCGGCGCACAAAGTAGGACAAACTTTTAAACTTTTTCCTTTCGGTCAACACTTTTCTCTTTATAACAAAGTTAAAAGTTCAAATGTTTCAAATACAACTGCAACAATAATAAAAAAAAGACGAATAAATTTTGGACAGCTTATTACATCGTTATTTGGTATCGCATGAGAAGCTCATGCTCACCTGCAAAGACCAATGTGTGCTTATTCTTAAAAAAAAAAAAACAATTTTTAGTACGAAATATCGATCGAGGCATTGATAAATTGATTGATTACCCAGCAAACATTCCGAGTACGAAATCAGTACTAAATCGGAGAGCTTATGCGCTTTATGAGCTCATTTAGTTTAGTCCACAATGAATGCGTTTCCCTTCCTGCGTTGGTCGCCCGAGACGATATGATAATTTCTTATATCATATGAGCCTGTATATATACTTCATATATGACACATATTAGACTATCGGCATATACTTGACTCATAAAACACTCCTATAGGAAGCTTTTAGGTGTCATTTATAATTCTGACTACTCTTTTGCGCCTTTAAATTTCACAAAATATGAATTTTTGTTCCAAAGTTGCTTTGTTAAATGAATACTGATGCCCTATGGCTTTTCATTTTCATCACATAGGAGTCATACAAGAGTCTTTGGAGTTACATAAGACTCCTACATAATTATATTTCTAGTCCTTACCTAATACTTACACATTCCACGTATTTGGGATTCTTCAATTATGAGTTCACTTTGTAGTGTTCCGAGAATATTTGTGGGGTAGCTAGATGACGCACGAGTCATGTGGCCCCTATTATACTCGAAGCTATTTTGGGGTTAAATCAAATGTCACATGATTCACACATCAACACTACTCAATTGCTAGTAGTAAACTGTAAAAATGAAATATATTCTTATAACATCGAATTAAAATGAAAAACGACTAATTTAACCACCTTTCAGTTTCATTCTACGCGTACTTGAATTTGTTGAAAAACTTATCTACTCAACACTTCAATGAACTTGAAAATTTCACAGAAAACTTTTACAAATCACGTAGCTAGAAGTGAATTACTTTCATTGAAAATCACATTAAGAAATACTTGAAGTGTTGGCTAACACGTATTCGTTGGGATATGAATTTGTTTCGTGTAAGTGGCTGATGCGAAGTGGTAAAACATTTTTATTTTGCTCAAAAATAGTTAAATTTGAAATAAGGGAAATTTAACGCAGTAGGAAAATCAAATGGTGGTGTCTTAGGTTATAGTATAAGGCATGCTAAATCAACTTACTAGGATGAGCTTGAAGAGAGGAGAAAATAAATACAAGTATAGAAACACCAACAGAGATGATATACCAAAATTTAAATATTGGAGACCAGAGATCAGAGACAGGAAAGCAAAGCTCAATTATAGAAGATCAGAGGTAAATGATCAGATATGAGAAGGGAGATTATATATATCAGAAATTACAGCTCAGAGACCAGAGGGATGTTGAATAAAAAATTCAAAAAAATTTATTGTGGAAACTAGAATCGGGATTAGGAAGCTAGTTGTTACTAGTGATGTTAATTTTTTTTGTTTTTAACAATTTCGATCCCGGTATGAAGGACGAACTTAAGCTTGGAAACAAAAAGCTGCGGAATCACTAGAAATAATCAACTCTTCCCACTATAGTTAGGTTTAGCAAACTGGAGCGAACAGAATTTAAATTTGTTCAGAGTCTATAATATCAGACCTCAGATTTACACAAAGAGAGAGAGAAAGATTCAACTGACTTAAGTACAAGTACTGAGTCTCAGATACAGGACACTATTATCACTTAATTTAGGCCAACGGTCCACTCCAACGCCTTGCAACCATAGAAATTAAGATCAAAAATTCATTTAGTAGTACGAAATTAATAGTTTATTTTATTTTATTTTACTTTATTTTATTTTATTTTATTAGATTTACTTTTTTTATTTTGTTTAATTTATTTAAATTTATTTAATTTAACTTGATTTAATGAAATTTTATTTTATTTAATTTTGTTTTTATTATTTATTTTATTTTCTTTTATTTTCTTTTATTTTATTTTATTTTATTTTATTTTATTTTATTTTATTTTATTTTATTTTATTTTATTTTATTTTATTTTATTTTATTTTATTTTATTTTATTTTATTTTATTTTATTTCATTTTATTTTATTTTATTTTATTTTATTTTATTTTATTTTATTTTATTTTATTTTATTTTATTTTGTTTTATTTTATTTTATTTTAATTTATTTTATTTTATTTAATTTTTTTTAATTTTATTTTATGTTATTATATTAGACCAGTGGTCAGCTAAGCAATTGTTGTACAGACACTATCACCGAAATCCTTCTGGTGAGGTGTTTATTAGAGATAATTGAAGTTTTAATAAGAAGCCAAGTTCATGTTGATCTTATTCGAAACCATATCGTTGTAACGAAACCGAAAATCGAATATTTATTTTACTTATATTAAGATATAATAAAAATGTAACACGCCGATGCCACTACATTAAAGATAATAAAAAAAATGGTAAATTAGAGTAATAGGAGCCAAAAGAATGGTTTTTAGAATTTTGGTCTGTCTGTATGTATGTTTGTACGCGCATCACAGAAAAGCCGCTGCATGGAATGCAATGCGATTTCCACTGAGATATTGGCGCATGTCAAACGCAACATTTAAGATCAATTTTAGAGCAAGTAAATATTTTATTCCAGCTACATACAGTAGTGGCAATAAAAGCTGACTAAAAATATTTTCATGCATATAGCGAAATTGTAAAATGTCTGCACAGAATAGATATTAGGGAAAAATTATATACATTTAGTAGTCTTAATTAGAGAAACATAAGCCAGCGGCTTTTTGGATTTCAGCCCTTTTGTTTGTATGTACGCGTATCACTAAATAATTTTTTTATGTAATAGAAGGCGATTTGACTGATGTTTTTTTAAAGATATACACAGAAATTTTAGCACCAAATTTAACAGTTTTTTTTTTTTATTAAAAATCAGATTTTTAGGCGGGACCAAAAAAAAAAATACCGCCTGAACATGAAACACTCCCATATATATACATATATATATGCACATGTAAATATAACCAACTCACTGTTTATCTGTCAGTATCGAATGCTGTTGGCAAGTATTGCATCCTACTACGTGTGTGTGCATGTGACTTTCGTAAAGACCAGGAACCATGTTTGTTAGTGCCTTTGAAATTGACAATACGAGCCAATGAGTTAGTATGCAACACCAGCTGTCCAGCAGTGATTGCTAGCAAATTAGATATTTTGGTTGGCGTTGGCTGTCGGCTACATGTAAGCACCAATAATTTCTGTTTTTGTTAGAGAAAGGAACGTTGAACATTAAAGTTGCCCGAGTGTTGGTTGGTTAAACAGTTCTAAACAATTTCTGTTTACTAGAGTTCATTCGGCCTGAACAGTAATTATTTGAACAAATTTATGGAACATAGCGTCTCAAGACGGACGCAGACACTTTCGAAAAACTTTACCCAGACTTAAATCCACTTGGTATCTACCCACATACACTCAGAACCTCTTCTATGCAGAGTAAAAATTCAGCCTTCCTACCTTCACAACCAGCCACTTCAAACATTTTTTTCAAAATTTACACATGTTGCTACAATTCTCACTTTTGAAATACGCTGCTGCTCGGAGTTGTGAGTAATTTGCATTTTGCGCCATTATGTGCGACCTCCTCACGTTGCTTGATTGCATTGGACACATGACGCATGACACTAAAGACCTAAGCAATGCGCCATTCAATGTCAATATCCATTGTCAATTGATGTTTTACATGTTCAGAACGAAATATGCAATATGCAGCCCAGTGGGGAATTGAAATGGTATTAATCTACTGCATTCAATTCAGTAAAAAATTCTGAAATCCTTCAGATTGCAATTGCAACGCGTCAAGATACAGACAAAAGATTGGAAAAGCTCATCGATTTTGTATGTTCGTGGCGAAAAAAGTCATCTTAAGGGCAGAAATGAAGACTATAGCGGGTAAGGAGCTGGGCTAAGTAGGTGGATGAAAATTACGGAAAGGAAGATAAATACTAGAAAAAAATTGTAGACCATGAATTGGGAAAACAATGTGAACCAGTTAGGCATTGCAGAAAAGTTCCTTGTTGTTGTTATTTAAAATGGTAAAACAGTACCGACAGTTTTACGGAAGCTAATTCCCCCTCTTCGCTATTGTAGTTATTATTATTAATATTAAAAGTTTACTGTGAGCCACTACGGGCTGGAACCTAGTCAAGGCTTCGTAATGAAAAAACGATCTCAAAGTGTACCCCACCAAGGCTGAGTTAATGTTATTCATGAGATATAACAAACAGCCTACTTATTTACCAAGCCTTGTAAAGGATAAAGGTTCTAGATTTCATCAGATGTGAACAATCTCAGCAGTATTCTGGGCAGTAAGCTAAACTAGAATATGCATACGGCGAAGCTATTATTGTTAGCTGCTATAAAAGTCATG